>OZ014520.1:77869354-78469354 GCA_963966055.1 Lathyrus aphaca
CCACAATCACCAAAACCTTCAAAAATTCATAAAACATTATAACCTGAATTGATTTTCATAGTTCTTCACTATTCCTCATTCATCATCATCAATTGTTCATCCAATAACAAGGCGGATTTGAGATTTGAAAAAGAAGAAAAAGAATCGTGATTGTGAGAAGGAGGATTCGGAAGATTTGCAAAAGAAGAGAAAGGATCTGATTTCGATTTGAGAAGGTGAGGAGAAGAACAATGGAGGTGTTCTGTTTTTGCATTTCACATAAAGAAGAAGGAGATGAATGTGCTTTCTGTGTTTTTCGCTGCATTCTTCTTCTTGTGCATTTGGTTTTCCTTTTAATTTTTTTTTAACTCATGCTGGCTTTTGGTGTTTGGGCCTTAAGGACATTTGATCTGATTACTATCTAAATGCCACCCTAAGACCCGCGGATCCCCCTCCCCTTTCCATTTTCTATTTTTTTTATTCTTTAGTTTTCTTTATATTTTAAAATGTTATTGTTATAGCCTATTTTTAATATAAGAGTTTTAGAAAATATATTTTAGAAAAAAGATTTAGAAAAAGTATTTTAGAAAATATTTAGAAAAGAGATTTTAAGAAAAGGATTTTAAAAAAATATTTCAATTTCTTTTTGGATTTATTTTTAGATCCATTTTTCTTTTTTTTCATCTCTTATTTTTTCTTTTTGGTCGATGAAAATCTCCGATTCGTGATTGTTGAATTTCGAATAGGTTTAATCTTCATTATTTCAAATCTATGGATGAATGATCATTTGGATCATTCTCCATACTTTGAGATCGTGATAGGTTGCCTTTGATAAATTCAACGAAAATCTCGATTAAGATTAGACCGTTCTTTTTCTTTTAGTGTGGCATGTTTTCGGAGAATGATTCATAATATCATTTCTCTAACATGTATTAGCACGAATATTTTCCACTTTAATTAGTGGCGGCCGGCCTCATTTGTAGGGTAATTACTTCGTAAATTACTCGGCGATTGCTTAACATAGACCTAAATTTGTCCCGATTCGGAATAAGATCCACTTGGATCCGGTTGCCTCGACTTTTTTTATTATCTTTCGTGGTTGTGCTTGATTAAGTTCATCATACCACTTATATGTAAATATTATAATAATATTAATATAATACTCCATTTAAATTCAATCTCTCGCACCTTATCCTCTTTATTTCAATTTCTCGCTCCTTATCTCTCTTATTATGCTATTATCATATTATATCATATATCATATTGTTTATGTTTATATTGTTGCTTGTGATTTTTCTTTTGTCCATTTGGACACTAAAACATTAATAATGGATTAAACACTTAAAAGACTTGTGACTTTTAATTTCGGACTATGGTTACTATCCTTGCCATTGGAGTTTGGACTTAGATTTTAGGATCTCTCCCTTTGCTCAATTTGTGATCGATTGAAGACCATGGCCTCGAATTAACTTCATTTGTCTTTGAAGATGGAATTCCATTTACTTTGAAGAAATGTTCATAATATGGTTTGATCGCTCTTCTCTTAACTTTTAAATTCATGTATTAGGATAGTCCCTTCATCTCTTCCCAATTCTTAAATTTTCAAAACTTCTCCCTATTTCAAAAATCTTCTTTGTTTTTCGAACTTCAAACGCTTTCGCAATCAAACCTTGACTTAGGTCAAGTGATTTTATCTTTTCACTTTATTTTCTTAATAAATGTTTATCCATGTAAATATATCGAAATTCTTTTCTTACATACTTTAAAAAAATCCAAAACTCACTCAATTGTTTTTGTGCCTTCGTGCACTTTTCTTTTCATATGTTTAGATATGATTCATTCTTTCTAGCTGAATTATTCGCTAAAGAATGACGACTTATCTCTACATTTTAAAATTAATGCAACTCATTGTTTCTTTTCAAATTTTGTACCACGAACTACGAGGTTTTGATCTCGCATTGCACTTTGTGGGTACGTAGGCATGAGGCGTTAAAACCTCTTCAAACACAAAATCTTAAAAAACATTCTTCTTCTCGTTAAAACCTCTTCAAACACAAAATCTTAAAAAACATTCTTCTTCTCATCCCTTCAATCATTTTCAAGCAAACCAATTTCAAACCAAAAAGCAATAAATATTTCAAAGGGCTCCCGTGGAGTACCACGGACAAGTCGGGTGCGTAAAACCTTCCCGATTTGTAACCAATCCCCTTACCCGTTCTCTGTTTGTTTCTTTTAGCTTTTGCTTTTAGATTCCTTAGGTTTTTTGTTCGTTCTTTTTACCTTTTCCATTTGGAAATAAATAAAAGCGCGGTGGCGACTCTGTGTACCTTGAGTTAAGTTAATCAATAGCTTACACTCACAATTTTACCGCTACAGTAGGTTAATGATCTTAATCCTACATCATCATGGTAATTTAGTTTGAGGTGTTTATCTCATACTTAAGGTATTCTCATTATCCCTAATCAAAGGGAGAATATGATGAGTTTACTAACCTTTGGTATAGGCTTAAGCTCATTAACTTATGACAAACACAAAAAAAGCAATAAAAGATTGAAAATACAAAAACAAACAATAATCTTCTCCTCCGGGATTCTTTTCTCATCACCTTCACTCACAAACGAGAACTTGCTTCTTCCGTCTAATGCAAGCCAGTTAGCACCTGAGCCAGACAGGTCATACACTTGAGCATAGACAAGTAAGCAGTTCACAGTCAATTCATCTTTCAGTCTCTTTGAGTCGAACTACGATGTTCTGACTTCCTCATTGCACGAGAGGATACGTAGGCATAACTTAACTGTTATCGAACAAAATTCTCTGTGTCTTCCCCCTCTTTCAGCATTCTCTTTTAAGCCTCATTCCTGAGCATCTCACTTCACCTTCTTGCACTGACACTTGTACATTCTTTTCCAGCTTTTGCACACAGATAGCACAGACACTACCCCTTTAAACACAAACTTTCAAGCGTGGATACCGTCGAGTACGACGGACAATCTGGGTGCTAATACCTTCCCAGGTTGTAACCAACCCCCTTTCTCAGTTTCTATGGTTCGCAACCGTCTTATCCATATCTTTCCAGGTTTATGCAGCATTACCTTTCCTTCGGGATAAAAATGCCTAGTTGGCGACTCTATTCATTTCATGTTCATTTCTCCTTTCGCCGGCCGTTTGCGCTTGTACCGGGATGCAAATCTTCGGGAGCGACAGTCATAACCTTGGATTTGTTTAAGGGACGAGCGTAGGGTCATCGTATGGTCAATGAAGGCAACTTAAGGGTGACTTTAGCAATTCGTAGGGACTATCATCATTTATTCGAAGGGACAAGATCATTATTCCATAGGCAACCTCGAAGGGACTTGATCTTTTAAATTTGTAGGGATGATAACGAGAAATCGTATCACATTATTACTACGTTTTTAGTCCGTTTTATCGTACATTGATCCTTTTTAACTCCCGATTGTTCGAGTTTTTTATGTCACATTGCAGGTATAACATGTCTAGAGCCAAATTATGAGAAAAAGATCAAATGAACCTAATATAGCATGAAAAGAAGATCAAGAGATCAATTCTTCTAAGTCTGCATTTTTTGTTACGCTCACGGTCGTCACAACTGACTCACGGCCATGACGCGCTATTTAGAGGTCTCACGACCGTTGCTCCAATGTCACGACCGTGACGCGCTTATTTGAAGAAAAATGATCGTTACATCATGTCACGAACGTGACAAGGAAAGTTTAATTAATTTATTTGAAGATATTCATGAAGACGTGCAACGAGTCTTCGAAGACTCCTATTTTTCCTCAACTGAAGCAATACCCAGTACGCTACCTTTTTGTCGGATCTTCTCAAAACAGAACGAAGCCCACGCTACTACCAATTCAACTGCCCAAATCATCTGCTATAAATACCAAGGATGCAAATGAAAAATGACAGAGTTTATTATTGATTTTTACGCGGAAGCTCTGCCGTATTTTTTCTTTGAACCCATTTATTTTTCCAGCTTTGTTCTTGCTGTGTTTTTCTTCTTTTATTTCCAACCCATTTAATAACAATTTCCAACATTAGGAAATTGTTATTTCTATTAATTTCTTTTTAGCCTCAGAATTTGTTATTTTATTTTCGATTCCGATTCCGACACTCCGAGCTTGCCAATTTATGGAAGAAGGAGTTTAAGAATTAAATTATCTAGGTTTTTGTTTGCAATTTATATTGAATTTATTTATTTATTTATGTTAAGTTTCTATCATTATTTTATAATGCATGCTTTAATATTTGTTTATTTCATTCTGTATCTGTCTGTTGGTATAATAAAAATGAGTAGCTAAATTAATTAGTCGGTATGTAATAAACCAAACCAAAACGGTTAAATCAAATCTAAGCTAAAAATAATTAAGAACTTATATTCTGGCTGTGGCTTTTTATGATTAAAATTAATCTTTTGTTACGAGAGTAAGAAAAGTGAAATAGGTTAGGTCGAGACCACGAGAGTGTGAGATTTTAACCGGATAGCTAAAGTTAGGCATTTGATTTAAATACAGCGAGAGCGCTTTAAAATGAATTAGACTTATTAAGTTTTCAAAAATTATTTTCTAAACACTTATGGGCTAGCGAGAGCAGGCATAGGGCTTTAGGAGTAAGATCTGAGATAAGACCACAAGAGTGTGAGTCGAGGGTATTTAAACTGGTAATCTCTACAGAATAATTTAAGTGAACCATCTTTATAAGCTTAGGTTAGATTGACCCGCATAGGTTAATATAATTACATACCGACCGCCTTCTCATTATTTCCTTAAACTAAGTTTAATTCCCGTTTTTAATCCTTAAAACCATAATCGTGACAAATATCCGCCTTAGATAAACTAGCAGACCTTCTAGCACTAGAGTGATTACAAAGTCCCTGTGGGTTCGACAATCTTTTATATTACTTCGATAGGCTGTGCGCTTGCAGTTCAGATACCACTAGACACATTGCGTCTTCGCCCCATCAAGTTTTTGGCGCTGTTGCCGGGGACCTTGATTTAGTCACTAGTGCACTATTAGAGTAGCATTGTCTAGACTAAGGTAACAACTTATCTTCCCTAATCTAATTTACCGAGTGTATGCCAAGTACTCGCTCTCAAGGCGAAGACTTGCAACCTCCAGTCCAAGAATTAGAACGCTTCTTACATTTAAGAAGACGAATATTCGAATACCAACGAAAATAAAACATTCCAGATCTTCAAGTTGATCCACCTAAACCAGTTGGAACATTGAAGGATGCAGAAATGGCTGAAGAACCAAATCATCCACTCAAATATTACGCTAGTCCTTCACAAGCTGAGCCGCATTCCAGCATTGTTGCGCCGGCTATCAACCGAAACGATTTCGAATTGAAACCTTCGCTGATATCAGCCGTGCAACAAAACCAATTCGCCGGAAATCCTATCGAGGATCCGAACCTTCATCTTTCGATATTTGTGCAGTACGCAGATACTGTAAAAGCTAATGGAGTTACCCAAGAAGCAATTAGATTACGCTTTTTTCCTTTCTCACTTCGAGACAAAGCGAGAGCCTGGCTTCAATCTCTACCCTCGAATTCGGTAACTACGTGGGAGGAACTAAAGAGAGTCTTCTTGACAAGATATTTCCCACCTAGTAAGACAGCTATGTTAAGAGCTCAAATCAACGGATTTAAGCAAAAGGAAAACGAGTCACTTTTCGAAGCTTGGGAACGCTACAAAGATATGCTGAGACTTTGTCCACATCACAGATTAGTAGAATGGATGGTCATCCATACTTTCTATAATGGACTCTTGTACAACACAAGAATGACGATTGACGCTGCCGCAGGCGGCGCACTAATGGACAAAGAATATAATGATGCTTATGCACTTATCGAGAGTATGGCTCAGAATCATTACCAATGGGGAAGCGAGAGAGTCGCAACTGAGAAACCAACAAAAGGAGGTATGTACGAAGTGAGTAGTATGGACCAAGTCAATGCAAAGTTTGACCAAGTAAACCAAAAGATCGACAACTTGGCCATAACACCAACAGCCACCGTGACTGCGGTAACACCTAAATGTGAGTTATGTGGAGTTCCAGGACATGCTATCCCTGATTGTCAACTATTAGCAGGAATTCCCACAGATCAAGTGAATTATGCTCAAGGAAACCCGTACTCGAACACATACAACCCAGGTTGGAAGAATCATCTGAACTTCTCTTATAAGAATAACAATGCTTTATACGCACCAGGTTAAGCACCAGCTACACCACCAGGATATCAAAAGACTGCTCCTAATGTTCCTAGAAAATCAAACCTTGAGTTAATGATGGAGAACTTCATAGCTACCCAATCTCAAACAAATAAGGAATTTTTAAACCAAAACATACACACTAGTGAGCAGATTAAGCAATTAGTGAGCAAGGTAGATGGGTTAGCTACACATAACAAATGCTTGAAACTCAGATTTCACAAGTAGCTCAACAACAAGCACCTACCGCTGCACCAGTTGGAGTATTTCCTGGGCAACCCCAACCTAATCCAAAAGGACAGGCCAATGCTGTGATACTAAGAAGTGGCAAGGAACTTGACGGACCTGCCGATCCAAGACTTGACAGTCCAGCCATGTACCAAAAGCAAGATAAGCCGACTGAAAAGGAGAATGAACCAGAAGAAAAGGAAGATAATAATCAAGAGGCAGTGGAGAAAGAAAAACCTTATGTGCCTCTACCACCTTATAAACCACCAATTCCGTACCCTCAGAGATTAACCAATTCCAAGACGATGGGCCAGTTTAAGAAATTTGTTGAACTTCTGAAACAATTGAATATTACTATTCCGTTTATAGAAGCTATCACTCAAATGCCCTCGTATGCTAAATTTCTAAAGGAAATCTTATCCAATAAGAAGAAGATAGAGGATAACGGAACCGTTACACTTACTGCTGAGTGTAGCACAATAATTCAAAACAATATGCCTCCTAAGTTAAAAGATTCAGGTAGTTTCTCTATACCCTGTGTAATTGGAAAATTCGTCATTGACAAAGCTCTATGCGATTTAGGAGCCAGTATCAGTGTTATGCCCTTAACAATTTGCAAAAGGCTAGACATGGGAGACCTAAGACCAACTAAAATGTTTGTTCAACTAGCCGACCGCTCTATTAAATATCTTGTAGGCATACTAGAAAATGTCCCAGTATGTATAGGTCAATTCTACATTCCTACTGATTTTATAATCATGGACATCTCTGAAGACTCCACTACACCTATCATACTAGGAAGACCATTCTTAGCTACCGCCGGAGCTATTATAGACGTAAAGAAAGGAAAGCTAACCTTTGAAGTAGGTGAAGAGAAAGTTGAATTTATTTTAACACAATTCTTACAATCACCAGCTATAGAGGACACATGCTATTTATTGGATGCCATTGACGAATGTGTAAGAGAGATGGAAATGAAAGAAACTACTTATTCTAAAATTATGAAAATTCAAATCCCTCCGATTTTCGAAGATGACAATTGGCGTGAACCGTATCAGGATGATAGTCTAAGCGAAAGTTTAGCACTTACACCGGATCCCATGCCAAGTAAGAAGAAACCTACATTAGAGTTAAAAACCTTACCTAAGAACCTAAGATACGAATTCCTAGACACTGAATGTACACGACCAGTTATAATCAATTCTAGTTTAGGAACAATCAAAACGAAGAAACTTTTAGATGTCTTAAAGAAATACCCAACTGCATTAGGATATAACATATCTGATCTCAAAGGAATATGTCCTTCAATCTGTATGCATCGTATTATGCTAGAAGAAGATTTCAAAACCTCCAGAGAATCTCAAAGAAGAATTAACCCAATCCTTAGCACTGTAGTAAAAGAATAAGTTAAGAAACTACTAGACGCTGGAATAATATATCCAATCTCTGATAGTCAATGGGTTAGTCCAGTACATGTAGTACCAAAGAAAGGAGGTATCACTGTTGTGAAAAACGCTAAAGGTGAATCGATATCACAAAGAGTAGTGACCGGACATAGAGTGTGCATCGATTATCGAAAACTAAACAAAGCCACTCGAAAAGATCATTTCCCACTACCTTTTATAGATCAAATGTTAGAACGATTAGCCAAACACTCGTTTTTCTGTTATCTTGATGGTTACTCAGGATTTTTCCAAATCCCGATCCACCCAGATGATCAAGAGAAGACTACATTCACATGCCCTTATGGAACGTTCGCTTATAGACGAATGCCCTTTGGATTATGCAACGCTCCTGCAACCTTTCAAAGATGTATGATGTCAATCTTCGCAGATTTCATAGATAACATCATGGAAGTGTTCATGGACGACTTCTCTGTATGCGGGCAAAGTTTTGAAGGATGTCTGTCAAATTTAGAAATGGTGTTAGAAAGATGTGTGAAAGTAAACCTTGTACTTAACTGGGAAAAATGCCATTTTATGGTCAGAGAAGGAATCGTACTAGGACACGTTATATCTGATAAGGGAATTGAAGTTGATAAAGCTAAGATAGAAGTCATAAAAGATCTTCAACCCCCTAAGACTGTTCGAGAAATATGAAGTTTTTTAGGACACGCTGGTTTCTACCGACGATTCATCAAAGATTTCTCGAAAATCACTAAACCTCTTACCGGTTTATTAATGAAAGACGCTGAGTTCATATTCAATAAAGATTGTCTTAAAGCATTCGAAACTCTAAAAATAGCCCTCATCACCGCACCAATCATGCAACCACCTGACTGGAGATTACCTTTCGAAATCATGTGCGATGCGAGTGACTATGTTGTAGGCGCAGTTCTAGGACAAAGGAAGGACAAGAAACTTCACGCAATTTACTATGCCAGTAGAACCTTAGATTTTGCTCAAATGAACTACGCCACTACTGAAAAAGAATTGTTAGCAGTTGTCTTTACACTTGATAAATTCCGTTCCTACCTAGTAGGAGCAAAAATAATCATCTACACAGACCACACTGCTATCAGATATCTATTAACCAAAAAAGATGTTAAACCAAGACTCTTGATATGGATCTTACTCTTACAAGAGTTTGATCTCGAAATCAAAGATAAGAAAGGTACTGAAAACGTCGTAGCGGACCATTTATCTAGAATAGAAGGTATTAAACCCGAACAAGTGCCAATTAACGACGATTTTCCGTATGAACAGCTGATAGCACAAATAGGAAGCGACCCAGTTCAGTTAGACAGAGATGAACCAAAAACCGTGGAAACAATCCAAACAACCGTAGGACTGCCATGGTACGCTGACATTGTCAACTACTTAGCTGCAGGAGCACTTCCACCGGATTTAACCTATCAGCAGAAAAAGAAATTCTTCCACAATCTCAAGTATTACTATTGGGACGAACCATTGTTGTTTAAAAGAGGACCTGACGGAATCTTTCGTCGGTGTGTTCCCGAAGAAGAAATAGAAGATGTCATTGCTCATTGTCATTCATCTCCTTATGGTGGACATGCAAGCACTTCCAAGACTTGTGCAAAAATCTTACAAGCCGGCCTATTTTGGCCTAATCTATGGAAAGATGTCCACATCGCTGTTATAAATTGCGATCGGTGGCAACGCACCGGTAATATTTCAAGAAGAGATGAAATGCCTCAAAGAGGAATATTAGAAGTAGAAGTCTTTGACGTCTGGGGAATAGATTTCATGGGACCATTCCCATCATCTTTCAGTAATAAGTACATACTCGTAGCTGTCGATTATGTTTCAAAATGGATCGAGGCTATAGCTTCTCCTACAAATGACACACGAGTAGTAATTAAGCTTTTCAAGAATATAACCTTTCCAAGATTTGGTGTGCCTAAACTTGTCAATAGTGACGGTGGCTCGCATTTCATTTCGAAAATATTTGACAAATTACTATCTAAGTATGGAGTCAGACATCGTGTAGCAACACCATATCATCCACAAACAAGTGGACAGGTCGAAGTCTCGAACAGAGAAATAAAACAAATCCTAGAAAAGACTGTCGCCATATCTAGGAAAGATTGGTCATCTAAACTTAATGAAGCTTTATGGGCTTATAGGACAGCCTACAAGACACCCATAGGAACTACACCCTTCAAACTAGTGTATGGGAAAGCTTGTCATCTCCCGGTAGAACTAGAACACAAAGCATATTGGGCAATTAAAACACTCAATATAAACTACAATGCCGCTGGAGAAAAACGAATCCTCGACATTAATGAATTAGAAGAATTAAGGTTAGACGCTTATGAGAATGCTAAGATATATAAAGAAAGAACCAAGCGATGGTACGATAAGCGCATATCTAGGAAAGAATTTAGTGTGGGAGACGTTGTACTCCTCTTCAATTCAAGACTTAGGCTCTTTCCTGGAAAACTAAAATCTAGATGGTCAGGACCCTTTGAAATAACTAGAGTGTTCCCGAGCGGAGCAATAGAAATTAAGGGTAGGAATAGTGAACCGTTCACAGTAAACGGACAACGATTAAAACATTACCATAACGTTGAAAATAGAGATTATGCGAATAGTTTAAAGCTTTTAGAGTTGTCCACTAACTTCCCTGATTAATCTACCCCTAAGCACTACGTCAGACTTATGACGATAAAAACAGCGCTTAGTGGGAGGCAACCCATTTTATCATTTTATTGTTTTATTTCATTTTTATTATTATTGACTTTATTTATGTATTTATTTCTTTATTTACTTTATTTTTAATTTTCATTTTCTAAATCACTTTTAAATTTACTTTGCTACAGATTTTCTAAAGTCTTTTCTACCTTCCTTTTCCCCCCTGATTTGTTTCCTCCACTTTAACACTAACTATGGCTAACCAACCAAGAAACTTTATGGAAACCATATTTAGAGGTAGAAACCAAAGAAGGAAATTTGAGGAATTATCACAGAGACAAATGGATTTGACTATGTACTATGATGAACAGACTATGGAAACTTTAGGTATAAATGATAGCATCCTATACCTGTTTAACCAACTTGGATGGGAGAACGCTCTCATAAAACATAAGTTTGTAACTTACCGCGAGCTCACCCTTGAGTTTTTAAGCTCCTTAGTTTACTTACCTGAGTGCGGATTTGGATTAAGGAAAGGATTTATTAGTTTCCGACTATTCGGTATCGAATATGACTATAACCATAAGGAACTAGCTGACCTACTAGGATTCCCTAGCGGACCTTTTGCCTTTACTACCATCCAGGTAGAATTAATGGATATTGAGCTAGATTTCTTTTGGGGAACCTTAACCGGAAATTACCACCCTGAGCCGAATAACATGAACAATGATGAAATACACAACCCAGCTATCCGCTATTTTCATAAAATCCTTGCCCACACCTTCTTTGGAAAGGAAGAGAACCTCACTGGAGTATCTAAAGATGAGATATTCATAATGTCCTGTTTGACCGATGGAAAACCCGTAAATGATGTACCATTCATGATGCAAACCTTTACCCGCATCCAAGAGGAACCTGATCTACCAATATTGGTAGGAGGCCTGGTCACCATGATTGCTGATGCCCTCGGACTTAGATACCAGTTACACAAGTGCAACCGTTTAGGTACCATCCGCCCTATGAATCTGAACTTCTGCCTTAACCGCCAAATTATAAGAAACTTAGGACAACCACCATACGAGTACCTAATTAGAAATGAAACGTAACCCTGTTCACATTACCGAACCATGCTAAAGTCAGTGTTCACAATAGAGATAATTGGCTTTATGAGCTTACCCCTCCTGACTATCCAACAACACCTGAAACACCACAATCCTACCAAATTAGGGATGACATAATGACTGATGTAGAAAGTGACCCTGAGACCCCTCCTAGTTACCATGACATCGACCACACTGATGAAGTTATTGAGACCCCTGAAATCAATCAAGTAGGATATGTTGACAGCTTAAAGAAAATTCTGACCACTCTTGAAGTATACCAAGTTGATATTAATGTTGTTAAGGATGAAGTTAATAGCATGAGATTGGACATTATAGGCTTAACCGACATAACATGTGAACAATTCTATCATATAAACTCCGCACTTGAAGATTTGAAGAAGCAACTTTGATAATGTTGTAGTAATTTGATTTATCTTACTTTTTGCTTTTTGTTTATAGTTAGTTTTGATGTTTTGTAACATTTCATAGTTTATTTTTATCACTGTAATTTCTTTCTGTTATGTCAAAAGCAAAGTACTTCCATTTATGCAATTTTCCAATTTAATCAATTTACATGCTTTTCATTATTTACTGATACTTTGAATTGCTGGATATTTTGTGAATTTTCGTGTGATGAAATCCATTTCTTATATATATTGATCCACTACTATGTGTTATGTTGGAATTAAATATTGAAAGTGATAAGAATTACAATTGATTTGAACTGAGTTAACCATTCTGTGAATTCCATATTTTGTGATCATCACGGTCGTCACCATCCCCTCACGGTCGTAACGAGCTATTTAGCGCGTCACGACCGTGACAACCCTAATTCACGACCTCTGAGTTACAGAGGTCGTTCTTCTTTGCAAACCCCACTTCTATTTTCACAAAATTCTAACCTCCCATTACCTTTTCTTCTCCCGTAACCACCCATTAATCTCCAATCAATCCCATTACTCTGTTCCACCTTCTCATTTAACCCCAACTCCACACATTCCCTTCATTCCATTATAAACCATTCAATTTCTTCACATTTTCATCACCAAACCTCAAACACCTATCTCACGATAAACCTCATTTGCATGCAATGGCAAACATTCAGTTCAGAGATGGAGAACAAGGAGAAGCACAAAGAGAGAAGTTTGAAAGGTTTCGAACCCGTGGCATCCAACCTACTTGGTACGTCGACCTCGACTGCTTGAGGGAGTTAGGATTGTTCGACGGAGTGAAGCTACTGCTTGAGCAAGTTGGTTTGTGGGACTTATGCAGTCAACCGCAACCGACATTTGCAAACCTCACTTTGGAGTTTCTAAGTTCGTTTCAATATATCACACCTTCAGGATCAACGAACCAACTCACCGGCATCGCAAAATTCCGAATGCTTGGAAGAGAGTTCCAACTCACTCAAACCAGAGTCGCTGAACTGTTAGGCTTCAGTCACGGAGACGGTGCTCACCTTCGCGTGCCCGACAACTTTAATGAAGCAGCTTTCACTTTGTGGCACAACATCACAAACAGCCGTGCTTCCGCCTACCAGAGTCTCAATGCCACTCATATCCATAATCTAGCAATACGGTATTTTCATCGTATCATATGCAACACAATATTTGCAAGAGAGAGCAACCACAAGCTCAATTCCAAAGAGCTCTTATTCTTGCATTGTGCCTTGAATGAAGAACGCATCAACGTCGCTCCGTTCCTTCTGGCCCACATTCAGTCTGTAGCGCAAAGAGGCGCCACTCCCTTCTACATTGGCGGGATTGTCACTACCCTTGCCATACAGCTGGAGCTTGGTGACCACCTCACTCATTTGCCTCATAGAGCACCGGAGCTGCTTACCAAGAACTACTGCAAGTCTGCTCACATGATCTCGCAGCGTGAGGATGGCAGGTTCAACCCTGTGATCCAAGGCACCATCTATCATTATATCGTTTTGCCTTGCAGGAACCGCATTGATCCATCAAACCGAGCCAATTGGCTATTTGATTTTCCGGATGCCGCAGGCCATGTTCCGATTATTGACGAGCAGCCTGATGCACCTGTGGACAAGATGCAGGATGCAATGGAAGCTACTGAGCCAGTTCAGGACATCCCTGAGTCTTCCACTAGGCAGCCACCTTCAGCTGACATCACCCTTGAAGAAATCCTCCGTGCCATTCATCAACAGAATCAGATGAATGTCTCACTTGAGCGTAGGCAGAAAGAGCAGTACGATGCACTCCTTGCAACTGTTGTCAGTAACCAGAAAGCAACAGATGAAAAGCTAGGAGAGATTTTCAGCAAGTTGGAAGCTTTGCGGATAGACGTCACTGCTCTCACCGTCACTAGTTCTGATGAGGAAGCCACTCCTACCAGACGCTCCCGCACCAGAAGCCGAGGCCGTGGTCGTCAGCAGCATTAGATTATCTTTTTGTTTTTGCATTTCTGTTCTTGTAATGTATTTCCCCGCTATTATATCACAACATTGAGGACAATGTCTGATATAGTGTAGGAGAGGTACCTTTCCCTTTCCCGTTTTCCATTTCATTGTATTTCCCCTTCCGCATTTTCAATTAAACTAAGTAATATTTCTGCTATTTCTTAAGTTTCAATTCTTCCCCGTTTATTTAGCCATACCGAAATTTTTTTGCTTTATCTTCGCATTACTCGACTTACCTATGAAATCGTAGTTAGGAAGCTGAGAAAGATCCAACAAGATCAATACAGTCTTGACACCTTAGACTCCCTACTTAAACATTCCATTTCGATAATTGTTACGACTACACCTTAAGTCTTAGTTCTAAAGTAACCCCTAGTAGTTTATACTAGCAGTCAGCACCGTCTGAACATAAACCACGTGGGGAGCCGGTGAACATAAGTGTTTGATGCCTAATCTATAAACGATCCTTCATATCTCGAAGCCATAAAAAAGAAATTGCACCAAAGTACATGGTCGCATATAAGAGATGAGAAATATAAGAAGGATTCCATTGCTGGTTGGTTCAGAGGTACCTGGTTCTGAACTTGGTAGGGCGTGCTACGGCTCGATCCCCCACAACCTCCAATCTGGATAATATGTAAAGGGTTGCCACATTCATGTACCAGACCCCGTGCTAATAAAGGATCAAAGTCACTAACTGGCTACTCCACTACGTGCGTGCTAAGGCAAATGGCTTAATGTGATTGCGCTAGAACGAAACCGGGTGAAATAAGAACGAAAGACTCTAGGTAGAATCATAACGAAATTTCTGAATGTTTTCGTTTAATGGGAAGTCGACGACTTAGCTTGTTGCTTGTGTCATTAGTGTATCGTTAGTGTTCTATTCTAGTATCGGTTTATCTAACTAAATGATTTCTCGTGTGGTATGTTATGTGTATGCGTCTGATGAAAATTGTCCGATCATTTTTCAATTGACTATTTGCTTAAGGACAAGCAAAGGTTTAAGTTTGGGGGAGTTTGATAACGAGAAATCGTATCACATTATTACTACGTTTTTAGTCCGTTTTATCGTACATTGATCCTTTTTAACTCCCGATTGTTCGAGTTTTTTATGTCACATTGCAGGTATAACATGTCTAGAGCCAAATTATGAGAAAAAGATCAAATGAACCAAATCTAGCATGAAAAGAAGATCAAGAGATCAATTCTGCTAAGTCTGCATTTTTTGTTACGCTCACGATCGTCACAACTGACTCACGACCGTGACACGCTATTTAGAGGTCTCACGACCGTTGCTCCAATGTCACGACCGTGACGCGCTTATTTGAAGAAAAATGACCGTTACATCATATTACGAACGTGACAAGGAAAGTTTAATTAATTTATTTGAAGATATTCATGAAGACGTGCAATGAGTCTTTGAAGACTCCTATTTTTCCTCAACTGAAGCAATACCCAGTACGCTACCTTTTTGTTGGATCTTCTCAAAACAGAACGAAGCCCACGCTACTACCAATTCAACTGCCCAAATCATCTGCTATAAATACCAAGGATGCAAATGAAAAATGACAGAGTTTATTATTGATTTTTACGCGGAAGCTCTGCCGTATTTTTTCTTTGAACCCATTTATTTTTCCAGCTTTGTTCTTGCTGTGTTTTTCTTCTTTTATTTCCAACCCATTTAATAACAATTTCCAACATTAGGAAATTGTTATTTCTATTAATTTCTTTTTAGCCTCATAATTTGTTATTTTATTTTCGATTCCGATTCCGACACTCCGAGCTTGCCAATTTGTGGAAGAAAGAGTTTAAGAATTAAATTATCCAGGTTTTTGTTTGCAATTTATATTGAATTTATTTATTTATTTATGTTAAGTTTCTATCATTATTTTATAATGCATGCTTTAATATTTGTTTATTTCATTCTGTATTTGTCTGTTGGTATAATAAAAATGAGTAGCTAAATTAATTAGTCGGTATGTAATAAACCAAACCAAAACGGTTAAATCAAATCTAAGCTAAAAATAATTAAGAACTTATATTCCGGCTGTGGCTTTTTATGATTAAAATTAATCTTTTGTTACGAGAGTAAGAAAAGTGAAATAGGTTAGGTCAAGACCACGAGAGTGTGAGATTTTAACCGGATAGCTAAAGTTAGGCATTTGATTTAAATACAGCGAGAGCGCTTTAAAATGAATTAGACTTATTAAGTTTTCAAAAATTATTTTCTAAACACTTATGGGCTAGCGAGAGCAGGCATAGGGCTTTAGGAGTAAGATCTGAGATAAGACCACGAGAGTGTGAGTCGAGGGTATTTAAACTAGTAATCTCTACAAAATAATTTAAGTGAACCATCTTTATAAGCTTAGGTTAGATTGACCCGCATAGGTTAATATAATTACATACCGACCGCCTTCTCATTATTTCCTTAAACTAAGTTTAATTCCCGTTTTTAATCCTTAAAATCATAATCGTGACAAATATCCGCCTTAGCTAAACTAGCAGACCTTCTAGCACTAGAGTGATTACAAAGTCCATGTGGGTTCAACAATCTTTTATATTACTTCGATAGGCTGTGCGCTTGCAGTTCAGATACCGCTAGACACATTGCGTCTTCGCCCCATCAAGGGACAATGATGATTTATTCTTAAAGGGACTTTGCTTAAGACACCCCTATATTCGAGGGACTTGACCATTTAAATAAGGCAACCAAGAGGAATACCCTAGGAAGTGCAGGTGGCGATCAAAGATCGACTTACGTGTGTGAGTGTTTATTTTCAGATATTTAATCGTATTTAATTAGTTCTCTAAATTTATTTAATCACAATTGGTTTCGCACTCCCTATTTTATTAACCATGCAATAATAATAAAATAAAGGACGGAAAAGTAAAACTACACTATTACAGGGTTTTGGGGCAGATACATAATTATACGGGCGGAAAATAAATTACAATAATATTAAACCTATACATTGTTTCTAATAAAATAAATAAAACAAGAGTTAAATATAAATAAGATAATAAAGCAAAATTAAATAATAAAGCAAAATTAAATAATAAAGCAAAAATTAAATAAATTAGGATTAGAGAAAATTAGATTAAAAATTTTAGGGTTAGTGAAATATTAGGGTTTATTAGAATTAGTTAAAACCTAATTAATTAATTTTATTTACAAATTGATGTAGAAAAATTAGAAATTGTTATAAAAAACTTTAAGATGAAATTAAAATGATGAAAGAATATTATAAAATTGATTTACAAAAATTACAACATTAGAATTTTTAATTAGAAAATGCTTGGTTATTTATTTACAAGTTAATTATCATAAGAAAATAAGTTAATAAAAAAATGAAAGTTATTACCATTTATTCAAGAAAATAATCTAAGTATATAAATTAACTAAATAAAACTTGATTAAATTACTTGTTAATTATTAATTAATTATGGTTAATTATTTATTTAGAAAATAATTTAAATAAGTAAGTAAAGAAGAAAAAAAATAGAAAACAGAAAAAAATGGACATGGGATTTGAACCCAGGTCCCTAACCTGGATGAAGAGGAGGATGACCACCTGAGTTGCGTGTGCATTGGTGTTCTTGAATGACTATTATATGATAATATATGAAACCTGTTAAATTTCGGTTTTGAAAAATTCAAAATGGCACAGAGAAATTATCGGGACGACTTGCGTACTAGGTCGCTTTCTTTAAGACGTTTCGTCGTACTGCCAAAAGTATGCAATGCAGTCGAATTTACAACGACGTCTCCAGGATAAAACAGCTCGTGGAAATACGATTTATCAGTTGCAGATTGATAAATCGATCTAGAAATTACACCTTTAGATGGTTATCTAACCAATCGTAGTATCTGGTTAAAAAGTCAGTCAAGAAAAAGAAAAAGAATTTAGATGAAGAGAGCAAAGAGAGGAGAGAAATCAATATTTCGGTGCAACCACAAATGAAGAACAAATATGTATTTATAGGTAGAGAATTCAAGTGAGTGGAGCAGATCGTGGAGAGAAACGTGGGAGAGTGGACCGGCCCAGTCAAAACTGGCGGTTACTGAGTTGGTCAGTAATTGGAGTTAGTCAAAACTTAGGTTAAGACTTGGCAATTCGGAATGTGAGACGTCACTATTTCGTAATTAATTAATATTAAATATTAATTAATTTTCTACTAAATAAAATTATTTAATTTCTACCGAATTTATTAATTAATTATCATTAATTATTGTTAAATTCGGGTTCAAAAAATTAATTCATTTAGACCGAACCGAACCGAACCGAGCCGAGCCGAGCCGAGCCGAGCCGACCGGACGGACGGACGGCGGCGGCGCGCGCGTGTGTCTAGATGCTCATGGGTTTGTCCTCGCTCCTTTTACAAAATTGGGTGCCCCTTGGGGCCCAATCCCAATTGTCCATGTTGGATTATATAAACACTAATAATATTTGTATTCCCTCCTATGTGAGACTAAAATGAATCTTTTCAAATTCACTTCCATATTAGTTCTACTTTGTGTGCATTTATTGCCCATTTAATGTCAATAAATCATTCCAACTCTTACCCCAAATTAACATCATTCCAACAATCCCCCACTTGAATTTAAAAGGTGATTTTAGACGTACGTCATACGTTTCTAAGATTGTGCATAAACAAAGGTGTCTACGACTTGAACCTTAGCGTAGCAAGTCAGATTCTGATTCAACAAGAGTGACATTATTGTCTTGAACTCTATCTCAGACATTCGACCTGCACACAACCTTTTCGTAAGGTGTATTCTAATAGCCTGTGCTTTAATGGCCCTGCACGTGTATCCCGGTTTAGTGAAGGCTCTAGGAATTTTGCCTCAAAATTCCATAGGAACCGGCCTCAATTCCACAGTCACATGGGTGAGTCTATCAAGAGTACTCCTGTAGCCTAGGTACTCCCTCATACAGAGTATAGATCTCATTAAGAGTTTCTATTATCTCATCCTCTTCTTACTTCAGGATTCATGCTCCACTTGTATGGTCATTTCATATTACTCACAACTTGTTATTACCCATTGAACCTAGTTCTTGGGATCTCCAGTCATTTAGGTTCGGTTGCCATCATGAATAAATCTTCTCTTTATAGGCATTAGTCCCATCTTCTTGGATGTATTATGGACTTTCTCTCTAGCTAATCCTTTCGTCAAAGGATCCGCTAAGTTTTCATCAGTGCGTACATGATCCACTCTCACTGCTCCTTTGGAGATACAATCTCTAACGGTGTTGTGTTTTCTTCTAATTTGACGTCTTTTACCATTATAATAACGGTTCTCAAATTTTTCAATAGCCGCATGTCGCTCCCGGGATTTTCATCCTAGTACAAACGCGAAAGTGGCGCGGAAAGGTTAGAGTCGCCAGCCAGACATTTTTATCCCAAAGGAATGAGAAAGGTAATATTGCACAAACCTGAGGAAGAAGGAAAGGACAAGGTCCTGCGAACCAAAGATCTGAGTTCGGGAGTCGGTTACGACCTGGGAAGGTATTAGCACCCCAGATCGTCCGTCGTACCCGACGGGATCCACGCTTGCTTGTTTTGTTTCAAAGGGTGAGAATATGCTGCTGAATAAAACCGCTAACTGGAATGGAAAATGAAATGAGAAAGGAATAAGAGAAGAAAATGAAAAGAAAGGGGGAAATGTAGGGAAAATAAAGAATGTGCTCGAACGGGCCCTACCCCGCTGCCTACGTACCTCATCGGGATAATGAGGATCAGAGTCGACGTAGTTCGCCTAACTAAGGCGGGAACTATTTGTTTGTGTTTTTTACAGCTGGAACTGCGTATGTCTATGCTCAGGTGTTGCAGGCTCGTCTGGTACGAGTGCGTTTACCGTCTTGCATGCGAGACAAGTCGTCGCGAGTTCGCTTTGTGAGTGAATGAGATGAGAAGAGAAGTTCCCGCAGGATAGTCGCTTATTGTTTGTTTTTGGCTTTTATGAGAAGTGTTTTGAATTTGTTTGTGAACATTCTCATACTAAGACCTATCCATCGCGGGAAGCATTTACACCTCGCCCCGAAACAGGACGCGTATAAACACTCCGCAACAAAGTCTCGTGTCGTACAAGATTGTTCGGCTTTTATTAAGTGTTTTATTGCTTTTCTTTATGAGATGAGAAAGAATGACTCAAGTTGGAAAAAGGACAAACTAAGGGGACTAAGACACAACCCTAATTTTATTTGTTTATTTACAAGAGAGGTCCTATGGTTAATGAGGTATTCTAATCCTAAGAAAGAAAAAGGAAAGAAGAAAAGAGAGCTTAGAAATCAACTTACTTCCTAAGGAAGTTAAGTTGTCTCTAAAGAAAGGGAAAACCTATAAGAAAAGCACAAAGTGCTAAGGCAAACACAATTAAAATGCATAAGAGATAGGAATGAAGTAATGCTTACCTCAATCTTCCCCCCTACAAAACAAAAGTTAGCATGACAATGCATATTGAAAGTAAAATCAAAGCATGAAAGCGAGTAAGTACCATAAACGTCCTAGAATGGAATTAGGGTTCAAAATAAGACCTAAGTCTAAAGGTGAAGGTACCTAAAGGTTACATGACTTCTAAAGTCAGTAGCTACATGATATAGGTCCCTAAGGATGCTAGGATACCTCACAAGATCAAACTATGTCAAACTATGTACAAAAAGTTCACCTAAGTTCACCTAAATGCAAGTTAGTGCTTATGGATGAAGTATGAATGCATATGGCTTACAAGCATGAATTAATACATGAAATGAGTATCAAAGTCAGTAATGAATGCTTATGAAGATGGATGAATGAATATAAAATCATGGATGCAATGGATTAGGCATATGGAGCAATGAGAAGAAGATATGAGAAGAAACGAACAAAAATCGCATAAGATCGCACATGATGAAAGTTAAGAAAAAATGGCATGTGAATATGCATGAAATGATTATGGTTCAGTAGCATACAAGGTATGAGATGCAATTAGAATGCATGAATAGACATTAATGATTTCCACATAATTCAAGTTATTATTTAGAGGAGAAGAGAATCTAGTTTCGGTTAAAATTAATTCACATAAGTATGCACTTTAAAGCACCAAAACAAACCAAATGAGTATGGTTCAAAAAATGACCTATGACTGGAATTAAAGGCATACAAATGACCTATAATCAACTCCTAAAATCTACCAAAAATCCCTTCAAGAAAATGGCATGAATGCCTTCTTATCATTTAAGTTATGGAGCAAATAGACACATGAATCAACCTAGGATCTAGGTGACATGGAAAAATAGCAAAAAGCCTTTAAAAATTATGAAATTAAATCTCTGGAATAATAAAGTCATTATCTCACATTGTCCAAAAGGATTCCACAAAATTATGCACCAAAGTGCCAAAACAATTCCTTGACTAGCAAGGTAACAAATCACGATCATCGAAAAATAACTCCACAAAGTGGATCAAAAAAGGCATCTAAAATTTATGAAAAAAATGCCTAATGAGCATCAAAATGTCACCAATTACAGTGATTAATCATATACAAAAAATAGGTCTCACACCTATGGGGAAAATCGATTTCGGTCCCTTATGCCAAAACCTTCCTTTTTGGGACAGCTTGTGATCTAAAATCCAAATAAAATATTGAAACCACCCAAATCTGGAAACAAAAAATATGAAAAATTAATTAAGAGGAAGAAGATCACTCATGAATTTTTCCAGAATTTTATCACACCTAAAACTATTTTTAATAATTGCGACGAAACGGGCAAAAACGATATTTTAAGGGAAAGTGAAAGGAATCGAATTCTCTAATCTGTAACCTAATCCCTAAACTCCGAAATCGACACATATCAATATATATCACAAATAAATCTAATGCCTCAGGTGGGAGGGCTCAGTATGCACCTTAAGTTATATGATCCTAAGTCGCATACAACTAGAATGATGCATTAAAGTAGAGAATCGAGATTACTTACTTGGTCGAAGTGCCGATTCTTTCACATAAAAGAAATCCAAAAAAACTTCAAGCCAAGCCTTGTAATCTCCCATGAGCAAAATAAATGCTCATCTTCCATAATTTCTTTGTGAAGATCCCCCATAATCGAAACAAAAACAACGACACAAAATATCATTTGAATCCAAAGGTATCCCACAAATAAAGTGGAATACCAACCAAACGACCGTCGTTAAGATCTTTGCGAGAACCTTGCATGAACTCAACAAACACATTAGAAACAAAAAAGAGGTGCAACCGGAAGTTGCACCTATGTCTCACAACTCAAAATCAAATAGAAAGATGAATGTACGAGTCATGGACATGCATTGAAATTTACGTTTCAAAACGGGGCAGCACTTATGCTCTAACATAAACAACATGCAAATTCAAACCAAAATCAAATAAATTTACATACAATGAATGGAAAATGATCAACAAACATAAGTACAAGTCAAAACAAGATCAATGCATCAAAATTGCACCAAACCGAACTTAAAAAGCCTTAAAACGAAAAAACGCGTCAAAAATCACCGACTCGGAATTGAACGAAAATCGCATGGTAACTTGCAAACGTGCCAACGGATTCAAATATGCAATCGGATTTTGAAAATTCCGCTCGGAAGTGGTACTTTTTGGCCGATTTTATCGGCTGGCAGTAGCGAAATAGCCGGAAAAAATTGTCCGAAATCGACTAAAAAGTTTACCAATGGCTCTGGAATAATCAACAAAGTCAATTTACACTATTCACATTCGCGAAAACGCGCTACGGTTAGGAAGTTATGACCAAAACGCACTTATCGACACGCGACATATGAACAACATCAACAATTAAGCTTCAACCTATCTTATTCCGAATTTACACAATGAAACAAACATGAATTTAAAAGTCAAGCACTTCAATCAATATCAAGTCACAATAATTAACTCTCTTAAGAATTTTATCAAACATCTAACATGCATCGATTAGTCTATGTCAATTTTAACAATCATTTCCAATTATGCACAACAACAATTATTAGGATCAATTAATCAAGAATCAAATCATGAATCAATGCACATAATCTCCACAAGATTAATTCAACTTCAAAATTCAATTCAAGAAACAATTCAACAATTATTCATGAATTAAAGTTTAAGAAGCTTACCGAATGAAGAATCGACGAAGAAATTGTGAATCCGGAGGAAGTGAGACGCGATCATGAACGGAGGAGAGGAGGAGAGGCCGCGTGGCTGCTGGCGGCGGAAGATGGTGGTCGCGCGGTGGTGAAGTTGACCAAAGGTGGTGGTTCGTGGCGGCTCGACTATCGGAAGCTTGATCGGAATTGTTGTGTTCTTGAGTTCTTGATGAAGTTGTTGTTGTGTTCTTGAGAAAGAGTTGAGAGAATGAACTTTGATCCTTTAGAGAGAGTTTGTGAGAGTTTTTTGGTGTTTGTAAATTATGATTGAAGTTATGAGACAAATTGTGGGTCAAAAGAATATATAGTGGAGTGTAAAATGAAAGGCAAAAGGTAGAATTTCGGCTTAAGTGAAAATAACAATATCTTCGGCAAGAAATTTCGACTCTAAACCTTCCACAACATCGTCCGCCTCTGAATTACGGTTGCAATGCAAAAATAACGAACGTCATACGATCAAAATCGAGTGCGATCGATACGTTTAAGCTGCAAGACGTCACTGAATAAGTTGTTTTTTCGGCTTATTTAGTGTCCGCTACTCGAAAATGTGACGAGGTCAACCTCTTCGGAGCATAATCTCGACTCGACTTTGTCAGCAAAGTTGTAGATCTATGAGTCAGTGACCTGGTGTTAAAATCTAAGCTCAACCGGACAAACGACGAGGGAGATATGAATTTTCTCGTGAAACCACTTTCAGCCTTTTTCTTCGGTTCAACACTTCAGTTTTGTGAAATAAACCAAAACGATAATCTTTGGAGCACCGTTCAAACTCGCATTTGTCTTTGAACTTGAAGAGGATAAAATTTTTGAGCCAACGCTTCAAGAACGGGTGCAATCCGATGAAAATTGACCGAGTTATGAATTTTACAAAATCTGACAGACAATGCAGTGCATCAAAGAACCTTATTGGTAATTCGCATTTTCGAGATCCTTCCGCTTGGACCAAACCAAAACTGAATTCACATAATGAAGATAACATCTAAACGGAATTTTAGGCACCGAAACGACATCAATTCGATAAACGATCCAAGAGTTATGAATTTTTTAGTGTTCAAAACTCACCGGTTCAGCACTGTTTTTCACTATGTCGACTCTAAAGACTCGCACATTCTGAGATCTTCTTCAAAGAATTAGTTCTCGGCCAAAACCCAAAAGTTGGAAAGGATATCAAGACGGAACTTTTTGCATATGAATCTCTCAGACATGTTGACCCAATAAGAAGTTACAAACTCTTGAATACCGCTAGCACAGTTAATCGGCGAAACCGAAATTTCAGAAACAAATAAATCCCGCCATTTTCCTTGATGAATTGGCCTCCGAGCCGAACACAAAAGTTGTAGAGAATAATGAAACGGTCTAAACTATTGAGTTTCAAGCCAAAATGAGTTTTCGAGCATAAGTTACAACTTTTGCAAAGTGCACCATAAAACTGATATTCAGCTTAAACTCCTCTGAATCAACCGAGAACTTTTGGCTTCTTCTGAGATTATTGTGCACGTGCCGCATGAAGAAATAAAGGCCAGTCGCAACCTGTGAAAGCTCAAATGGAGATGTATGTTCATGTATGTTTATGATGCAATTGTGATCTAAATGCAATGCAATGTATGAAAGGATATTCTAAATGGCATGAAAATGAGAGGGCAAATTTTGAGGTATTACAGCTGCCCCTATTCAATCAACTGCAGACCTGAATGGATAATTGCAACAGCTTTTAGACGTTCAAGGTATGGAGTGATTGAATACTCGAATAAAACCTGAAAATTTGCACACTGAGGGCAACAGAAATGCCATCTGCCCATTTATTTATTATATATTTTTTGTTTTGACCTCTGAATAGGTAGCGAAAATAGAACCTGATGGAAATATGCTGGGAAGATTGTCATCCTTGAATGACCACTCACACGGGATCCTCGGATCCAGTACTAAAACCCTCCTCGAATAAAAATACAATGGCATACCGGCCGCAGGCGATAACCATCAACAACAAAGACTGACCTCGGACAGACTTTGCAAACGAGACGAACTGACCTCAATCAATAAGCTCAAAAAGTGGACTACCATCCTCGAATAATAGCCACAACAACAAGACCAACCTCAGAAGGACTTGAAGAAAAGAAATGCCATCCTCGAATGACAAATCAAAAGATCCTCGGATCTAACACGAAACCATCCTCGAATGGAGACACAAAGGTATACCAGCCTCGACTGATAACCAAACACAAAGCTGACCTCAGACAGACTTTGCGAAAGAGACAAACTGACCTCGATCAATAAGCTCAAAAAGTGAACTACTATCCTCGAATAATAGCCACAACAACAAGACCAACCACAGAAGGACTTGAAGAAAAGAAATGCCATCCTCGAATGACAAATCAAAAGATCCTCGGATCTAACACGAAACCATCCTCGAATGGAGACGCAAAGGTATACCAGCCTCGACTGATAACCAAACACAAAGCTGACCTCAGACAGACTTTGCAAAAGAGACAAACTGACCTCAATCAATAAGCTCAAAAAGTGAACTACTATCCTCGAATAATAGCCACACAAAACAACAAGACCAACCTCGGAAGGACTTGAAGAAAAGAAATGCCATCCTCGAATGACAAATAAAAAGATCCTCGGATCCAACACGAAACCATCCTCGAATGGAGACGCAAAGGTATACCAGCCTCGACTGATAACCAAACACAAAGCTGACCTTAGACAGACTTTTCAAAAGAGACAAACTGACCTCGATCAATAAGCTCAAATAGTGAACTACTATCCTCGAATAATAGCCACAACAACAAGACCAACCTTAGAAGGACTTGAAGAAAAGAATTGCCATCCTCGAATGACAAATCAAAAGATCCTCGGATCTAACACGAAACCATCCTCGAATGGAGACGCAAAGGTATACCAGCCTCGACTGATAACCAAACACAAAGCTGACCTCAGACAGACTTTGCAAAAGAGACAAACTGACCTCGATCAATAAGCTCAAAAAGTGAACTACTATCCTCGAATAATAGCCACAACAACAAGAACAACCTCGGAAGGACTTGAAGAAAAGAAATGCCATCCTCGAATGACAAATCAAAAGATCCTCGGATCTAACACGAAACCATCCTCGAATGGAGACGCAAAGGTATACCAGCCTCGACTGATAACCAAACACAAAGCTGACCTCAGACAGACTTTGCAAAAGAGACAAACTGACCTCGATCAATAAGCTCAAAAAAGTGAACTACTATCCTCGAATAATAGCCACAACAACAAGACCAACCTCGGAAGGACTTGAAGAAAAGAAATGCCATCCTCGAATGACAAATCAAAAGATCCTCGGATCCAACACGAAACCATCCTCGAATGGAGACGCAAAGGTATACCAGCCTCGACTGATAACCAAACACAAAGCTGACCTCAGACAGACTTTACAAAAGAGACAAACTGACCTCGATCAATAAGCTCAAATAGTGAACTACTATCCTCGAATAATAGCCACAACAACAAGACCAACCTCGGAAGGACTTGAAGAAAAGAAATGCCATCCTCGAATGACAAATCAAAAGATCCTCGGATCCAACACGAAACCATCCTCGAATGGAGACGCAAAGGTATACCAGCCGCAGGCGGTAACTAGAAACAAAGAAAATAGGACAAGATGGAACGCGATCGTTGTACATAAACGAGAGCCCAAGCAAACAGGACCATTGTATAAAACGGGAACCTGCGACGCGACTGTTGTACCAAACAAGACGCGGAATAAATGACAAACATTGACTTGAAAAGACAAGGATGTCTGAAAAATGATATTGGTAACCTCTGTGCGGAGTACTTCAGGTTGAGAAGATATTATAGGTCGTATGTAATACCTCAAGACTGGCCCATGCTGGCATGCATATGTTTGAATTTATGGCGTAATGCTCCATGATGATGGAAATGCTATGCTTTGGAGGATGCAAATGTAATGATGATTATGCAAATGCAAAGGGGGGTCTCCTGACGAGGAGACTGTAGGCATCCCAGATAGCTTGATTGGGGAGGAACGATGATCACTGCATTGATCGGGTTAATCCTGATGAGGAGTAGACAATTCTGCGGGGAAAGCTGTCAATAATTCACCGGCTCCGAACAGCCGCCACTGCCAAAAATAAATTGGACTTTGAGATTGGAGTGCCAAGACCCTGCTGGAGATGGACCCTTCTTAAACTCTGGTGGGGAACTGAGGACCCCCTGGCTTGGCTGGGAACCAAAGGCATGACATTGCCGAGGAAACAACTGCTGGGGAGGAAAAGACTCCTTGTACTGCTGGGAATTGCCCCCGTCTGAAGGGAACTTTCTGCTTGGGGACGACTCCCACTCTCTGCTACCTTGCTGGGTGAAATTTCAACTTCCAACTCTACTGGGGATGATGGAGGATGTCAATGATGAAGCTTCCTGTTGAAGATAAGAGCTCAAGTTGCCACTTGCTGGGGATAAAAGATAAATCCTCTCATGTTGGGAATGAGAGATGTAAGGCGTCTCATGCCGGTGATGAGAGACGATGATACCCTTCTTTTCAAGAAATAACCTCCCATGAGACTTGCTAAGGAACCTTGATCGATGAAGTCCGCAGATGAAACAACTCTTGCAGTACTGTGCCAACACTGGCCTTGCCCCTAGCCATGGGTTGATAGGTTGCCGACTAATCATGAGTGAACAATGGTTCTTTGCAATTTTCGACTCGCCTCAGATTAAAGTCCATCAGAAGTAAATGTCTCAAGAGGATTTTACAGAAAACATGGCATATGAAATTCCTCAGTGTCTTCAAACTCTTGGAGAGATTCATCGGATCTCAAAATAACTGCCCCAGACTGCATGGTCCGTGCAAGAATTTGCCTCGCAAGGGTTCATGAAAAGCCTCATATCACTGTGAGATATTCTGCCCCAGTATTTTGAACTTCGGATGGGCGCTTTGAATTGACGGTCTTCGGGAGAGAGTGACTTCTCATGCCCTTGAAGTGATCACCTCTGAATGACTGTGCTTTGAAGAAAACACTCAGATCAACTGTTCTCTGAGAGATTGGATCTCGAAGTGATTGCCCCAGTTTGGCTAAAATTTGAATGCATGCATCAGACTCATGGCTCTTTGAGAGATTTGAATCTCGAAGTGATTGCCCCAGATTGGCTGAACTTTGGAGAGATTGCTCGACATGATTGCCCCTGATTAATTGGATCTTACCAGGAATGTTGGGAAAGTCCCTACTCGATGGAGTTTTCTTAAAAAGTGCACCTCGACAGATTGTCCTTCGGAAGTTTCAGACTTCTCAACTTGGCAAGATTAAGCTTCTGGACTGAAGTTTCGTATGTGAATTTTTATGATGCCCAACAAATATATGCAAGCAGAAAATGTTTATTCTAAGAATGAAAATTCTAATGCAACACGCATGTTAATCTTGAAGTTTTACCGTAAAAAAATGTCGCCAACCTTTGTGAGTGAATCACTGGTTAAGATACGACATTGATTTTTGATGAATGAAAGCATGCACATGCAACACCAACAAAGAACTTTTAGCACAACTCATAGGAGTCAAGAACGCGGTCTCGTGGTAGTACGCTCTCAAAAATAACCCTGTTTCAGTTAGGACTTTTAAGGGTTGTATCATGGCCCGGTTCACGGTTATAGAAACAAAAGATATAGGCTCGAAATTTATTTGTGCCCACCCATCTTCGTGATGTTCTCCATTCCTATTTTCAGCTAGCTTTCACAAGCGTTCACCTCTCAAAAAGGGTTTTGTGATGGTTGAGGAACCAATTACACTAACGGTGTAAGCACCAAACAGGTTGTTGTTGGGAGTCAGTCACCCCTTAGTCTTTTGTGTCTGTGCCACACGACTTTGTTCTTGTTTGAGGATCTTTCTTGTGTAATCCTTTTCGTTTTTCACTTTTGCATTATTTTCCTTATCCCTAACTTTTGCCTGGACTGATTCTTGTGAATCTTTGATTGTGAAGTCCAGCGGGATGCCCTAACTTTTGCCTAAGTCGCTTGTTTTCGAGTTTCGACTTAGCGGGCTTTCTCATCATTTTTTTAAATTCTTTTTTTTTGAACAAATCGTGTGACACTGTTTGTCTTGAATGCTTTGCGGGGGTCGTGACTGTCTCACTCCTTTGTTGTTGAGGAATAACCATTGTGGTCTCCGGTCTTTGGACCTCTTGATTGGGATAACCATTGTGGTTTCTGGTCATTGGACCTCTTGATTTGGTACAACGAAAGGTAATGGATCCTCAAATTTGCACTCCTTTTTGAAATTTGAATGCTCGGTCAAACTAACTGACGCCTACCCTGCCCCTGGGTTAAGTGCGAGGGTTTTTCATGCAAAAAGAAACTCCTACTTCAAGGCTCAAACGGGTTGGCGAGGGTCTATCTCCCTTATATCTCCGGTGTTTAGGATTTGAAACAATGCCTGTACATCGTCAACAGGGTCTTTCTCAAAAGCGAACAATTAGAGTTTTTGCGTTTTCATTTCGTCATCCTCCCTGATAGAGTTTAGGCACAACAGTTGGTATTGCAATGCACATACACAAAATCATGAGTGAATACGAATGGATTACTTCAAGAAAAACATGTGCATTTTATTATGGTTAACATTCAAAAACAAATAAGTTTCATGCATGCATACAAATGTTTAAACAAACAATATAAACTACAAATGAAAATGCAGTAAAGAAGCTGAACATTGCCATCATTGAGGAGACTTGACTCCGTCTGGACTTATTGCTTCTGAAGATGCCCTTGCAAACTAGGATGCCAATTTGATGAGGAGACTTCAATATATGGGCAGACTTTCTGGCATGATGACCTTTGAGTCGATCAAATTTTGCGCCTTGTGCCTGAACACATCACAGTTGTCAATTGTATGCCTAAATGCCCCTGAGTGGTACTTGCATCTAGCCTTCATATCATGGTTTCCATTATTGAGGAGGTCTGACTCCGTCTGGACTTATTGCTCTCGGAGACTTTCAGCAGTCAGTAGTCTGGATGTTTACTCAATCAAATTCGTGACCTTGTTTTTACCTTTGTCTCTGAAAGACTTTCAATCTTCAATTAAATGGCCAGGTGCCCCAGAATGGTAGTCAGACTTGGCATTCGGAATTGAAACCCCAAAGGAAGATTTATCGGAGATGATCCTGATGTGACTAGCTCAATCAGCTTGAATCTGAGCAAATGAGGAAACTTGTTGCGTGTACTACCTCGGAATATGATCAAACTTCTTCTCCAGTTGTTCTGGCCTTTACCCTTATGCTCTGCCCTTAGGACTCTCTTGGGAAGCTGAAATTGGATCCTGACAAACGACATCTGAAGGGAAGAGGTTGATAAATGAAGTTAATAAATAAGGTTGCTCGGAAAGATCTTGCACGATCTCCTACCTACGTATCTCCATTGACCAATGGAGAATCAGAGCAGCTTAGTTCCCCTCAATAGGGATGAAAATAGCTTTGTTCAGAATTTCCATAACCAAGCTCATCTGAGTCTTCATCTGGTTGACTTCCTGTTTCAGCAGTTTCTGGTTTTGAAATAAAGCTTACACCTCTGTCCTGAATGGCCTCAGCTGGGTCTTCCTTCGATTACCTCCGCCCGGAATTGCTCCAAATATATACCTTGATGAATGTGATTCAAGTTGTCCATTCTGATGAGAAATCAAGTCAAGAAAAGAATCTGTCTCTGAACACCTGTCAAGAATGCAAGGATGTATGCAAATGCCATGTTCAATTATTTCTGAGGAATCTATTTGCTTTGATTCAAGTCTTGATACAGAAAAATCCAACAGCATGATTCAGATATGTGATCCTTGAAAATAACTGAACATGTGTGCAAAAATGCTATGATGTCATGTATGCAACAGGCATGTGATCAATAGTCTGATGTTGGTGGCGATGTTGAACAATGAGTCAAGTGTCTAAATAGAACCATAATAGTAGCATCATCTATGTACAGAACCCCATAACTGAGAACCCAATAATTGTAGAACTGGATCACATAATATAACAATCACTGATGGTATTGAAGCTGAACAACGAGCCAAGTGTCTGTGGAGAGTCATAATAACAGTCACAATATCAGGGTCACCATGGTAATCACAGTAACAATTTCTCTGAATAGAAATCCCGAATCTCAGAATCAAAGAACCATATAGCACCAGATAATATCATAAAACAACACTGGCAAAGCGGGTATGTTGAAGTTTAGGGTTCCTGCAAACCTGTAAACCCCTCCCAATCTCACGGGTGTGCTACTCGGGTCAACATCACGGACTCTCAAAGCCGAATAGCAATAATACGTTCACCATTTCCGAGAAATGGCTCATGACCAAATCAGGGAATCGGTTTGGCATTATGTACTACTCAGGGAGGTCTCAATTGAGTCCGGAAAAACAAGCATCCCCCACAAGTTTCCAGCTTCAAGCACTGAGTCGAGAAACAATAGTACATTCATCCCGAAGGGTACAATACTATCGTCATACGATCAGTTTGCTTTAACTGAATTCCTATGAGAGAACCAGGCCATCCTATGCGAGTTCCCAATGGACCCTCGGATGCAAGTGGGTTTGCCAACAAATGTGGTCTGCCACTGTCATCACTGGAGAGGGGTGTTCCCATTAAGGTCCTCGAAGATCGGTCACCAGATGCACATAATTATCAAGGTTGTACCCTGAAGTGGAGAACCCCCACACAGAATAGTCCCGAGACAGTCGCAATCTGGGTGTGGAACACATCACCACTCATCATGTAACCATGCGAGCACAACGTGTCCACGCTAATCCTATAGTGCACTCAAGCCGGGTAGTTGGCTTATCTCACAGTAACTCCCAACCCACAGAAAAAATGAAAACCAGCATAGCCAGATAGTCCAGTATAATATGATGTACGGAAAATAAAATACTGAAAGCGGTAAATAAATACGGTAAAGTAAAGTTGTAAAGAACTATAAATAAAAACAGTAAAGCTAAACTAAAGCACACAACAACAAACAAATAAACACCCAGAGAAACAAAACCAAACAGGCGCTAGGATTGACTCTACAAGGGAAACTGGAAGAATCAGGTTCGTCCCCAGCAGAGTCGCCAGCTGTCGCTCCCGGGATTTTCATCCTAGTACAAACGCGAAAGTGGCGCGGAAAGGTTAGAGTCGCCAGCCAGACATTTTTATCCCAAAGGAATGAGAAAGGTAATGTTGCACAAACCTGAGGAAGAAGGAAAGGACAAGGTCCTGCGAACCAAAGATCTGAGTTCGGGAGTCGGTTACGACATGGGAAGGTATTAGCACCCCAGATCGTCCGTCGTACCCGACGGGATCCACGCTTGCTTGTTTTGTTTCAAAGGGTGAGAATATGCTGCTGAATAAAACCGCTAACTGGAATGGAAAATGAAATGAGAAAGGAATAAGAGAAGAAAATGAAAAGAAAGGGGGAAATGTAGGGAAAATAAAGAATGTGCTCGAACGGGCCCTACCCCGCTGCCTACGTACCTCATCGGGATAATGAGGATCAGAGTCGACGTAGTTCGCCTAACTAAGGCGGGAACTATTTGTTTGTGTTTTTTACAGCTGGAACTGCGTATGTCTATGCTCAGGTGTTGCAGGCTCGTCTGGTACGAGTGCGTTTACCGTCTTGCATGCGAGACAAGTCGTCGCGAGTTCGCTTTGTGAGTGAATGAGATGAGAAGAGAAGTTCCCGCAGGATAGTCGCTTATTGTTTGTTTTTGGCTTTTATGAGAAGTGTTTTGAATTTGTTTGTGAACATTCTCATACTAAGACCTATCCATCGCGGGAAGCATTTACACCTCGCCCCGAAACAGGACGCGTATAAACACTCCGCAACAAAGTCTCGTGTCGTACAAGATTGTTCGGCTTTTATTAAGTGTTTTATTGCTTTTCTTTATGAGATGAGAAAGAATGACTCAAGTTGGAAAAAGGACAAACTAAGGGGACTAAGACACAACCCTAATTTTATTTGTTTATTTACAAGAGAGGTCCTATGGTTAATGAGGTATTCTAATCCTAAGAAAGAAAAAGGAAAGAAGAAAAGAGAGCTTAGAAATCAACTTACTTCCTAAGGAAGTTAAGTTGTCTCTAAAGAAAGGGAAAACCTATAAGAAAAGCACAAAGTGCTAAGGCAAACACAATTAAAATGCATAAGAGATAGGAATGAAGTAATGCTTACCTCAATCTTCCCCCCTACAAAACAAAAGTTAGCATGACAATGCATATTGAAAGTAAAATCAAAGCATGAAAGCGAGTAAGTACCATAAACGTCCTAGAATGGAATTAGGGTTCAAAATAAGACCTAAGTCTAAAGGTGAAGGTACCTAAAGGTTACATGACTTCTAAAGTCAGTAGCTACATGATATAGGTCCCTAAGGATGCTAGGATACCTCACAAGATCAAACTATGTCAAACTATGTACAAAAAGTTCACCTAAGTTCACCTAAATGCAAGTTAGTGCTTATGGATGAAGTATGAATGCATATGGCTTACAAGCATGAATTAATACATGAAATGAGTATCAAAGTCAGTAATGAATGCTTATGAAGATGGATGAATGAATATAAAATCATGGATGCAATGGATTAGGCATATGGAGCAATGAGAAGAAGATATGAGAAGAAACGAACAAAAATCGCATAAGATCGCACATGATGAAAGTTAAGAAAAAATGGCATGTGAATATGCATGAAATGATTATGGTTCAGTAGCATACAAGGTATGAGATGCAATTAGAATGCATGAATAGACATTAATGATTTCCACATAATTCAAGTTATTATTTAGAGGAGAAGAGAATCTAGTTTCGGTTAAAATTAATTCACATAAGTATGCACTTTAAAGCACCAAAACAAACCAAATGAGTATGGTTCAAAAAATGACCTATGACTGGAATTAAAGGCATACAAATGACCTATAATCAACTCCTAAAATCTACCAAAAATCCCTTCAAGAAAATGGCATGAATGCCTTCTTATCATTTAAGTTATGGAGCAAATAGACACATGAATCAACCTAGGATCTAGGTGACATGGAAAAATAGCAAAAAGCCTTTAAAAATTATGAAATTAAATCCCTGGAATAATAAAGTCATTATCTCACATTGTCCAAAAGGATTCCACAAAATTATGCACCAAAGTGCCAAAACAATTCCTTGACTAGCAAGGTAACAAATCACGATCATCGAAAAATAACTCCACAAAGTGGATCAAAAAAGGCATCTAAAATTTATGAAAAAAATGCCTAATGAGCATCAAAATGTCACCAATTACAGTGATTAATCATATACAAAAAATAGGTCTCACACCTATGGGGAAAATCGATTTCGGTCCCTTATGCCAAAACCTTCCTTTTTGGGACAGCTTGTGATCTAAAATCCAAATAAAATATTGAAACCACCCAAATCTGGAAACAAAAAATATGACAAATTAATTAAGAGGAAGAAGATCACTCATGAATTTTTCCAGAATTTTATCACACCTAAAACTATTTTTAATAATTGCGACGAAACGGGCAAAAACGATATTTTAAGGGAAAGTGAAAGGAATCGAATTCTCTAATCCGTAACCTAATCCCTAAACTCCGAAATCGACACATATCAATATATATCACAAATAAATCTAATGCCTCAGGTGGGAGGGCTCAGTATGCACCTTAAGTTATATGATCCTAAGTCGCATACAACTAGAATGATGCATTAAAGTAGAGAATCGAGATTACTTACTTGGTCGAAGTGCCGATTCTTTCACATAAAAGAAATCCAAAAAAACTTCAAGCCAAGCCTTGTAATCTCCCATGAGCAAAATAAATGCTCATCTTCCATAATTTCTTTGTGAAGATCCCCCATAATCGAAACAAAAACAACGACACAAAATATCATTTGAATCCAAAGGTATCCCACAAATAAAGTGGAATACCAACCAAACGACCGTCGTTAAGATCTTTGCGAGAACCTTGCATGAACTCAACAAACACATTAGAAACAAAAAAGAGGTGCAACCGGAAGTTGCACCTATGTCTCACAACTCAAAATCAAATAGAAAGATGAATGTACGAGTCATGGACATGCATTGAAATTTACGTTTCAAAACGGGGCAGCACTTATGCTCTAACATAAACAACATGCAAATTCAAACCAAAATCAAATAAATTTACATACAATGAATGGAAAATGATCAACAAACATAAGTACAAGTCAAAACAAGATCAATGCATCAAAATTGCACCAAACCGAACTTAAAAAGCCTTAAAACGAAAAAACGCGTCAAAAATCACCGACTCGGAATTGAACGAAAATCGCATGGTAACTTGCAAACGTGCCAACGGATTCAAATATGCAATCGGATTTTGAAAATTCCGCTCGGAAGTGGTACTTTTTGGCCGATTTTATCGGCTGGCAGTAGCGAAATAGCCGAAAAAAATTGTCCGAAATCGACTAAAAAGTTTACCAATGGCTCTGGAATAATCAACAAAGTCAATTTACACTATTCACATTCGCGAAAACGCGCTACGGTTAGGAAGTTATGACCAAAACGCACTTATCGACACGCGACATATGAACAACATCAACAATTAAGCTTCAACCTATCTTATTCCGAATTTACACAATGAAACAAACATGAATTTAAAAGTCAAGCACTTCAATCAATATCAAGTCACAATAATTAACTCTCTTAAGAATTTTATCAAACATCTAACATGCATCGATTAGTCTATGTCAATTTTAACAATCATTTCCAATTATGCACAACAACAATTATTAGGATCAATTAATCAAGAATCAAATCATGAATCAATGCACATAATCTCCACAAGATTAATTCAACTTCAAAATTCAATTCAAGAAACAATTCAACAATTATTCATGAATTAAAGTTTAAGAAGCTTACCGAATGAAGAATCGACGAAGAAATTGTGAATCCGGAGGAAGTGAGACGCGATCATGAACGGAGGAGAGGAGGAGAGGCCGCGTGGCTGCTGGCGGCGGAAGATGGTGGTCGCGCGGTGGTGAAGTTGACCAAAGGTGGTGGTTCGTGGCGGCTCGACTATCGGAAGCTTGATCGGAATTGTTGTGTTCTTGAGTTCTTGATGAAGTTGTTGTTGTGTTCTTGAGAAAGAGTTGAGAGAATGAACTTTGATCCTTTAGAGAGAGTTTGTGAGAGTTTTTTGGTGTTTGTAAATTATGATTGAAGTTATGAGACAAATTGTGGGTCAAAAGAATATATAGTGGAGTGTAAAATGAAAGGCAAAAGGTAGAATTTCGGCTTAAGTGAAAATAACAATATCTTCGGCAAGAAATTTCGACTCTAAACCTTCCACAACATCGTCCGCCTCTGAATTACGGTTGCAATGCAAAAATAACGAACGTCATACGATCAAAATCGAGTGCGATCGATACGTTTAAGCTGCAAGACGTCACTGAATAAGTTGTTTTTTCGGCTTATTTAGTGTCCGCTACTCGAAAATGTGACGAGGTCAACCTCTTCGGAGCATAATCTCGACTCGACTTTGTCAGCAAAGTTGTAGATCTATGAGTCAGTGACCTGGTGTTAAAATCTAAGCTCAACCGGACAAACGACGAGGGAGATATGAATTTTCTCGTGAAACCACTTTCAGCCTTTTTCTTCGGTTCAACACTTCAGTTTTGTGAAATAAACCAAAACGATAATCTTTGGAGCACCGTTCAAACTCGCATTTGTCTTTGAACTTGAAGAGGATAAAATTTTTGAGCCAACGCTTCAAGAACGGGTGCAATCCGATGAAAATTGACCGAGTTATGAATTTTACAAAATCTGACAGACAATGCAGTGCATCAAAGAACCTTATTGGTAATTCGCATTTTCGAGATCCTTCCGCTTGGACCAAACCAAAACTGAATTCACATAATGAAGATAACATCTAAACGGAATTTTAGGCACCGAAACGACATCAATTCGATAAACGATCCAAGAGTTATGAATTTTTTAGTGTTCAAAACTCACCGGTTCAGCACTGTTTTTCACTATGTCGACTCTAAAGACTCGCACATTCTGAGATCTTCTTCAAAGAATTAGTTCTCGGCCAAAACCCAAAAGTTGGAAAGGATATCAAGACGGAACTTTTTGCATATGAATCTCTCAGACATGTTGACCCAATAAGAAGTTACAAACTCTTGAATACCGCTAGCACAGTTAATCGGCGAAACCGAAATTTCAGAAACAAATAAATCCCGCCATTTTCCTTGATGAATTGGCCTCCGAGCCGAACACAAAAGTTGTAGAGAATAATGAAACGGTCTAAACTATTGAGTTTCAAGCCAAAATGAGGTTTCGAGCATAAGTTACAACTTTTGCAAAGTGCACCATAAAACTGATATTCAGCTTAAACTCCTCTGAATCAACCGAGAACTTTTGGCTTCTTCTGAGATTATTGTGCACGTGCCGCATGAAGAAATAAAGGCCAGTCGCAACCTGTGAAAGCTCAAATGGAGATGTATGTTCATGTATGTTTATGATGCAATTGTGATCTAAATGCAATGCAATGTATGAAAGGATATGCTAAATGGCATGAAAATGAGAGGGCAAATTTTGAGGTATTACACCGCAATACTATCGCAGTGGATCAACACAGCTGGCATAGGTTTTTCCCATAAAGGAATCTCAGCTAGCAAGCATCTTAACCAACTTGCTTCTTCACTAGCTGTAGCTAGTGCTATCATTTCAGATTCCATTGTGGATTGAGCCAGGATGGTCTGTTTCTTTGATTTCCAAGATACAGCTCCTCCAACTATACTAAATATATAGCCACTAGTAGCTTTGGAATCATCCGATAAGGTGTTCCAATCTGCATCATTATACCCTTCTAGTACAGCAGGAAATTTCTGATAGTGTAGGCCAAGGTCCATAGTCCTTTTAAGGTACCTCATGACTCGCTCAATAGCTTGCCAATGCTCGTTACTCAGCTTACTTGTAAATCTGCACAACAATCCTACAACATATGCAATGTTGGGTCTATTACAATCAGTGTCATACCTAAGACTGCCAATGATGCTTGCATATTCTGTTTGTATGACACTTTCTCCAGTGTTCTTAAACAGTTTCACACTTGGATCATAAGGTGTGCACGCATGTTTACAGTCGAAGTATTTATATTTCTTTAAGATCTTCTCCACATAATGAGACTGATCCAAAGAAATTCCTTGTTCATATCTCGTGATCTTGATACCCAGGATCACACTTGCTTCTCCGAGGTCTTTCATATCAAAGTTATTGCACAACAATGATTTCGTATCATTAATGGCCTGAATGTTTGATCCAAATATGAGTAGATCGTCTACGTATAGACATATGATAGTACAAATGCGATTATCAGATTTTTAATAAATGCATTTGTCACTTTCATTCACTTTATACCCATTAATAATCATTAAGTTATCAAACTTTTCATGCCATTGTTTAGGAGCTTGTTTTAGTCCATACAGAGACTTATCTAACTTACAGACCTTGGTTTCTTGTCCTTGGATCACAAAACCTTCTGGTTGTTCCATATAGATTTCTTCTTCTAAGTCACCATTTAAAAAAGCTGTTTTAACATCCATTTGGTGTACTAATAAGTTATAAATAGTAGATATTGAAATGAGTACCCTAATGGATGTAATTCTAGTGACTGGAGAAAATGTGTCGAAGAAATCTATATTTTCTTTTTGTCTAAAACCCTTGGCTACAAGACGAGCCTTGTATTTTTCAATAGTTCCATCAGGTTTTAGTTTCTTTTTCAAAACCCATTTACAACCAATTGGTTTACAACCAGGAGGTAAGTCTACCAAGTGTCGGGTCTTGTTATACTCTAGAGAATCTATCTCATCATTAATAGCTTCTTGCCATAAATCCGCATCCAGAGAGGATAATGCTTCTTGAAGATTTATTGGATCTTCTTCAACATTATAAGCCGTATAATCTGGCACATAGTCTTTAGCAACTCTTGCTCTTTTACTTCTTCGAAGTTCTGTTTCTACATTATCGCTGCTTTCAATACTTTTTATCACAGGAATGTGACTCGATTGGGTGCCCCCACTATTTCTCGATTTGAAAGGAAATTTGTCTTCATAGAATTCAACATCGTTTGATTCTATGATCACTTTGGCATTTAGATCATAAAACCTGTATGCCTTACTGTTTGCTGCATACCCAATGAATACACATTCATAGGCTCTACTAGCGAGTTTAACTCGTTTCGGATCCGGAATCCTGACATAAGCCAGACCGCCCCAAGTTCTCAAATAAGACAAATTTGGTTGTCTTTTCTTTAATATCTCATAAGGTGAGATCTTACTTTTTGACTTGGGAACTCTATTCAGGACATAACAAACAGTCAATAAAATTTTCCCCACCAGTGAGGTGCAGCACCAGAATTCAACATAATTGCAACAACAAGTTCAGTAAGAGTTCTATTCTTTCTTTCTGCTTTACCATTCATTTCAGGAGAGTATGGAGCAGTTGTTTCATGTACAATGCCATGTTTAATATAAAAGTCATTAAATAAACTAGAGTCATATTCAGTTCCCCTATCACTACGAAGTCTCTTAATCTTCTTGTTAAATTGATTCTCAATTTCAGTTACATACATCTTAAACATGTCAAGTTTTTCACTTTTATTCTTCATTAGGTATACATAAGTATAATCAGAGCAATCGTCAATAAAAGTGATAAAATAACGTTTACTATTTCTAGTTAAACTTCCATCTAATTCACATATATCGGAATGTATAAGATCTAGGGGATCAGATTCATTTATAATTGATTTATGCGAGATCTTTGTTATTTTAGCTTGACTACAAAATTCACACTTATTGGAATCATTGTCATTTAATTTAGGGATTAGGCCTAAGTTGCTTGCATTAGAAATAATTCGCTAATTAACGTGACAAATTCTACCATGCCAAATATTAAAATCACACAAGGAGTAAACAGATGGAGAAATTTTATTCAATTCAACATTCAACTTAAACATGCCATCAGTGGCGTACCCTTTCCCAACAAAAATACCATTCTTAGTGATGGTGTACAAATCTGCCCCTATATTTTGACTAAACCCAACCTTATTCAAAAGAAAACCAGAAACAAGATTCTTCCTAATTTCAGGAACGTGCATGACGTCCTTCAAGATCAAAGTCCTTCCAAAGGTGAACTTCAGCTCTACATCTCCAATTCCAGCAACGTTAGTGGTGTGAGCATCTCCCAACAACACTTTCTTATCTTCAGCAATCATGTATGTCTTGAACATAGCACGGTCATAGCAGACATGATGAGTGGCGCCAGTGTCTATCCACCAGCCATCACTTCCACCAACCATGTTGACTTCAGTGACACTACGCCAAAAATGTTTTTTAACAGCGCATCTTAGACAGCGCTTTTAAAAGAAAGCGCTGTCTAAGGTTAAAATTAAAATAAAACACGGAAAATGTTCCAAAAAAATAATGAAAGCGCTGTCTAAGGGGGGGTCTTAGACAGCGCTTTCTAAAAGCGCTGTCTAAGACCCCCCCTTAGACAGCGCTTATAGAAAGCGCTTTTAAATATTTACCTTAGTCAGCGCTTTTGATAAAGCGCTGTTTAAAGTTTTTAAATTTAAAAAAAATAAAACCATAAGCGCTGTCTAAGGGGGGGGGGGTTAGAAAGCGCTTTTGGAAAGCGCTGTCTAAGGCATACCTTAGAAAGCGTTTTTCCCAAAAGCGCTGTCTAAGGTCTTATTAAAATTAAATTTCAGACTTCTATTTTCGTTCTCTGTTCTTTTTGTTTTCCCTCCTGCGAACTCCAGCGAACCCTAACAGCGAAATCGAATACATTGTTTCATTCATTGAAAGTGTTTGAATCGTTCGTTCTACTGTTCTTCATTGTGTTATGTTCTTCATTTCTTCACTTTTTCATTCATTCGGTTTCAGTTCTTCATTCATTCATTCATTCGCGGTTTTAGTTCTTCATTTCTTCACTTTTTCATTCATTCGGTTTCAGGCATTGCAAGTGTTTGAAGAATCGTTCATTTCTGAAAGTGTTTGAAGAATCGTTCATTGCGGTATGTGTTTCAGTTTTGATGTTTTTAGGGAAATATCAGTTTTGATGTTTTTAGGGAAATATCAGTATTTTTCATGCTATGTTTTTGGTTTAAGTTTTGATGTTTTTGGTTTACACAGTGGTTTTCTCATTATCAACATCACAGTTACCATTACCAAACATTTTTGTTTCTATGAGAGTTGTTGGTGTCTTGAGTCTTGTTTGATGTTCTTAGGAATGGAGTGAAGGTGGTATGATAAAGTGAACATGTAGATTAGTATTATTAAGACTAATTAAATTGAATTGTGTAGCTAGGTTCACGTGATGAGTTTGGTTTAAGATGTATGATATATATATAGGTGATGAGTTTGGTTTAAGATTAGGCCAATATGTGAAAGTAGGTTTTCGTGAGAAAATATGGATGATATATATATATATATATATATATATATATATATATATATATATATATATATATATATATATATATATATATATATATATATATGTATATATATATATATATATATATATATATATATATATATATATATATATATATATATATATATATATATATATATATATATATATATATATATATATATATATATATATTTTAAAGTAGTTCCTCATGGATGGAAGGGAATGAGAAATGCTTCAATTTGGTGGAAAGACTTCATTAATTTAGTTTTTCTTTGAATTGATGAAAAGATTCGAGTGAGATAATATGAGATGGAAAATAGTGATATTTTATTGTTTACTTTAGTTATGAAAATGATACTACCTTAGTTATATATTTTCGTCTGGATTGATTGTTTACTTTAATAAGTAGGAAAACCATGGATAAAACATGGATCTGTGCCGATCGAATGACCAAAGAGTACGAGAGTGGGGTTGCGGAATTCGTTAAGTATGTTGTTCAACACGCTGAAAACCCCAGACGAATGCATTGTCCTTGCTTGCGTTGTTGTTATATTGGTAAGGTTGACGCACATGGATTGAAATCGCATTTGCTGAGGCATGGAATTGATCAAAGTTATCAGTGTTGGATATTTCATGGTGAGAAAATTAACGAGAATGTTGAATCGAGTGGAAGAAGTAATACGACTTATGCTTCATACGACAAAGACATGGAAACATATGATTGTGATCGAGTTGAAGAGATTGTAGAAGCACTGGAAGAAGATCTTCATGATTGTCCTGAAATGTTTGAGAGGATGGTAAGCGATGCAGAGAAACCGTTGTACAAAGGTTGCACTAAATTCTCAAGACTTTCTGCGGTATTAAAGTTGTACAACTTAAAGGCGGGCAATGGATGGTCGGATAAAAGTTTCACAGAGTTGTTGGCCCTTATGAGAGAAATGCTACCGGATGATAATGTTCTTCCTAATCGAACCTATGAGGCAAAAAAAATGTTGTGCTCTATTGGCATGAGCTATGATAAGATACATGCTTGTCCTAACGATTGCATTTTGTTTCGTAACGAATATGCAATGTTAACTGAGTGCCCTAAATGCGGTTTGTCTCGATATAAGAAAAGATTATCTCCCGCAAAAGTCTTATGGTATTTTCCGATAATTCCGAGATTTAGGCGCATGTTTCGTAGTGAAACCGATGCAAGACATCTTACTTGGCATGCAGATGAAAGAATTATTGATGGAAAGTATCGGCATCCGGCTGATTCACCACAGTGGTCGAAGATTGATAATGATTATCCTGAGTTTGGATCAGAAGCAAGAAACATTCGATTGGCATTATCTACTGATGGAATGAACCCACATGGTCTTCAAAGTATTTCACATACCACATGGCCTGTGATTCTTATGATTTATAACCTACCTCCGTGGCTATGTATGAAGCGTAAGTACATGATGTTATCTATGTTAATCTCTGGGCCTAAACAACCAGGTAATGACATAGACGTATACTTGACACCTCTGATCGAAGATTTAAAGATTTTGTGGGAGAACGGTGTGGAGGTTTATGATGGATATAGGAAAGAAAGTTTCAATTTGAGGGCGATGTTGTTTGGCACAATTAATGATTTTCCAGCATACGGGAATCTATCTGGGTATAGCATTAAAGGTCAACGTGTGTGTCCTGTTTGTGAAGACGGAACCGATACGATTCGATTGGAACTTTGCCAGAAGAATGTGTTTCTCAGTCATCGTAGATTCTTACATTCTAAACATCACTACCGTGGGTGGAGAAAAGCATTCAATGGAGACACCGAACATCGTAGAGCTCCACCCGCATTGTCAGGTGAACAAGTTTTTGAAAAGGTGAAAGATGTGCGTACTGAGTTTGGCAAGCCTTTTGCACATAAGATTGTGAAAGGTGGGTGGAAGAAAAGGTCGATATTTTTTGAATTGCCATATTGGAAGTCTTTGTACGTGAGACATTTTCTCGATGTTATGCATATTGAAATAAACGTATTTGAAAGTGTTATCGGTACATTACTCAATATAAAAGGCAAGTCTAAGGATGGCCTTAAAGCAAGGGAGGACATGTTAAAAATGGGAATGAGAACTGAATTAGCACCCGTGAAGAAAGGAAGACGAACATATCTACCACCTGCTGCTTTTACTTTATCTAGAAAGGAGAAAAAAAATTTGTGTCAGTCTCTGAGTGAAGTTAAGGTTCCAGAAGGATACTCATCTGATATCAGAAGACTTGTTTCTATGAAAGACCTCAAGTTGAAGAATTTGAAGACACATGATTGCCATGTTATAATGGAACATTTTCTACCGATAGGTATACGTTCTATTTTGCCAGAAAAAGTAAGAAGTTCCATAACTAAATTGTGTTTTTTCTTTAGGTCAATTTGTAGTAAGGTGATCGATCCCGAGATCTTACCAACACTACAAAAAGAGATTGTAATTACCTTGTGTGAGCTTGAAATGTATTTTCCTCCGTCTTTTTTTGACATAATGGTTCATTTAGTTGTTCATCTTGTGAAAGAGACACAGTTGTGTGGACCAGCTTATATGAGATGGATGTACCCTACTGAACGGTATATGAAAATATTAAAAGGGTACGTGAAATCCCGAAGTCGACCAGAGGGTTGTATTGTTGAACGATACATTGTTGAAGAAGCTGTTGAGTTTTGTACTGAATATTTGTCTAACATTCAATCGATTGGACTCCCCAGAGCTCAGATTTTCGACAAAATGGAAGGTAAAAAATTAATTGGGAATATAATTGTGACAATATCAAGGGATGAACGGGATCAAGTTCATTTGTATGTTCTACACAATAATAATGAGGTTGAGCCATATGTTGAAATGCACAAGGATGTACTCTGAAGGTTAAATCCGAACAGAAATGAAAATTGGATAGTTATAGAGCACAATCAAAGTTTCATACAATGGTTGAAGGATCATATTTATTTGAAGCGCTCTTCAGATCCTTCTTCGGTAACAGAAAGGTTGAGATGTTTGGCATATGGTCCAAGTTTGCATGTGTTTTCTCATAGCACATATTCAATTAATGGATACACATTTTATACCAAAGAACAAGATGATAAGAGTACTATGCAAAATAGTGGTGTCACCGTGCTAGCTGAAGCAATGCATATATCAAGTATGAAGGACTTAAACCCCAAATATGCAAATTTGTCATATTTTGGAGTTATTGAGCACATTTGGGTGTTTGATTACGAGAAGTTTCAGATTCCCATCTTTGGTTGCAAGTGGGTGAATAGTAGTGGCATACGAATGGATAAGTCTGGATTTTTGCAAGTTGATCTTACTAGGGTGGGGTACAAAGATGAACCTTTTATTCTAGCATCTCAAGCTAAACAAGTGTTCTATGTGAATGACCCGAAGAGTACAAAATGGTCTATAGTGCTTTTCTCTAACAAAGTGACTGATGATAGCGGTGCCGATCAATGTGATATTGATGTTGAGAATGAGTCATGCATTAGACGGAATGAGTTGAATAGAAATGATGAAGTTGAGGATCTTATACCGGATGAGTCATATATAAGAAACGATCATAATGAGGGAATTTGGATCAATTCATCCGTACGCATTGCTAAGAAACAAGTGATTAATATTCCAACAAAGAAAAGAAAGAGATGTTAGTGACTTAGGTAAATTATCCATGGTTTCTTTATTTTATTTTTTTCAATTGTTTTGATTATAAGTTATATGTGATAATGCATGATTTCATTATATTTTTGTTTTCAATTGCTTTGATTATAAGTTATATCTGATAATGCATGATTTCTTTATTTTTTTGTTTTCAATTGCTTTGATTATAAGTTACATCTGATAATGCATGATTTCGTTATATTTTTGTTTTCAATTGCTTTGATTATAAGTTATATCTGATAATGCATGATTTCTTTATTATTTTGTTTTCAATTGCTTTGATTATAAGTTATATTTGATATTTGATGGTTTCCTTGGTTTATTACAGGTTAGACATGGCTGATGACCAACATGAGGAAGTTAGTAAAAAAGTATCCGCGGAAGAAGAAATTCGAAGAGGCATCACAGTAATGAGAAGGGTGGTCCAAGGAAGATCTCGAGGCATCATACTAGATGTCTATTGGAGCAACCAGGGACAGCTTATAGAACCTAATGGGCATACCTTAACTAGTTTTATCGGTGCACTAGTAAGGAATGAAATTCCCATTACATGTGATGATTGGAGAAACAAAGAGCTGAATGAGTCCAAAGAAAAAATTTGGAGTGAGATAAAGGTACAATCATTTGGCCCTTAATTATACGGTATCAATTATGTTTTTTCAATTACCGATACTAACTATCAATCTGTATGTTTTTCTTAGCGATGTTTTAACATCGAAGAAGAAAGAAGAGGTTTTTGTATGAAATTGGCCGGAAAGCTTCTAAGAGGGTTTCGGACATTTTTATCATCCAAGTTCCTTAAGGATGCGGATGGTAATTTTGTGGATGCGGAGCTTCCTAAAAAATATGAAAGTTTGATATCGGCTGAAGAATGGGAAGCTTTCAAATCCAAAAGACAAGACCCGGTTTTTCAAAGAATAAGTGCTACAAATCGGGAAAGAGCATCAAGTCCCGCATATCCGTACCGAAAAGGACGTGTCGGATATGGACGCTTAGAACAATCCATGGTAAGTATTTATAAATTGCGATAACAAATTTGTTCATCATATATTAGTTTTATCTGATCAAATTGTATGACTTAATGTGTAGCTGCGGAAGGAGGAAAGTTCAGAATCATCTCTTCCTGCACATGTTTTGTGGAAGGAAGCCCGTGTGGGCAAATCTGGAGTTCCTCAAGAAGAAGTTTTACAAGTATACCAGAAATGTGTAAGTATAACATTTTTTCATTAATTGAATAACATTTTTATACACAAATATTTGACAAGTATACGGTATTCATCTAATTTTTCAGGAGGAGCTATCTCAGTCTTTATCTCCCGATGATACTAGGAGCATACTTAGTCGGGCATTAGATGTCCCTGAGTATTCTGGTCGGGTGAGGGGTAAGGGATTTAGAGTCACTCCGACCTCCCTGAGTATTAAAAAAGGAAAGGCTCCTAGTAATCGGGAGTTTCATGCAAGAATGGAAGCCATGCAAGCTGAGCTTGATGCATTGAGGAGAGAAAGAGAGGCTAGCGCCTCAACAGTATACAGAGATGCTTCGGACAAAGACAGTATCAACTGTACCTTTCAGCCGAACATTCCAGAGGTAATTACATATAATTGTCTTAAATTGAACTATTTGCTTAAATTATGTATTTGACATATATACACATTAACGATTTCTTGTTATTATTGGTTTTAGGGCATTTCCCATTGTCAGCTGTATTTGTCGTCACCATACTATCGGATGGTTGGCAAGGGAAAAGTGCATAACGTTAGCGGAGTATTACTCCACACTAGAGAGCTCCCTGCTGGATGTTTGAAGGTATCAGTTGATATTGCAATTGAGCCGAATGCAGCATTACCATATCCTAGCGATGATTCGGATGCAACAACGGTGCACGAAGCAGTAGGTTCGTTTGTTGCATGGCCGACAAACCTCATATGCGTAGGATATGAGGTATGCTTAAAACTTATGTTAACTTCCTTGGTATATTCAAAGTTTAAAATTTATGCTTAAAATTTTACTTACATATTTTCCTTGGTTATGTTAAATAGACTCCCACAAAATCCAAATCAAAAGATAATGTGATTCCACGGCATACCGAGTCCACGGTTTCAAGAAAAGAGGTAATATACAATTATATGACATATATTCATGGAAGTTATTACATTCTTAATTTGATCTAACTATTTATATGACATGTAGCTTCAAGAAAATGAGGTTAGCAATGCCTCCGCACAACAAAAAAAGGAGGTTAGCAACGCCTCCGCACGGGTAAAAAGTTCTGGTGCTAAGAAGACCGTAGCTAGGAAAAAACCTACCACCAATTATAGGTCGTGCCTCAGGACATTTCTAGAGATGACCGATATACCGACCGGAGGTGTTCGGACTGTACATATGGAGGTAGGGATTTTCGGCTTTGATTACGACCAAATGATTGGTAATGAGGACTTCATGCAAGTTTTTGGTCGTGAAGAAATCGGCGTCACCGTTGTCAATACATATGTTAGGTAAATCCGGACTACTTTGTTTTATTAATTAAACAACTTATGTTAATGATGTTTACTTTATGTTAATGATGTTTTTATATTAGGTTTTTGTATGACAAATTGATGCGCCCCAATGGTTTGGACGTGTCATTCGGATTCTTAGCACCCGCGACCGTCAACTATGGTTTAATCTTAAGTAGACCGGATACCGTGACGGAGTACGTTCTTCGGATCCTCATGGACAATAAAGATGCGGAGAAGTTGTTTTTTATACCGTTTAATACCAGGTTAGCATTTCATTCTAAATTCATCTATTATAATTATTTTCTAAGTTACCATCTAACATTTGCCTAATCATTACAGTGGACATTGGTTGTTGCTCGCAATCAATCCTATCCAAGAAATTGTGTATTATCTTGACTCGTTAGGAAATGATTGGACAACATACCCGGATATGAAGGTCCTAATTGACACGTAAGTGAGAATGTTCAAAAATTTTCTTAGTTTATGTGAATTGTTCTAATTGCTTCATTTTTATTTTATTAGCGTCCTACAAGCTTTTCGGGCCCAACGAGTTATCCAAACCTCAAGGAGGGGCGCCAACTCCATTACATGGATTAAAGTGGCGGTATATTTTTAATTACCACGTTTTTTATTATATTAGTGATGACACTTGATAAAACTTAGAATTTAAAATCCATATTTTTTTTTCATATGTAGTGTCCTCGTCAACGTAATCAAATAGATTGCGGGTATTTCATGTTGAGGTTTATGCGAGATACTCTTGTTTTGGGCCGATTAGAGATTCCCACCGATGTATGTATTTCTAACTTATGAGTTATTTTTATATTTACACATATCTCATATAATTAAATAGTTGGAATTAATTCAAAATATGTTATATTATTATGTAGTACTTTGATGAATTCAAGTGTGCATCTTATACAAAGGATCAAGTGGACGAAATCAAAGAGGAGTGGTGTCAATTCATGATAGAGCTCAAAGTTTGTTCATAAATTTGTGTAATTAATGTGTACATTTGTAGTATATGTAATGACTTGAAATGTGTACATAAATTTGTATATATTTTGATACATTTAAGGCAAAATTGGTTTGAATTGGTATATATATATATATATAATTGTTAGCCAAAAATTGGTAGAAAAAAGGCCAAAATGGCATATATAAAATGTGATAATTGTCTGCCAAAATCTGGTTGAAAACAGGTAGAAATTCTGGTTTATAAACCTGGAAAAAATGTGGTTTCAAACAAAACCTTCAAAAAATTTCGTATACCTTAGACAGCGCTTTTGTAAAAAGCGTTGTCTAAGGGGGGGTATTAGAAAGCGCTTTAGGCAAAAGCGTTGTCTAAGGGGTGGGCTTAGACGGCGCTTTTTGAAAAGCGCTGTCTAAGGTATACCTAAAAAAATTAAAATAGGAGGGGCTTAGAAAGCGCTTTTGGCCAAAGCGCTGTCTAAGGTGGGGGGCTTAGACAGCGCTTTTCAAAAGCGCTGTCTAAGGTATACCTAAAAAATTTAAAATAAGAGGGTCTTATAAAGCGCTTTTGGCCAAAGCACTGTCTAAGGGTGGGGGCTTAGACAGCGCTTTTAAGATTTAAAAAAGCGCTGTCTAAACCTTTAGCAGCGGAGGTTTAGACAGCGCTTTAAAGCGCTGTCTAAGGCTAAAAAAAGCGCTGTCTAAGGTCTTGTTTGTTGTAGTGTGATCATAGCAATGAATTGCTCATCAGTCAGGTTAACCTGAGCATTTGATACAGCAACAGGTTTAGGCATGCTCTTACATTTTTTTTTGCCATATGGCCCGATTTTCCACAATTGTAGCAAGAGAAAACCGGAGCATCATTTCTTTGAGGTGGAGGTTGTTGCCTAGCAAATGGAGCAGATGGGGCCCTAGAGGGATTCCCATTCTTAATTCGGTTCGCAGCATTACGGTTCTGATTCTTAAAAGGTTTGCCCGTAGGCTTCAGAACCGCACTGAATCTCTTTTTGTTGTTAGAAACAACTAAGACTTCATCTTTCTGATCTTGTTTCCGAGCTTCCTCTTCAATTCGGAGACGAGTAATCAGACTCTCAATTGAAAATTCTTTTGTTTTGTGGAGAAGTAAATTTTTTAAATCTTTCCAACCAGGGGGAATTTTGTCAATGATAACATCAATTTGAAATTGTTCATTGAGGGGCATACCTTCTGTAATAATTTCATGAGCAATTTTCTGAATTTCGTAGCTTTGAGCTTCCACAGACTTTTCATCCACCATATTGTAGTTCAAATAGCGCCTGACAACATATTTCTTTGCACCTGCTTGTTCAATATCATATTTCCTTTGCAGAGCCTCCCAAACATGTTTAGCGGTCTTGTAGCTACTGTAGTAGCCGTACAAGTCATCAGCAAGACTGTTCAGAATGTGATTTTTGCACAAATAATCATTCTCGTGCCATAGGGCAATTTCTTTCCTGAGTTGTAAGTCATCTGTTGCAGCCTTAGCTTTTGCAGCATCTGATTCAGGCGTTTGGGAAGTCCCGTCTGATTCTGCAAGTGACTTACCATTAGGTAGTTCAGCAGATCTAGAAAGGACAACCGGGATATCCTCCGTCAGAACGTGGGCAACCTTTTTCAATGTTAAGAAAAATTTCATCTTAGCTTGCCAACGTTTGAAATTGGATCCCTCAAACTTAAACGGTTTGTCAGAGACAGAAGCGACCGCATTAGTACCGATAATTTCCTTAGTTGCCATGCCAGTTATGAAATCGTCTTAAAATTGTTAAATTTCGGTTTTGAAAAATTCAAAATGGCACAGAGAAATTATCGGGACGAGTCGCGTACTAGGTCGCTTTCTTTAAGACGTTTCGTCGTACTGCCAAAAGTATGCAATGCAGTCGAATTTACAATGACGTCTCCAGGATAAAACAGCCCGTCGAAATACGATTTATCAGTTGTAGGCTGATAAATCGATCTAGAAATTACACCTTTAGATGGTTATCAAACCAGTCGTAGTATTTGGTTAAAAAGCCAGTCAAGAAAAAGAAAAAGAATTTAGATGAAGAGAGCAAAGAGAGAAGAGAAATCAATATTTCGGTGCAACCACAAATGAAGAGCAAACCTGTATTTATAGGGTTTCGGGTTCAAAACATTAATTCATTTAGACCAAACTGAATCGAACCGAACCGAGCCGAGCCGGCCTGATGGACGGCGGCGGCGGCGCGCGCGTGTGTCTAGATGCTCATGGGTGTGTCCTCACTCCTTTTACAAAATTGGGTGCCCCTTGGGGCCCAATCCCAATTGTCCATGTTGGATTATATAAACACTACTAATATTTGTATTCCCTCCTATGTGGGACTAAAATGAATCTTTTCAAATTCACTTCCATATTAGTTCTACTTTGTGTGCATTTATTGCCCATTTAATGTCAATAAATCATTCCATATACTATATGATAATATATGAAACCCTCTTAAATATTTGAGAAAACAAAAAAAAATGCCATTGTCAAGACTCGAACCCTCAACCTTACGCATATGAAACAAAGTCCTTACCACCAAGCCACATGGGGCGCATCTGATAATAAAACAACAACATATGATTATATATTAAACATGTTAAATATCTAAAAAATGAGAAAAAGAATGGTCTCACCCAGGTTCGATCCCAAGTCCTTTATGTCTATGCGCGTACAACAAAACCACCAGGTCATTCACGCTACTCAAACATAAAATGGAAAAGAAAGATTATAAAATAAAACATATTTTAAATTCCAGAATTCGCGCCAGTCATCTTCAACCTCATTGCTGCACATTTTCCTGCGAATTCTTCCACCAAATTTCCTGCGAAATTTCCTGCACACATTTTTTTACAGAAGAACCTATGTTTTTTATATCCATGAAACGCGTAAAATTGGATCAAATTGTTAACACAAAACAATTCCCCACAGTCCATACAATATAGCCATGATCTTATAATGTGTTTATACTGCCTCATGTGTAAAGCCCTAAAACGTCTTTGAAACCCTAACCATGGCATCTCATGCATCCGGGCATGAAACCTTGCGAAATTTATCCAGAAACGATCTATATATCATTACAAACAACAAAATAAGATCAAAACTTATTAGTATGGCATGAATAATTAGAATCGAAAAAATTAAAATCAAGAGAAAAGTTGGTCTGGTTAGCACAATTTGATGCATGAATGGATGTTCTTGTGATCCAAATGCATTGTATGATTCCCCAGGAACAATTTGCAACCTTTATTTGGTCTTGAAAGTGGTAAAATCTTTGAATCCGAATATCACTTTTTCTTGCAAATTTTGAAGGTTATTCTTGTTCTTGGCTGCAGCAAATTCCTCCCCTAGCATGTAGTCTTCTTGTGTTTATATAATAGAATCATTCTAGGTCAAAAGATGGGCCTTTGTATCATGGATTTTTGTGACTTGATGAGGAAGAAATCAATCATTCTTAAATGTCAAAAAATCAAATATCCTCTTGCTATTTTTGCCTTGCACGAATTTGGATAACATCAAATCACTTTAAATGGTGTTTATGAGCTTCTAGAAGAAAGATCAAATCCAATATTTGAGTTTTTATATTTTATTTTGATTTAAAATGAATTTTAAAGAATAAAATCCAAATAAATAATAAATAAATTATAAAAATCAGAGAATGCTTGAATTGGGTCGTGCTTGATGTTATCATGAAGATTGGGTTGCAAAATGATAAGCCCATTTGGAAAAAATTAGATTTAAGCCCTTCAATTTTAAGGCTATGAAGGTGTTCTTGGATATTTTGGAAAGCTTAAAGAGTCCTCTAACAACCCTCTTTGGTCTCATGTCCATATCTTTTACCATTTTCAAATTATGCCCTTTGGAAAAAGTTGAGTTTTTGTTGACTTTTGAAATGACCTGTAATGTTTTAGCTCATACCTTCCAAATGAAGAATTTTTAGGCTTGGCTTGTAAGACACAAAGTTGTAGAGAATTCAATTTCCTTCAAAATGAGCTATGGATGGGAAATTTTTGATGAAGCATGTGAAAGTTATGGCTGGTCAAAGTTCAGTTGACTTTTCTTAAGAAAATCCTAATTTAGAAACTCCTGATTCTTGATGATCTGAAACTTTCTTGATGAATCATGATCAACCCTTGATCAAATGATGAATATTACTTCATAATCTTTATGTTGGCAAAAAATATTGAAGTTTGACTTTAATTTGACCACAGTTGACCTCAGTTTGACCTTTTAACTACTTTGACTGATTTTTGCATATCTGATCATCTGAATGGTCAAACTTATTGGGAAAGCCTTGAAACTTGACATGTGGATTCTTGAATACATGTGGGATGTTATGAAGCTCACTTGAGTACTTAAAAATCATTTTAACCTGAGGAAACTCAAAACCCTAGTTTTGGACACTTTGCTTAGGAGGAGACATTGTATGGGGAAACTTCCACACTTCTTGATCAATTGGGAGTCTTGAGGACCTTATGATCATTTAGAAGTCTTCAGAGATATTGTCTTGATTGTGGGAGGGAAAATTTTGGGGTACAACATCTTTCTTCAAAGAAAATTTAAAAAAAAAGAAAGAGATATAAGAAGACTAATTTTTTAGAAAATGAAAAGACAAGGTTTAGTAAACTAATTATATTTAAATAATTTTTGTAATCTATTAACAGATATGAATATCCGCGGACACGGATATCATTAAATTCACATCTATACCCATTAACAAACGGATATTTAAATATCCATTTATGTTATCCATGATATTGTCTTGATTGTGGGAGGGAAAATTTTGGGGTACAACAGCTTTCTTCAAAGAAAATTTAAAAAAAAAAGAAAGAGATATAAGAAGACTAATTTTTTAGAAAATGAAAAGACAAGGTTTAGTAAACTAATTATATTTAAATAATTTTTGTAATCTATTAACAGATATGAATATCCGCGGACACGGATATCATTAAATTCACATCTATACCCATTAACAAACGGATATTTAAATATCCATTTATGTTATCCATGAATATCTATTAAACTACCCACCCCATATCTGTAACAGATTTTATCCACGGATATTCGCATGCACTTTTTTTTGCCATCCCTATCCCCGGGAGGCACAATTAGATCAATGACTGAACCACAAGTCAAAGATCTAGTTGAGAATATGTGCTTTAACAAGTACTGATCCGAGAGCGAAACGTCAGTTAAAAGTGAAACGGTAGGCACCCCTAAAGGTATGTTGGTTGTTGATAGTCAAAATGCTCTTTTAGATCAAAAGGAATTATTAAATAAGTAGCTAGTTGAAACCATCATTAATAAAGCTAACGTGACCCAAGTACAAGTACTTAGGTGTGATTTTTGTGGAGGAGGATATGAAAATGGAAGGTTATCTTTAGAAGGGTCTAGTGAAGAAGTCCAATTCGCAAACTTTCAGAAGAACAACACATATTTTAACACCTACAATTCGGGGTGGAAGGGTCATCTGAATGGGGAAACAATCAGAATTCAAGTGGTAATCATACTATGCAACAAAACCACCAAGCTTCCAACTTCCAAAGGAAACCTTCACGGCTGGAAGAGAGCTTAGAAAAATTTATCAAGGCCACTCAGAGTAGCTTGGATCAGGTAAATAAGGATTATGAGACCATGAGTAGAAACCATGATGCAACCATAAAAAAAATTGGAGATGCATATTAGTCAATCGTCTAGACAGATCGTTGCTTTACCAAGTTCGAGTAGAGGATTCTCAGGTAACACAGTAGATAATCCTAAGAATGAGTCTTGCAAGGTTATGGAAACATGTTTTGAAGTGAGTGCTAACAAGGGTAATAATGAAATAGTTGTAGAGGTGATAATGAAAAAAGGAGAATTAATGGATGAAAGGGAGGATAGTGAAACTCAAGGTGACCAAGAAAAGAAAGGGGTCGCTATAGATTAATTAATAAACAAAAACTCCCCGTGGAGTAGAACCAATAAGCAAATTCTAAATGAGCCCAATCTACCACTACCTAATTACATTTTAACACCGTATCCAATAATTTATGAAGATGAGGCAAGAATGTTTTCCAAGTTTAAGGAGATGATTAAGACACTCTAGGTAAGTATCTATTTTCATGAGGTTTCAGAACTAATGCCTAAGTTTTCTAAATTCATGAAGGCACTATTAAAAGGAACAAAGCAAAAAATGGACAAGGCACAAGTCGACATGACTATAAAAGATGACAACCCTATACCTAAAACATTTCCACCAAAGCTAAAGGATCAAAGTAAGTTCTTTATATCTTGTACTATTGGTGGAGTAGATACCCTACATGCTTTATGTGATTTAAGTATAAATGTGATGTTGCTGGATAAGGTCAAAGAGTGTGACTTTGGAGGAATCATACAAAGTAACACGACTCTTGCTTTAGTTTATTCATCTGTCACTCACCTTATTGGTATTATACAAGACGTGTTAGTGCATGTCAATGGTTTAGTGTTTCTTGTAGATTTTGTGCCACATAACATGAAATGAGACTCTAAAGGGTCGGTAGTTCTCGGTCGCCCATTCTTGGCAATTGGGAAAGCAAAAATAAAAGTGGAGACATGTGAAATTATCTTGAAGTTTAATAAGGAGAAAGTGATTTTCAAGGTGTAAGATTGGACGCCGTATGTAGAAGACTTGAAGAAAAGGGTAGCATGGTTGACAAAAGGTATGATAACAAGTACATTGACCGGCGTGGGGGTTTTCCATGCGCCTGACGTGCCTTAGGCATGGACCATCAAGCTAGTGATGGAAAAAAAAGTGTTTCATGAAATGCATCCCATGTGTTATAACTAGTATTTGTTTTTGTAGAAATTATTTTTATGTCGATAACAAAACCTAGATGAGAAATTTGCAACCTGTGCATTCCCCTTCCATTGTAATATCAATGCTTGTCTTTAATAAACAAGTTTATAGGTGTTTTTTTTTAAGATTTACAAGTTATAACTTTAGCATTGAACAAATGATCCAAGAAAAAAAAGACTTGATCATTGGGAAAGAAAATGATAACTTGAAGGCAAAGGATGAGAAAATAATCAAAGGACTTATACTCGACCTTCAAATACCTCATATAGTAAGGTTTGAGCCAAATAAATTACAGTGTTCATTTTTCTTTCTTTTTGAGTGTATCCATGCATTATTATTTTACCGGTTTGATATATTTCCTACTAAGTTTATCTGGTTTGATTAACACACATTGAAGCAGTTCCTTGTTTATAACTTTGAGCCTTTGTAACCACCATGTAGTAATAGGAATATCCATTTGCTAACCACTTTGAGCCTAGCCTTTCTTTTGGTGGCGTAGCCTAAAATTCTTAGCCATATGACTTGATTTCTTTCCACCCTTTCTTTGAATTTAGGTTGAAGTTTAGTCTTAAGTTGTACGAAAAAGATTAAGTTCCTGACTACTCTTGGAAGTAAGCAAAGTTCTCGGTTTGGGTTGGGGTACAAGAGACAATTAGTCAAAAATTAAAAAAAAAATAGTAAATAAGAAGTGGAAAAAGATATTTCTTCAAAAAATAAAAAAAAATAATTGGACCAAGTCTCTAGTACTGAAAAGAAAGAACAAAGGGGTATGAAAATAGAAAGAGAACTAAGCACCTAACTCCAAAGGTTTAAATCTACTTTCCTAAAGATATGATACCCAAACATAAGTTAAGTTACAACCTGAAAAAGACCTATAATGTGTATATTATGAATTATGTGATGAATTAATTTAGAACATGATCAAGCTAAGCATAATTTATTTTGCATGTTGATTGAGATATGACCTTATCCATTGAGTGAGTCATAGTTGTTAGACGATGGGATTCGATCTAGAGATGGGGTGAATATATTACAAATTTAACAACCAAAATCTTTGGCAAAAATATGTTTTAAAAAATATAGTGCAGTGGAAATACGACCCGGATCAAATCGTCTAACCGAACCAACTATTGAAAAGCAATATATGTATCGCAAACCAAACAAAATGATAATGAACGTAAATATTTAATAACGATCAAGCTCTGAATCAATTAAATGCAATGATATTTGTAACTCATATGTCAAATGAACAAAAACACAATTAAAACACGCACAAAGACTTTATCAAACACTTGGTGTGAAATCAATATCTATTGGAAATATAATTTGTTTTGTTGACAATAAAATTAAATCACAATCAAAGTGATTATGATTATATCAACAATAACACTATTAAAAGATAATTGAAAATAATTTCCAATCAAAATGATCAAACAACGATGAACTTGATAAATTGCAAAAACAATAATTAATGTGATAAAAAGATCAAAGAGAGAGAGGCCAAGATTTATTTAGGCAGTTCCCCAATCGACCTCGTTAAAAGTACGTCTACCCTAAATTCAAAATCGAATTGAGATATTTTTATTATCCTTTTCTTTACAAAATCATTAATATGAGAGATGGAAAATGCAAACCCCCAAAACCTAATTGTTTTGTGTTGATTCTTCCACCTCCAAACCCTTGATCAAAATCTTAATCAAGTGACCAACAATGCGACTACAATCCTTTCGATTATCCTGAGCACGCAACTTGTTGAACCCAAGATTCCTGAACACAATTCACCGTCTCGTGCTACTCCCATGCAAGGAAACCACCTTGTCCCAAGGTCTTCACTCGGTCGAATTTGTGTTTATGTGATCATGCCCAAAACCTTCAAATCAAACCTGATCTTAAAGGAAAATCCCATATTGGTTTTCTTATTTGAAACATACAAAGTTCCCAACCCAATATTCCTGGTTACACCAAACCTAATTGAACGTTATCAACCCTAATCTATATGGTCATCTAATCGAAAAATGATTTTGTGTAGTTCAATTATGCGTACGTAAATAAGAGAGGTTGAAGATGATGAGCAACGTCGTAATCTGGTTTCGTTAGGTTTTTTTACTCTAGAAAAACCTTTGACTAGAATGAGGTGTATATATATATATATATATATATATATATATATATATATATATATATATATATATATATATATATATATATATATATGTGTGTGTGTGTGTGTGTGTGTGTGTGTGTGTGTGGAAAATGACAAAGAGGTTGCAAGAAAAATAAGACGCAAAAGGAATTTTTTTAAGTTTTAAGTTGCATAGGTTGGCCTATGAAAGTCATAGGTCGGCCTGAAAAGTTACTTAGGTCGACCTGTGATGCAGCCTATGAGCAGAGCCTACAGGCTTCGTTCTTGGAGTGTAGGAGTCGACCTATAGCATGTATGTGTCGACGTGTGTTGATCCAAAAACAACCATAGGTCGACCTATGTTGTTATCTTAACATACAAAACTTAGTTTTTGATGTTATGACATGCCTAAGACCTATCCAACTTGTTCAAGGACCATTTTTATGCATATCCTAAGGCTAAGGGGACAAATGATCATCTAAACGTATGAACATACCATCCAATATAGAAACACACTACAATGAACTACCTTGTTCCTTGTTTGATATATTCAGGATTAGATTACCTTGTTCCCTGTTTGACATCATTCAAAATCCGATTGAATTTGTAATTAGCATGTTTAACACACACAATAATGACCTGAGAGACATGTTGAGTACTCGCCAATGTTTGTGAACGTTTTTCGAATTTTTTGGATGGAAGTTGGAAGCATAGACAACTATAAGGTAACGAAAAAAATTATATAATGATGTTCAATTATTATTGTGCGACTTGTTTTTTGATGAAATGTGCAATTACAGGCAAATTATTTCAGGACAATTAACGATTCAAGTTTGGGATTGTGATGACAGTCCGTCATTGCATGAAATAAAGCAAAGAATCAGATAAAAACAAGTGAAAGATGAGCCAAAAGAAAGAAGAAAGACCAAAGAATGAGGATAAAATATCAAAGTGTGAAAAAATTAGACTTAGTGAACAATCAGATAAAAAAAGGGAGTAAAAGCATGCAGCTACTGAAATAATCACACGCAATATCACTTGTACAATAGGAATATACAAAGTGCATCGCGATGCAGCTATAATACACATGATATAGAAAAAAGAAGCCGACACTTTCAAATACTCTAACACCCAAAGAATAATATTTTTAAATTCTAAAGAGTGTGTATATTTATTATAACGTTTTACCTTTTTTTTATAGACATATCCTAGAATTTTAGGAATCCAAAACCTTCTTTGTAAGTAACATGTGTCATAATATTACTTATCATGTCATTTAACAACATTCCTTCAATCACATCTCCCTTAATTAAGTGTATTCTTAAGGCAAAATTTATTATGTATTCGAGATCTTATGTCCCTTCCCTTTTAGATTGCCTTTCCTTGCTCTTCTCAATCCAACCGATCATGCTGATCAACATTAGATTGGACTAATGTCTTGATATACCAGTGTTTTTTATAGATCTGCTTAGATAGAAAGAAGAACTATTTATTCATTTTTATTAGTTGGATGTGGTTTATTACATAGTCATTTGTTGAATTGTTTAATTATAATATATTTAAAAATTTCAAAGTAATACTTTTTTTATATATACATCCGTATAGTAGTTTGAAGTACTTGAGATTCGACATTGGATAAAGTACTGTGCAAATTAATTATGAACATGAGACATCCTAGTGTTGTCAATGGATTCACTGTATGCTACAAAATATAGAATGGCCAAAGAAAGTTGAAATATATATTTCCTACTTTGATCAAAGTAAAGCATTCTTCTCATTCAGTCATGGTCCATGTTTTACTACATACCATAATGAGAAAAATCAAGTTCAAGAATCACTTATAGATTACACAAACATTAATTTTTTAAAGTATATCATAAATATATACATGAGTAGCTTTTTGTTAGCATCCATTTGTCTTGGTATATTATATGACGAGAAAGTGTCAAAAAGTTTCCTTTGCAGAGGATCCCTATGTACTTAAGGAATATATGATAAGAAAGCCAAAATCCTTGTAAATCTCTCTAATCCGTGCCAATTAGAATCAGGTCGACAAGAATAAAAGATCCGAATTTCTTTGTTGTTTCCATCAAAGGGAAGTAACATAAATAAATATTATAAAACCTTCAAAATATTGTTAATTAACAAGTATATACTTTAGATGCATGTCGTTGACTATAGTGTGTTTTCTTTCATATAAGATTTTACAACATAAAGGTATATGTATAATATGGAAATGTAGCTATAGATATGGTGAAGAAAAGGAATAGTATATTGATAAAGATATATACTAACTTGTTATTATTAATAAGAAGGGCAATGAAAAAAGTGTATGTAAAAATTATTAAAAGAGAATTGTTGAAGGACGGTACGATTGATTCCCTAATGACAACGCTGTCTCTTGTCCAATTCATATGGCATCTTCTAAGCCATCTCAACTACCAAAGGAGTAAAAACCTCTTTAATAATATACATTTTTCATTTCAAAAAGTTTTCTAATTTTAATAATAATTAAATAATTAATGAAAAAATCAATGTGATTTCATGACCCAAGACACTGATTGTAATAAAGAATATAAAGATGCCCCTCCTTTCTTAATCTCTCCGTCTTGTTGCAAAATTGTACTAGTATCTTACTATTTCACTTCTCTCCGTCTTAAAATTTCAGACATTAAACTACTTTGAAAAAATATGTTACTAAAAATATCAATTCAAAACTACTCACTACATTAAGGTTTTGTTTGATAAAAATAACGGTTGATTGATAAGTTACTTGATAGTTTATAATTTATATATGATTGATGTCTGATGACTAATAACTTATAATTTATAGTTGATGTCTGATTGAAATGTTTGGTAAAATTAACGGTTCAATAAGTTGATAAATTAAAATAACATAAAAAATATTTAATATATAATTATTTTATTTAAATTTAAATAAATTATTAAAGGTAATAGTTAATTTTAGTTAAAATAATAAGAAAAAAAGTGAAAGAAAAAAAATGATAAATTATAAGCTATAAACTATAATACTATTTTAAGTATCGTCTGAAAAATAAATTATAAACTAGTAAAATAAACTATAAACTTTTGATGGAAATGTTGTTATCAAATGTATTTTATTGTCATACGAGTTTATAAACTATAAACTATAAATTATATGAGCTTAAAAATAATCTTACAAACATAAATTAAATAAGAAAGTGATTAATGTATTAATTTTTTATTGATTTATTATGTGTTACAGTTAATTGAGTTGTTAATTGAATTATATATGTATAAATTATTTATTGAGTTAAATATGTGTAAATTATTTATCGACTCGAATATGTAGTAACATATAAGGAATAGAGTTGCATAACTTTTAATTGAATTAAATATGTATAAATTGTTTCAATCTTTAGGGTTATTATTTATTTATATTATTTATTGATATAAATTTATGATTTAATTTTATTTTTTTGAAAATTAAACATTATAACTTTGACCTCTTTTTTTTTTACTAATAATTAAAGTCATTGTTATCTTTATTTCTTTTTAATATTTGTCTATCATCACAGTGGTAGTATTAATTAAGTAAGTAGTGGAGTATAAGAAAATAAAAAATCTTTGATCCTTCTTTCTTTGGTCTCTTCTTCCTATATATAGCCATGTTATGACATGAAGGAATTTTTGTGAACTTCTCCCTCATAAAAGTCCACAAACCATATCACCCTTTTATGTCATAGATTTTCTCTCTCCCCTCTCTCTCACTTTCACAAACACACTCTCTCAAACACAAACAAAACTCATTATATTTCTCTCCTCTTTCAATATGGAAGATTCAGAAGATGATGAGCTTCTAAATCTCAGCCTTTCAGTTAACAGAGAAAGAAAAAAGAAGGGAAAAATCATCACAAGAGAAAACATTAACAACCACAACAACAACAACACTTTCTCTATGATTTGTACCAATAGAAACTCCTACGAAGGCTATGAAGGAAAAATCTTCAGACTTCTTCAAATGAGAGAACAAATGCTCCGAAAAACCACCATCAACGTCGAAGACTCAAACGGTCTTCCATTAATTCACCTCCTTCTCACAAGCGCAACCTCCGTCGACGAAAACAACTTCGATTCATCTCTCGAAAACCTAACAGATCTTTACCAAACCGTTTCACTCACCGGTGATTCAGTTCAACGAGTCGTCGCTTATTTCACCGACGGCTTAACCGCGAAACTCCTCACGAAGAAATCACCATTCTACGAAATGTTAATGGAAGAACCAACCATCGACGAAGAGTTTCTCGCATTCACAGATCTCTACCGAGTCTCACCGTATTACCAATTCGCTCATTTCACTGCAAATCAAGCTATCTTAGAATGCTTCGAGAAAGAAGAAGAGAGAAACAACCGGTCAATTCACGTGATCGATTTCGATGTTTCGTATGGTTTTCAATGGCCCTCACTGATTCAATCACTCTCAGAAAAAGCTACAAGCGCAAACAGAATCTCACTCAGAATAACTGGATTCGGTAAGAATTTAAAAGAGCTTCAAGAAACTGAATCTAGGTTAATTAGTTTCTCGAAAAGCTTCGTAAACATTGTTTTTGAATTTCAAGGTTTGTTAAGAGGATCGAGAATAATTAACCTAAGGAAGAAGAAAAACGAAACTGTGGCGGTTAATTTAGTTTCTTACCTAAACAAATTAACTTGTTTATTGAAAATTTCTGACACATTGGGATTTGTTCATTCTCTTAACCCTTCCATTGTGGTGATTGTTGAACAAGAAGGTTCTAAGAATCCATCTAGAACCTTCTTATCAAGATTCACAGACACACTGCATTATTTCGCAGCGATGTTTGATTCACTGGATGATTGTTTACCATTAGAGAGTATAGAAAGGTTGAGAATCGAGAAGAAACTTTTCGCTAAAGAGATTAAAACCATGCTTAATAACTATGATATAGATGATAGTGGTGGTGGTGGTGGAGTTGATTGTGCAAAATATGAGAAAATGGAAACATGGAAAGTTAGAATGGAGAATCATGGATTTGTTGGGATGAAAATGAGTTCTAAATGTTTGATACAAGCAAAACTGTTGCTTAAGATGAGAACACATTATTGTCCACTTCAGTTTGAGGAAGAAGGTGGTGGTGGTTTCAGGGTTTCTGAAAGAGATGATGGAAAAGCTATTTCATTAGGATGGCAAAATAGGTTTTTGCTTACTGTGTCAGCATGGAAATCACTTTGATGATATGATTTGATAAGATAGATCCTAACTCTTTTCATCATCATTTTGTGTGATTAATCTACACTCAAAATGATGATTGAAAATGTTACTTTAGCTAATATTTTTGTCTTTATTTTCTTGAGTTGTTAATTTAAGAGCTTTAATTTTATGTAGTTGGTAGAATGTCCAAGTAAATATATGAAGCATATATGTATGTATCTATGTAACTTTCTTATGGAATTAATTAATGTTCTTTTTTTTTTATGTTAATTCTATTAGCATGATGAACCCTAATTTTTCATTTTCTTTTGGGTGAATATGGACAAACCCTAATTGAAGTGATGAAGATAGCTATCTTTTATGAAACCCAGGTTTATACTTGAGTAAGATGCGGTTTCTTGTTATCTTAAAATGTCATTTTATGTAAAGATAAAGTTATTTTAAAAGGTCCCTTTCAACTATATAAAAATACTTAAAATTAAAAGATACCGGTGACTTCATGAATCATCTTATAATAATGTAGAAATATAACTAAAAAATATTTCATTTTTATGGGAACTGTTTTTATCCTTGACAGGGACGAGGAGCATGTTATTGCAAAAAAATGTTATTTTGTGAATTTAGTCAAAACAAAAAATTAAAAAAAAAAAAAATTGACAAAATTATTTGCTTAGGATAGTTAATTATATACCGAGCCAATGCATAATCGTGTGAATATTAATGACTGATTGACAGCACATATAGAATATCAAAAATAAACTATGAAAATATAAGAAATTTTGAAGTAATTATGAAAACATTCGAAGTATTAAAGAAAATTATAAAAATCAGTTTAAAATATTTTTTTTATAGAAATATCTCATCATATCATCATTATTTTACTTTGATATATTACTTTTTAAAATATACATGCTAAAATATTCATTATTGAGTTATAATTGAATGTTTAAATATAAAATTATTTTACACCAATATATATAATTTTTTAACATGCCAAAAATGTGTAAGTTTAGGTCGATATATCAAATCTATTGGATCATCGTAAATTCATTCATATTTTGAATGAAAATTTATGTAAAAGATTTTAAATTGTTTTGTTTAAAATCGACATGTAATCGGATTGCATTAAAAAGAATCATGTTTTTAGTGATATGTTGTAAATTAATTTATTGAGAAGCTTTTAAGATCTCTTTGAATTATGTTTTGTTTTCGTATATTTTAAAATATTTGATTTTGTTTGATGCGACTTACAATAATTTTGAAATTACGTTTTTGAAAATAAGTCTATTCAACAATCCCTGCCTCTCAAGATCTTTTTGTGTTCATATTCTCACAAAACACAAATTGCATCCCTTGATTTGTGACACTCCTACGTGACTTGTTCTCTTAGCTCTCAGGTTGATTCTTACATCCATAACCAATACTCTAAATCAGATATTAGGTATAGTAAGATCAAAGGCCGACGAGAACTCTAAGATTGATTTATCCTCGGCATTTACTTCTCTAAAATCATACTCATATGCACTCCCTCAAAATCTTGAGTTGTCTAATTCCGTCGTCATATATCACTTGTCCATTTAGTTTCTTGTAGTCACATAAAATATATCTTCATCCTAACTATAGTATCCATTATTTCCCTATATTTTCATGAAAGTGTGTCTATATTCTATGATCGAAATTCATATTCTGTTGAACTAATCTCTTTAATTTATCCACATCCGTTAACGAAAATGTGAGAGTATATTTGCTGATTTTTCATTGTATCTAGTCGGTAATGCAACGACTCTTGCTTACGGATAACTAGCTAGCATTTAAATTATTTCGTAATTGACTCATGTCATAAAAATTCGACAAAATTTTATGATGATTGTCGACTGTCCAACACAACCCTTTTCATTTATCCGGACTTGGGATGCAAAGACTAACATATGGCAGAATTATGTTTGGGTTATAATATTTCAAAAAAAATTGTTTGTATTTTAATTCTTGCAATTAATCTAATTTAAAGACATAATATATTTCTCTTACTTTGTTCATATTGTTAAGTTAAACCCCTTAGAAAGGCTGGAATTAGTACTTAACCCTTAAACTCTTTTAATTTTCATTCAAGTTACCAACTTTGCTTGCTCAAGTTCAGCATAGAATTTAATGAATCAAACTTTATATTAGATCATATATATAATACATTTTACATATAAAATCATTTTACTTACCACCCAATACAGACACGAAATGGGAAGCTGAAGCTCCTATCCCTAGCTAGCTATATATGATTCTCTCTTATCTCTGTATATGCATCTCGTACGGATTATTTCAGTATACCTTGTAATTAATACAGTATAATTTCTTTTATCACTATGTTGAGAATGTCACCATGGTTGTTATAAATTGTAAGCCATAATTGGTAATTGTCTAGTATTAATTGGTGCAAGAGAGAATTAGAATACTCTGAGTCAGTCATAGATGTTAATTTTAGCAGCAAAAACAATGTTGTCAACCCTTCATTTGAATTAATTCCATGCATTAATTTCCGTTCATGTTATGTTATTGAACTATGTACACACCTGTAGCCACCTATTAATATATACTAGCTAGGAGTAGAATATGTGTAGCTATATACACCAGAAAGTTGCATTTAATATTAGCTTGTAGATCACAATTTGTTATCTCTTTGGGGGATCGTGATCCTGATAAGAAACTGGAAGGAAGAAAAACCTATAGCTTCTCTACGCTATTATTGCAGGGAATCTCTTGTGCCAGGGAAAGAAAGAAAAAAAGAACAAGATTTAAGCCATTTGAGGCAAATAAAATATTAGCAACTACTAGTAATATCTAATGCATTATTTGTATGACAAAAAATAAATAAATATTGGAATTGATATATTCATTTGAGGGGCACAAGAAGAATTAATATTGGTATATTTTGATGTGTATGAAGGATAAAGTTGAATGATGAATTGTGAAAAAGAGTGACTGTCTGCTGCAAACACTAGACACACATATATTTAACTTGTGGAATACATTTGCAGTTGAGGGGATTGGAAATTTGTGTCATAGTAACTGTGACATGTCAACCACCGAATCATCCTCAACTCTTTTGTCATTACTACCACTTAAGTTATATACGAATCATGTTGATTGTAAGTATGTGTATGGCCCAAGGTCACTCATGCATACACTGTATATACACTCTCCATTTTACCATAAACATTATTAATTTAATAAAGAAAATTTAATTTTAAAATTAGTTTTTTTTAAATGGCAAAAAATAATTTATATATTAAAATAAAAAGGGTTAATAGTCATTTACCCCTTGTAATATAGTCAAGTTTTAATTTTTCCCCTTTAAAAAAATTTGGATTACCCTCTGAAATTTTAAAATATTAAGTTTTTTGTCTCCTAGATGGAAAAATTACACCCTGTAAAATCTATATTTTTTATTTACCCCATGGTTTTACACGTTTAGAGGATACCCAAAAATTTCAGGGGATAATCCAAATTTATTTTTTAAGGGGTAAATCAAAACACGTCTATATTACAGAGAGTAAATGACTATTAACCCAAATAAAAACAAAGAGAAGTAGGTTTAAACAAAATTTAAAGGATTTTATTCAATCATTTTAATCATAGATTGGATGTTGAAAACAATTTGACTTTTATTTTAGGGTTAAATAAGTTTTAGGTTCCTATAAATATCTCACATTTGAATATTGGTCCCTCAAAAATTGATTCTCCTGAGGTTTTTCGTTTTCAAATGTAGTCTTTGTCGTTAATTTCAAGTAACGAAAGGTGATGTGGCATGCCAAGTGTGAATTATTTATTTCAAACGCGTAAACTTATGAGGCAAAACTTGTCTTCTCATCTTCTTCTAACCCTAATCCTCACTACCCACTTCATCAATCCCTCTTACTCCATGGATTCAACCCCCCCCCCCCCAACCTCAAATTTCCACTCTTTTTCCGAACCCTTACTCCATGATTCAAACTAGGGGTGGCAAAACAGGTCGGAGTCCGCCGGCCCGCCCCTCCATCCGCCAAAAAATTGCGGGTTGGGTTGAAATTTTGGGCCCACCTAACCATTTCGTCCGCCCCGCCAAAACAAAAAACCCCGCGGGCGAAATACATAATGGGGCGGGGTTGGCCCGTCATCCCACTAAAAATTTTGAAACAAAAAGCTACTTAAAAATGTATTGTAATTTCTTTTAAATTTATTATAATATGCATTTATATGTATGTCATAATTCAAATTTAAATGAAATTATAGTAACCAATTCGAATTTAAAATGAGTTATTGTTATATGCATCCATATAGAAATTTTAGAAAAAGTATGTAAATTTGTATACAGTACCAATATAGATATTTATTTATATTGCGTATAAAAACTCTAACCAATAAAATATTGCAATAACAAATTCTCTATAATGCAATGTATACATAATATATAATACACAATGCAGAGAAAAAAAACACATGACATTGTTATACTGTAACACATAGAATACTCTAATTTAATATTTCAATTATAATATGTAAATATTTTTAATTGAGAAATTTATATTCATTTTATATATACTGGAATATTCATATAAATCAAACTATATGCAAAGTAGTTTTCACTATTTCTTAACATATACATCTATTTTTAAACTATATTATCTATTGAACATATTCAACTAGTAAAAAAAAATTTATTATCATATATGCGACACAATACTTTTACTAACATTGAAGTTACTTCTCTTTATAGTTAGCTTTGTTTCTTATTAATCACATTAGTTTGATTCTCCATCTCTTAGAATTTAAAAATAGCTATAAAAAATACAAAAAATAAAAACAAAAAAGAAATTTAAAAATAGCTTATAAAGAAATGGAAAAAAAAATAAAAATAAAAAAGAAGGCGGGCAAACCCGCCGCCCGCCTACCCGCCGACTGGACGGGACGGACTTGAATTTCATGCCCAATTTACCTTGGCGGGCATGTCCGTCCCGCTCTTTTTTTGACGGGCTTTTGGTGGGGCGGGGCGGGCGGTCCGTTTTGACACCCCTAATTCAAACCCTCTCATGGTTCAATTTCATCTTTTCTACTTCTTGTTTTTTATTCAGTTTTTCATTTCGATTCCTTCTTTTGCTCGGTTCATATCTTCATATATATTTGATTAGGTTTGCCACAAGTTCTTCATTCAGTTTTAAATTTGAGTCTTTCATCAATTTGATTCATTGGAATTTGCTTCATGATCGATTCATTTCACTGATTCATCATCTTTATCAATTTCATTTTTTTCTTCTTCATCCAATTTGGTTCCTTTATGTAATCAGATTCTTGATTCTTTGTTATGATTTTTGTTCCCATCCTTTTCCCCCAAATTTCAGGGTTTGATGATAATTCATTTTTGATTGAATTTCAGTTTATTTCCATTTGTGAAAGACTCAAATTTTATAAGAATTAATAAAGTTAAGTTACCTATAATTGATTACATTAATCATCCTTTTTTGACAATATTCCTGATTTTATTACTCACAGACACAGTTCTGTCAATGCTATCTATTATATTAATGTTTGTTGATTATATTAATGGTTTCTGAAATTGGGTGATAAAAGTCCAAAAGTGTAAGTTATTTGAAATAGCTTATGGAAACAACTATTAACATCTTCATAAATTCTTGTCAACTTGTTTCTATAAGCTCTTGATAGTTATAAAAAAATTAGAACATATGAAATAATTTGACTTATTATTTCTTTTGTTTTAGAAAGAATTTACACATACACACTTGTATGACTAGCGATTAGGCTATAAGCACTTAATTAAGCCAGTATCCAAACAGGGTAGTTGGTATTTTATGAATATTTGTTCTTTTTTTCCCACCAGAAAGTGAAGGGCTCATGCTTGAGGAAGCTAAATCCATTAATCTTTCACTTAGTTCACTAGGAAAATGTATTAATTCCCTTGCAGAGAATAATGCTCATGTTCCATTTCGTGATTCAAAGCTCACCAGGATGCTCCAAGATTCTTTTGGTGGTAAGTTTCCTTAATCTATTTTCTTAGACATATCGTATTCATTGTCACTGGTTCTTTACATGATACGATCAAAATTCAAACAGTTCAGTGTTATAATCTCATTCATGATCTGGGGAACTGGTTTCTCAAATCCTTGATTGACATATTTATATAGTCTCTCTTATTCTCTCCATCGCTCGCCACTATTCCTATATTTTGTAACTATGGAATTTTTTTATTCTATTCTATATTCCATGTTTAATGTTTTCAAGTAATTTGCAGGCACAACTAGGACTTCCTTGATAGTGAAGGGTCAGGTTTCCTATTTGAGTATATGCGAATTGTAAAGGAGTTAGAGCAGAAGTTGGTGTTTAATAACTAATTTCAGATCCAGTACTAAGAGATACTCTAATATCCATTTGATTCGGGCTATCAAATTTTACCGAATTCGAGCTATCAAATATGATCGAGTTTGAGCTAATGAGTCAAACTAACTTGTTTTTTGTACTTGTTGGCTATCATTGAAAGAATAATGGAACTTGAAAAACTAGAGTGAAACATAACAGTTCAGCAGAGTCACAATGACTTGGAGATTTTGATGATGTACTTGGGCATTTGGAGTGATTCCTGTATTTTAATTGTGATATGTGATAAAAAACTTTGATATTTCCCCCTTGAGCCATGTATTATGTACACTACCAAGACTTCTTTTGGCTTGTGTTAATATATTGTAGACATTCATGAAATCAGTTTTTAGTAAACATTTTTTCATTCTGTATTTTTTTTTTGCAACACACCAGAAATATACAACTGGATAATAGTAATATATAATTAAACAATTTCAAAATAATATTTTTTTGAAAATATAGAACAAATTGTGTTGTGTAAATGTTTCATTTTCACTATGGAGATTAAAAAGATTATATCCTTCCTTTCTTAATAATTATTGAAAAAATTCTGATATCACAATGGGAATGTTGTTAACAGTTGAGTTATAATTTGCTTTCATAATCTCAATATGATATTAGTTACGAATTGACGACGAATTAGCTACCATTTCTGAATTTAAATATGATATTAGCTACGAATTAGTTACAAATTAGCTACGAATTTCCACGTCATCAAAAAAAAAAATTCACACGACATGTCATATCATCCTTCGTTAGCCAAAATTAACGGGAGGGACTACATTTGAAAACATAAAACTGTAGGAGGATCAATGTTTGAAGGAAAATTTTTTATAGACCAATCTTCAAATATGTAATATTTATAGGGACCTTAAACATATTTAACCCTTTATTTTAATCATTTTTAAAGTAACACAAACAAATAATTTTTAGAATTGATAATACATAATAATTAATCTATAACTACTAAAACCAAAAACAACAAAACTTGATTTTTTTTAGAATAACCAATTTTTTCAAATTAATTATCAAATAAATTTTGTTTTGAAAAAACTTATCAAAGTAGAAGCACATGTGCCATTTGATATGTAGTATGCATACAAATACGACATATGTGTCATTTCATTTGGCTAAAGCATTTGAACTGCGCCATATGAAATGGTGTCTCCCTTTATATGTACACTCATGCGTCTTTTCATATGGTGCATGCCTTAAAAGTATTTTTTTTATTTGGTCTGGTACATATGTGCCATCCTAGATGGCTTATGTGTTTTAATAATTTTATTTATTTATTTTGCACATATGTGATATCCTATAATGTGTTTTAATTTTAACTTGCATCTGCGATATCTCATATGACAACAACCTCCGATTATTGGGGGCAAATGTTTGCAAATATATCAAATACGCGGGATACTCGAACCAACAACATTTTTCTCAACTAAATATGCAAAGACCACAATCACCTCAACAAAATCATAGTAGACCTTGGAGACGGGCTAATGCACCCGAATGTGGAACTTTGGGACGTTTCGATCGGACGGGGCATTGATTTGTAATTATTAATTTCAAATAATAATATCTTTAATTTATTTTCTATTTTACTTTTATTTATATATTTCTAGTTTTTTAAAATTATTATTTTTTAATTAATAATAATATATTTACTTAAATTTAAAAGAAAAATAGTATAAGGAGTATCCTCCATTTCTTATGGGAAATATTTTATCAAACTACCTCACTTTTTCAACTTTAATCCCTAACTACGCTACCTATCAAATTAATTCTCAACCTACCCTACTTTCTTTCTTTTTTTAAATGAATTAAAGGGGAGTCGCCAATTGAATTGGAGACCTCCTATATATTTTTAAAAAATTTCAGTGACCTGCGAATTTTCCTGCAGATTTGAGATTACCAACGAATTTACTTGCGAATTTACCTACGGATATAGGTAAATCCGCAAGTAAATTTGCAGGTAATGTCAAATCAGCAGGAAAATCCGCAGATGATTGGATTTACCTACGAATTCATTTTTTTGTTATGAAAAGTGGGGTAGATAGAAAATTAGTTTGAAAAGTGGGTTATTTGGGGATTTGTTTTGAAAAAGTGGGGTATTTGAGTAAAAAGTTCTTCTTATGGCGCATAAGCCCAATATTTAAAAAAAAATTAAAAAAATTGATGCACCACATCATTTGGTGCATAAGGCTAACTTTTTTAATATATATATATATATATATATATATATATATATATATATATATCCTTCTGGATGATTAGAATTTGAAGTGGGTTAGAGACTTCGTCTACGATGTTGGATGATGAGGAGAGGAAGGAGGTGTACCTGCAAGGCACTCTGATGCTAAAGCAAGAATTAGAGAGAGAGAGAGAGAGAGAGAAAGGCCAAATGCAAAGTATGTATTTCGTGCAAGATTATTTGATATTTGACCCTCTCAGATGAGAAGGTTTTTATAGTGCCTCCAACGCTTGGCAATTGATCCCTAATTTTAGACGCGAATCCCTCAAAAATAGGTAATTACCATAAACTAGTCGTTAGAATAGGTAGACCTGATCGGAATTAGTTGTTGCTTTGGGCAGGAGGTGGTTTCGGGAAGGCGCGTTCTGTTTGTTCCTAGAGGACTGCCCTACGAGTGTCGAGAAGAGATATGATGGTGGGAAGAGATTGGCAACTCCCCCTGGAGGTCAGCTGGCCATCTCTCCTTTGCTGAGGGGCAGAGGAAAAACTGGTTCCTTTTGACTTTAATGGACTGAATTTAGGCTATTGGGTCGTCTTGGATGCATGAGTGGATTTAGAAATGCCTAGTTGTTGGGACTGTCTGGAACATGAGCCCCTCAAGTCGTTGCTCCTGGGCATAGGAGTGATGACTTAAGAGTAGCTCGTGATCTAGGGAGAAGCGTGTTTATACCACCTAAGATATACTTGTCTGGGGTTGTACTCAAAGCAACCAAAATTCCACCCCGTCTGCCTGACGTGCGGGGAGACCAACAATTGATGGGATTTAAAGAGTTGAGCTGCAATGCGTGCCTCGAGCTGTGTGCAACATTAAATGTGCAATAATGGCTAGCTTAGGGTTGTGATGACGTTTTTGCATCTTCCCAAGCAGCACGTGCTTTTGGACGTCTATAAATAGAGGGAGAAGAGAGTCATTTACATTTTTTTGTTATCTTTGTTCTCCTCGTTTCTCAGTTCGACGAGCTTTCTTCCAGTTGCCACCGTCTTCCACCATCAAACGTCGTACCAGCACCGAGCAAGGCCTCTGAACATCGTTCTAGACCTTCTAAAAACACATAATTTTTTATTACCCTTTGGTCTAAGCTAGATTTTAATTTCCTTTGTGTAGAAATGCATGCGGTTAGAACAGAACAAGGTATATTTTATGAGGTTTCTGACGAGTGTTGGTGTTTGACGGTGGCTAGGCCATTTTCTGATGTCGGCGTCGTCGTGGATGTGTTAGAAAACTTATGATTTTGTTGTTTCTGGTGTCGTTGTGACAATGAATGAGTCTATTGTTGGCGGACTTGTGAGTTTTTCGGCATTTTCTGATTTATCTTTAACCGAAGTTCTCAATAATGTGTCGAGGAGAATCTCCTTGTTTAGGGTTTAAGAGTTTTTCGCGAGCGAATTTCTCTCCTTGTGAGGATTTATATATGTCTCCTCAGATGTTTATGTTTTCCGTTTTGAATAAGGGTTTTGGTCAAGGACGTTGTCCCCGTGCCTTTGTGCGCCCTTTCACTTGTCAATAGTGGAAGGGTGGATTTGATTTTGCAGTCGAATTCACTTTTGTCCTCTTCTTTTCAAGTACAAGATGGAAAACGACGCCAAGGACATAATCATGTCCGAGCAAGAGCTAACATATGAGATCACTTCTGAGGAGAGCATATTCGATGAGACCACGTCGGGGCCTTTCGGGGAGAATGTGTCACTTGAGCAAGATGACTCGGATACTTCAGAAGAGAAGTGGATTGGGCCCGAACCCCAAGAATATCGCTCGATGTCGCTATATAGGGGCAGGTTCCCCATGCACGAGTTTGTGTTCAAAGAGATGGGGTTAAGGTTTCCCTTTACTGACTTCTAGGTGGCAGTACTCAAGCATCTGGACCTGGCACCCTCAGAACTTCATATGAATTTTTTTGCCTTCATACGGGCTTTCAAAGTCACATGCGAGTACTTGAAGATATGGGCTACCATTCCTCTATTTTCCATGTCTTCCACCTTCAACGGCAGACCGTGGATAAGCCGTTCGATTGTGTCTCTCTGAAGTAGGTGAACAATATTAATAAATCATTCTCAGAATCAATCTGGACGTTCAAAAACATATATTTTATTGTAGAGCCTATGTCGGACAGAGCTAGGGAGTCAGTCTTCTTCTAGGAAGTTCTTAAGGATGAAAACAAGCATCCTCTTCTCTCTCAGGCGGGCAGGATAAGAAGACACCAGTTTCAAAAATTCAATTTTTCATAGAGTCACAAGCATTTCGATCGGGAGACGGATGAGTACATCACCAAGTCGGTAGAGATAAGAGAGGACGACCAGATTGGGTAAGAGACTGTGATGAAGTTTGTAGACAGTTTCTCCCCAGCCTAATCGGTGACTAGGGAGGGGAACGCTATTTTTTATAAGCAAGAAGGAGTCATGGTAGAGGCTCTTTATATTAACACTACGAAGCTCCTCAGATGTGTTACACGCGAGGATGTTTTTGATCTCCTGGGTAACCATTTATTTTTCCTCGTTATCCTTTCTTTGTTATAGTTTTTATTTTCTAACTTATGTTAGTCTTTTTTTTTGCAGGAAAAAATGTCTTCGGCCCATGAACCTATAGTTAAGAACGTGGCGAGCAGGGGCCCAAAGGGGAAGACTCTCACTCAGAGCCGCTTAGCTGAATATACGATCTAGCCGCACTCTAGGTCATGGACCTCCTCCTTTACTTCAAAATCCAACAAAGCTTCTCTGATTCCGGTGTCTTCCAGGCATAAGTGCTTGAGGCAGAAAGAAATCCTAGACCTGACCAAAGAGCCTCAAAAAGAAAAATTTGAGCTTCCCTCATGCCTCCTCCAATAGAACTTCTTCGAAGGCTCCTCCATTAGGGTTCACTGAGTAAAATCCTTGGCGCTCGATGGGATGGATCGATCGGGCAAGATATTAATGCTGGCCCAAAATGTTGCTTCCCTAATGAGGGTGTCGGAGATGGCGGTGGTATACACCAAAGGGATCTCCTCTCAAGATCTCGAGTTGAAGAAACTTCAGGCATCTCTGATGGGTCTCGAGGAAAGGCAGAAAAGGGATACTGGGGAACGGAATATGCTAGAGAAGAAGAACCAGTTATACTCAACCTACAATACTCATCAATATCATCTGGTATCGCTCACAACAGTGTCTATCTCTGACACACTGAGTTAAAAGAACAATCGTATTACTCTCGTCGCCACTCTCGCACTCGACTCAAGTTAAGGAAGACATCCATATCACTCGCATCGATACTCTTATGCCCGACACAACCAACACGAAAGCATTAAGCTTCGACAACCATAAATATTGTTAGCTCTAAATTTATCTCTAGCATCCAGAAACTAACAGATAATCATCCTTAATCAAGGTTCGTGATGTTTATCTCTAACACAACCCAAACCCCGAGCATAAAGAAAAAAATCAAGAACAACATCAATGAAGATTTTTTTAAGCACATTTTATACAACACCATAATTAACAAATATACATGAGATCAAAGTAAATACATATACAAACCCAACAAATAGATATTACAAAGAGAAGAGGAGAAGAAAAACCAAACATTTATTAGTTTGTCAACAACAATCGATGAGAGATTCGACTTCGAATCATCCAAATGCAAGCTCCTATGTTGTTTTCTAGCTAAATCCTAAGAAGAAATGAAGTTTAATGGAGTGGGTGAAAAAAAATAACCAAAGCATAACCTAAAAATGTGTTTTTCAATATATATATATATATATATATATATATATATATATATATATAAGCTGTAAAAATTGCAGACCGCGCTAAGCCCGCTCCAGTGTGCTAAGCGCGCCCTCAAAAATTGTTAAACCGCCTCAAAATCACACTAAGCGTGCTCAAGATATGCTAAGTGCACAACTTGCTGCCTTTCAGATTCTATATTCACGCTACAAGCACGCTAAACTCGCTCGGAGCATGGTAGAAACCCGCTAAGCGCGCTCGTAGCATGGTCAAAAATCCAAAATTATCTTCTTCATATCTTTTGAACGTAACTCGGATTTGTGTCTGTTCGAAGCGTTGTTAAGCTTATTTAATGCTCTATATAAAAATGCTCCAATATCAATGATTTAATACCTACAAAAATAAATGGAAAACAATTAAATTCAATGATATTTGAAGGATAACGTAATATATACACTAAAACATAAAGTAAACGTATTTACAAACAAAGTGGAGTTTATTCGAACGGTTACAAAAAAAAAGTATTGATAAGTGCAACAAAAGTTGTATACAAAAATATCTATATTTTGCACTTATCAATATTCTTCGGTCGGGCATTGATGGTGTTGAGTCCCTTTGAAGCAGCCTCAAAACATCTCCTGGCGGCTTTTATGTCTCCATGAAGAATGGTCACAAGCCCTTTGGAAGTATAGTATTTCACCTTCAGATGCACAATAGAGGTCACCTCTATCAGTTCAGCCAGGGTTGGCCTTTTGAAAATACACTAGTACAAGGATGGGTATTCCACCATAAGAAATTGGACTTTAATGGACCTAGTCGTCTCAGTTGCTCCAAATGTGACTATCAGATCTACATACCCCCATGGTTTCGTGACAAAGTCATTGAAGCCTTGTAGGTTTTGGCCTATGTAAGGAGTCAAGTGTGTTTCGTCCAACTGCAGTGTCGAGAATAGTTGGGAATACATTATGTCAACTGAACTCCCTTGGTCGACTAAGATTTGCTGCATATCAAAGTTGGCCATTTGTGCTCTTATGAGCATGGAATGTTGGAATTATGGGTCCCTCTGAGGAGCTCCTCACGGTAGAAAGTGATGGGGGCCAAGTTTCCTAGAGGTTTGTCAATGGTAGAATGTTGATTCGAGCCTGTACTGATTAGGTGCTAAAATTTTCTTTTTACCAAACCCACAGTGATATTGTTGGAGCCTCCCCCAGATATGAAGAAGGTTAAGGGGAAGGATTCCCAAGGACTGTTAGTCGCAAAATATAGGGGAATGTTCAGCTTTTCAGGTACGTAGAAGTATTCAAGTTGTGATGTGTTTGTCGCGACCTGGAGGTTGACGTCCTCGTATGAAGGCGTTACTTCCTTAACCTTCTTGGATTCTTGCACATCTTTTTGTGGAGCATCTTTACTCTTCGTGAACTATTTCAAGTGTCCTTCCCTGATTAATATATCAATCACATCCTTCAAGTGGATGCAGACTTATGTATTGTGACCGTGGCTCTTATGGAACCGACAATACTTGGTTTTGTCTGTGTTTGCCTTGGAAGGTATCTGCTTTGAGAAACGGACTCCAGCTTGACGAAATTATAAGTTCGCACACTCAAATAGGATATTCTCGCGTGATATATAAAGCATTGTATATTCGTGGAACTTGCCATATGGCCCCTTGTTATCTCGAGATTCTCGGGGACGATCTTCTTTTCTTTTATCAGCTCCCCGAAGAGAGGTCGATGAGTCATTGTATCGTGAGGACTTGGAATTATCTTGATGCCTAAAGTCGCGGGCGGTATTTGCTACTTCTTTCTCTTCGTACAGAATGTCTGTTTGAGTCTTGAGGAGGAAGGCGTCTAGTGTTGTCGGAGTCTCAATGTCAATATCCTTTGAAAAGTCACTACGGGGAAGGAGCCCGCACTCGACCAATATTTGTTCATGTCTTCAGACGTGGAGACCTGGACAACTTCTTTGTTGAATCTCTTTATATATTCTCGGAGATATTCTTCCTCCCCTTGGATGACGGCCTCAAGAGATGCTTCTGTCTTTGGGTGTCGACGGGAGGCGGTGAAGTGTCTCGAAAACATCCTCCCCAATTTCCTCCACGAGGTGATGGATTCATTGGGAAAAATTTTATACCATGACATTACCCCCTTCTTGAGGGTGTTCGGGAACAATCTATATTTTATGGAACCTCGGACGTCGCGATAATCTAGCAGGGCATCGATATTTTTGATGTGCTCGTCAGGATCTTCCGTGTTGTCGTACGTGGTCCCCCGAGAGTATCCCTAGTAGCCGTGATTTCCTGAGTAAGTGGTCCCCGAGGTTCATCATCATTGTTGTAGTTGATCGAGTGAGAGCATGTATTTCTTTGATGTCGAGGACAAGAAAAGGGAGTTCTTAATCGAACCTTAGGCCTAGGTGGAGGAGAGTGTTGGATCTCAAATTGTAGGTCCCTCTGTGTCTTTTTGGTTCCCATAGAGTTCTGGTTTCTAGGAGGTGTACGATCACGCTTCCTGATTGCCTGAGTTTCCCGTTCTCTCAGTCTTTAACGATTTCGTCTTCGTCTGAGAGAAAGGTTGCAAGACCTCTTGTGCTCGTGTCTTGGTGGGGTTGATTTTGGATGTTGGGCATCTTTCAAGGCTCAAATCCTTGTGTTTTGTTGAAGGATTATGATGTTTGTCTAGTTGAGAGCTTCAATCAGGGCTGCCATGGTCGGTTCGGCGTTGGGCAGCACTGGGATGATATTGCGATCCTCTGACGCAATCTCTACATTGTTGGTAGGATCTGATAAGGGAGATGTGGTAGCTCCGTCTCTTTGATGGTGGTTGTTATCCCCAAGAAAGGGGTTTGCTTCGTCGCAAGCATCATTATTGTTGTCACGGCTGGCCATGATAGAAATCTTGGAATGCTGCTTTGATCTTTAGTTTTCGGGGAAAGTAAGACGGGGATGGAAGATTCCCACGAACGGTTCCATTGATCCTTCCGGTTGATCAGAACCTGAAGTGGTCCAGAGACTTCGTCTACGATGCTGAATGATGAGGAGAGAAAGGGTTGTACGTCCAAGTCACTCCGATGTTAAAGTAAGAATCAAAGAGAGAAAATGGGCAAGTACAAAGTATGTGTTTCTTTGGATGATTATTTGATACATGTCCCTCTCAAATGAGAGGGTTATTATAGTGCCCTCGGCGCTTGGCCATTGGCCCTTATTTTTAGGCGCGGATCCCCCAAATATGGGTAACTGCCAAAAACTAGCTGTTGGAATGGGCAGACTTGCTCGAAACTAGTTGTTGCTTTGGACAAGAGGTGGTTTCGGGTAGAAGTGTTCTGGTTGTTCCTGGAGGACTGCCCTACAAGTGTCGAGCAGAGATGGGCAGCTCCCCCTGGAGATTAGCTGGCCATCTTTCCTCGACTGGGGGCAAAGAAAAAACTGATTCCCTTTGACCTTAATGGACTGGATTTAGGCTATTGAGTCGTCTTAGATGCAGGAGTGGATATATATATATATATATATATATATATATATATATATATATATATATATATATATATATATATATATATATATATAAGTGTGTGTATGCAACACATCATTTTCCGCATAAGACCAAAATTCAAAACAAAGAAAAATGTATGCAACACATCATTTGGCGCATGAGGTCATATTTAAAATAAAAAAACTTTAGTATATCATATATGTATGCAACAAATGAAATGGCGTACGCATTATAATTTGTGTGCATGTAACAGATGATATGGCACATATGCTTTCACGTTTTACAAACATGGTTATTTTGGTAAAAAATTTCAATACATGGTTTATTTGGTTATTTATTTGAAAAAATATGTTATTCTAAAACAAATCACGAAACTCAATATAACCCTCTAGAAGGGAAAACCAAACAACTATCAGGAAAAATAGATGAAAGAACAACAAATTAATAACTACTATGAAGCAGCCAACCACTAGCAAATTTGATATAAACTCAAGCCTCAAACAGACCAGACATCCAAAGAGTTCAAACTGGGGATGAAGACCAAAACACCTTTAAGAAAAAAAAAGAATGACAATAGATTACTCAACTCACCCTAAATACTCAGTCACTTTAACAAGTCTCATTTCTAGTATATTAAAATAACGTCAAAACTCTGAGCATGCACATAAACTTACTATCACCCCAAACTAATGATCTTTAAGATTGAGAGATTAACAGTCAAACATTCCTCTCTAAAAGTATTGTCATTCATCTTTTTTGATATAATTTTTTAGATTTAATTTTGTATTTATTTATGCAGGTAGAAAGCATATCAATAATTTACAAAGTTAATTTTATATATATATATATATATATATATATATATATATATATATATATATATATATATATATATATATATATATATATATATATATATATATATATATATATATATATATTCATGTATTTAGACAACTTTATTATAAATAAGATTTTAAATGACACTCGTCATAAATCAGAGTATAATAACAAATATAATTATGTTTTATATCAGATTGAATACATTAATCAACTCTTGTCTTAATATTCTATCTAAGATTATGTTTTTATTCAATTCGTTAATTTCAATATTTTTCTTAATAGTTTCTTTTATATCTTTCTATATTTTTAGTTATTTGACTTTTCTTCAACTATAGGGGTCTTTCCTCGACATGTCCAAACCATTTAATACTATTATCTATCATATTTTCTACTATAGGGGTTACCCTAACACAATTTCTCTAATATTGATATTTCTAATTTTATTTTGTCTAGTCTTATCACACACATCCAAAACATTTTCATCTTTGCTACACTTAATTTATTTTCGTGTTGATTCTTAACCGTCCAACATTATCTCTCATCAGTGGCGGAGCCAGAAATTTTTTAAAGCCTGAGCAAAAATTTAAAGACCGTAAAAATTTGCAAGAAATATGACGGTTTTAAAATAACGTTTAATAAAACTGTCACTATTTACGGTAACATATGGTGGTTTTATAAACTCATGTAGTGTCAATAGAAAAATGGCGGTTTTAACCACCTTTATTTGACAAATCAGCAGCTTTACGGTGAATTTTATTTTTATTGTTTTTTTAAATCGAATATTTTCTTTTATAATTGTGGAAATTGATCTATAGTATTGTATAGATTCATAATATATTTTTTATATTATTTGAGGAAAAAATTTATTCTTTTCATCTTTTTTTTACAGTGTATGTTTTTTTTTAGTTTTAGTAATTGCTTCTTTTATGTTAATTTTTATTTCTTCTAAGTATTCATTTTTAATTTATGATTAATTTGGTCCTAAATTATAATTTTATTCTTTATTTTAATTCTTGCACTTTTTGTAATGTAGTTGAATCTAAATATTATAATATCAAAAAAATTGATGTAATATATGATTAATTGCATAAAAATATAATTTTTTTGCATAATTTATAATTTTTTGGCTTAAACATGTATTTTTATGCATAATTTTTTTTTTAATAATTTACAACATTAGACATGTATTTTTTTTCTTAATTTATAATTTAAAATTATTTTATTTAAATTTATATTTTTCTGCATTTCCGTTAATTCTAGCGTTTTAAACCGCCGTAATAACACTTTAATAATTTAATTTTTGGTTTAAATTTGTATTTTTCTGAATTTATGTTACTTGTGGCGATTTAAACCGCCGTAATAGCACTTTTATAATTTAATTTTTGATTTAAATAAGTATTTTTTCTCTATTTTCGTTAATTGTGGCGGTTGAAACCGTCGTAATATTACATATTAACCGCCGTAATTTGAAAAATTGTGATTTAAAGAAGATGTTTTTTTGGACCAGAGCCTGGGCACATGCCCAGCCTGGCCGGGCCTTAAAATTGCCCATGTCTCTCGTACAACAATGTGAGTCTTATTATTTATGATAAAAATTCTTCTTCACCTTGAGTAGTACTTTTGGTCACATAAAACCCAAAAGACTCTCTCATTTCAATCATCCAGTTTGAATTCAATGGTTTTTACTCACTTCTAATTTTCCATCATTTTGTATTACGAATCCGAGATATATAAATTGTGTTACTCGTGGAATGTTATGGTCCCTCACTTTCACCTCTAAGTTAGAAGCACTTCTCCTATAATTAAAATTACATTTCATATACTTTGTCTTACTTTTGATTAGGAAAAAACCATATGTTTCTAAGGCTCATATCCAAGTCTCTAACCACTCCTTTACAATCTCCTTTGACTCTCTCCAAGTAGGACTATATGATATTCAAAAATCATACATGTAGGTACTAGCTCTTGAAAGTTGTTTCGTGATTACATCCAAATATTAAAGTGAAAATGTAAAAGCTTAAGGTTGAACCTTGGTCCAATAATGTTGTGATGGAGAAATTGTCAATCTCTCCACCTTATTTCCGAACACTAGTCAATACCCCTCATACATATCTTGTATAACTCGAATATAGACAAGCTTAACATCTTTCTTCTATGGGATTTTCCACAAAAATCTCTCTAGGCACCCTATGATATGTTATCTCCAAGTCAATAAAAACAAAGTGCAAGTCTTGTTAGCTCATCCGACAATGCTCAATTACATGTCATAGTAGATAGATCCTTCTATGGTTGATATCTTAAACATTAAACTAACTAGATTATCACTAACTTAAGTTTCTTTTATAAGTTTGTTTCATTGTTTGACTCATTAGTTTAATACCATATAATTTGCACAATTTTGAATATCCCCTTATTCTTAAAGATTGAAATTAAAATGTTTCTTTTTCCTTCAACTGATATTTTCTTAAAGTGCATAATTTCGTTAAAGAGTTTGGTGAAACAATCATGTTTGTATCTTTAAGAATTTGCCACACTTTGATAGATATGTTGTTTGAATCAATTGCCTTACTTTTACTCATCATTTTCATTGCTTTTACTAGCTCTTGTTTTTTAATATGACAATATTATTTATAGTTTTGACCTTTTCTATGTCGAATTTATTAGAGTCTAATGAGATATTATATCTTTCATTATATATATATATATATATATATATATATATATATATATATATATATATATATATATATATATATATATATATATAATTTAAAAATACATGTTTATTAATTTTAAAAAAATATATCGCTATTAAACTATTATATTTTAATATAAATATCTGTTTATAGTTCAATAATAAAATCTGATATAATTATTGATATGTTGTAAAGGACTTAAAATAATATGATATTTTATAATTGATTCAAAATAAATTATAATATTTTATGAAAAATAAATTATAACATTAAAAAAATGAAAAGAAATTTTTTTTCTTATATTATAAGATCAAAAGCATTCACTCAATAAGGTTACACTATCAACCCATTTTACCATTTCTACCTATATGTTTGGTTCCTCACCTAAGATTCTGATTAAGATCGATGGGTCTCTAAAATATGTCATTCGGTTAATCTTGTCCTAGATTCAACCGTAAGTATATTCCACTTAAAATGGCAGTCAAAGATTGAGACAGATTAGCAAATTAAGTATCATTTAATATCAAAATACTAATAATTAATAAACTAACGAAAATAATATGGATGAATAAATCATCGACAAACGACAGTGACTGAGAATACAGTGTGGCACTAATCTAGTTTATGATTTTCGTCGTTTTCTGATTTTAGAAACTTCTATTCCATCATAAGATTTTAGTATCAAAATCATTTAATAACTTTAAGTTTGTTTTGATATCGGTATCAGTAAATCAAATTTATTTTAATATAAAATATATTAAGTTCAAGGTATTACGATACTATTACTTGGATGATTTATTTGTCTTCCATGTTCCGTCTAAGAAATACGCCATTCCCTAAACCAAAAACTTTTGTCCGTAGTCAAGATACAAAGTATATTGTTGTGACAAACGCTGCATTAGAAAAGAATAAAACCTAGAGGAAAAATTGAGTTTTTTTAATAAACATTAGAAATTATTTTAGTTTTACAGAAGATAGAGAAGAGGGGAGAAGAATAACAAGAATTGATTCTATTCATATTATTAATTAAGATATAAAAAATTACAAGTGAATAACAACAACTAATATTTAAGCATTTCTCAACAACATGAGAGAGTAGCTTATTTATAGACTAAAAATTAATGTAATCACTAAGTTAACTTATACACTAAGCTAACTTAACCAACAAGTTAACATAGTAAACTGCATGTTTGAGCAAAGTTCGACTACAATATGCACAACTCTGTCGAAACATGAAGTTATCTCTGTCGAGACTAGAGTTAGATCCAAAATGCCACAAATCTCCACCTTAGAACAAACTCTAAAACATTAAGGAAATAAACTAGCTTTCATCATGCAACTTTTTCAGCTGCATACAATGAAAATATGCAATGACTTGGTGATCATATCAGCAACATTATCTTCAGTCGAAACCTTTAACACTTTCACTTCTCCTTTCTCGATTTTCTCCATGACAAAATGCAGCCTAACAATATCAATGTGCTTGGTTCTCTCATGATAGGTTGAATTCTTCAACAGTATGACACTTTGACTATCACATTTAACAGTGATAACTTAACCTTGAAGTTCCAGTTCTTTAACAAACCCTTCAAGTCACAATGCTTCTTTCACAACTTCAGTGAGGATAATATATCCAGAAAGAGATTTTCTTGTATCCATACATCCTGCATAGTTAGAGTCAACAAATTCTTCGATTTCGGCTTCGCCGTCACTCATAGCTCCACCATAAATTAGAACCTTACTTGGGGATTCTTTTATGCACCTCGGAATCTATTTCAAAGCTTGTCAATGTGTCTTCCCAAGATTGGTCATATACCTGCTTACAAGTCTCACTCTGTATGTTATATCTAGCCTCATATAGACCATAACATACATCAAAGAACCTATTATACTAGCATACATAATACTATTTATATAGGATCTTTCGACTTCAGTACTAGGACTTTGAATTGTACATAACTTGAACTGAGGTTTTGTCGGTGTTACAACAGGCTTTGAATTCAACATACGAAATTTGTCGAGAATCTTCTGTAGGTATGCCTCTTGAGATAAACATAATCTTGGTTGCTTTCTATCTCTTCGGATTTAAATCCCAAGAATCTTGGAGGTAGCTCTCAAATCCTTCATGTTGAACTCCTTATCGAGTATAGTCTTCATCATCATTACATCCTCGACATTGTTACTTGCTATGAGGATGTCATTCACATAAAGCAACAAAATAACAAATAAACTTCCAAGTTAAAATCTGAAGTAAACACAGTGTTTGAATTGGCTTCTAGTGAAACCTATGTGTGTCATGAACTTGTTGAATCTCATATTCCATAGTCGATGATATTGTTTCAGACCATATAAAGACATGTTCAACTTGCACACATATTTTTCCTTTCCTCTTGAGATCACCATTCAGGAAGGTTATCTTCATATAAATTTGTTCAAGTTGTAGGTCAAACTTTGCCACCATGGCTAACAACATTTTAAGAGATATGTGATTTACAACACGTGAGAACACATCATTGAAGTTAATTCCTTCTTTCTGAGTGAACCTCCTAGCAACATATATTTCCTTAAATCTCTTTGACACCATTCTTTTGATTCCTTCCTTAACCTTGAAAATCCACTTAAAGTTGACTAACCTGGCCCTTGCAGATTTCTTGATTAGCTCCCAAGTGTTATTGTCATATAGATATTTTATCTCATCATCCATGGATTTTATCCACTCAGTCTTATTTCGAATCCTCACAACTTCCTTGTAGTTTTTAAGTTCTTCATAAAGAACCTCACTTGTAGAGATTAAGGCAAAAGCTATGAGAATTGTGTCTCTGAGGTATCTTGATGACTATTCTCGTCCTGTCTCATGCCACGAGGTAGTAATTATTTGTCTCCTCGTCTTCATCAACAACTTGTACTTCTTCTTCAGCTTCGTCTGAGTCATGTAATCCAGCATCACTATGCTCCACCTCAACAAGAATCTTTTCTTGTTTCAGCTCACCTACAAAGATCTTCGTACTTTGACCATTATCACCAGATTTCTTGAAAGTTTTCTCAGCTTATTAAGTATGATGCAATCACTACAGCCTCAGCCCAAAACACCTTTTTCAATATTGCCCTAACCAGCACGCATTTAACCCTATCTAGGATAGTTCGATTGAATCTTTCAGCAAGACCATTTTGCTGAGGAGTATCTGTTATAACCTTGTGCCTTGGTATACCAAGAATAACATAATACTTATCAAAAGATTCATTGTAGAATTCAAGCTCATTATGAGTTCTCAACCTCTTCACTTTTCTTCTAGTCTGATTTTTTACCAAAGTCTTCCAGCTTTTGAAATTCTCAAAAGTTCCATCCTTAATTTTCTGAGAATATCCATAAATTTATGGAATATTCATCAATTATGGAATGAAAATACCTTACCCCTGAGTGTGAAGGATTTCTTGTAGGCCCCAAAGATCAACATGAGTGTAATCAAGGGATTCATGTGTTCTTTGTTTGCCTTTTTTGAACTTCACTCAACAGGCTTTACCAAACACACAAGGTTGACAGAACTCCAGCTTTTCATCCTTGTCACCACCTATCTAATTTTATTTCCCTAATTCGACCAGACCCATTTCACTGACATGGTCTAATCTCATGTGCCATAGCTCAGTCTTCGACACGGTTTTTCATTAATGCAATACCAGTTAAACCACTTACAACCTCAACCTCAAAGGTATACAAACCTTGTCTCATTTTGCCTCTCAAGACTTACTTTGACCCCTTCATGACTTTTAGGATACCATGTTCTCCATTGAAGAAAAAAAATTCTTTCTTGTTGAAATCACCAAGAAAAATAAATTTTCTCTTAAGATCAGGTACATACCTGACATCAGTCAATAGCCTTATTGAATCATCACGAAGCTTGAATTTGATAGATCTAATCCATGCAATCTTGTAGGCTCTATTGTTTCCAACATCACTGATTCACCATTTTGATCACATTATTCCTCAAACACCTCTTTGTTTGTCATGTGTCAGGTACAACCTGAATTCATAATCCACTTATTACTAGAGTTGCGACTTGAAACTACTAGGACATCAGATGATTCAGAATCATTTTGCACAATGGTTGTATTACCATTATCCTTACATTCATGATTATTCTGAAGTTGAGGGAACACCTTTTTTGTGTGACCCTCCTTATTAAAATGGTAACACCTAATAACAAGTGTTACCACTATAAGAATTTTGTAGAACTTTAACCTTCTTCTTCTCAAATATACCATTTTTCATTGAGAATTTTTCCTTCACGAACAAACCTTCTCCAACAGATGATGATTTTTTTATCTTTTCTTCCGTTCAAGTCCTTTGAGTACAAGGTCAATTGAACTTTTCCAAAGGTCAGTGACTCTCTTCCATACAAAAGAGTTTCTTTGAAGTGAGCATGAGATCTTGGTAAAGCACATAACTACAACAAAGATTTTCACCTTGAAATTAATGAAGTGTTGGATATTTCTAGTGAAGGTACATGTTTTCAACTTGAAAAGTTGTGTACTTGGTAAGATTTTTCAAAGAAATATTTTTATGTATCTCTGTGTAGAATGGGTGAATTTGAAATTCAAAACAATAGTGATAGGTCTAATTCGGGTTATGCTAGGAAAAGATTTGGTGTTGGAACTCTTATTGTGGATAACGAGTTGCTACATTATTTTATCTGCTATATGTTGGTGCCTAAAGCTGGAAATTATTCTCAAATTAATGAATTTGAACTGCAAATTATGTATGATTTGTTGAAATGCGTCCGCTGAAGTGGGTACTTTGTGAAAACAAACATGTTTATGTCAAGAGAAGTTGTAGGTTTACCGTATGCGAAGGAAGTAATTAAGATTCTCAAGATTCATGGTGTGGACTTTGATGGAGAAGTTAGTACTGATATGCAAAAATAAAATGTGCTTGATCATGGTATCTTGTCTGGTGTGGGAGGAATTTTTTATAGTAAAGAAAAAATGTTTATGTTCACAAGAGTGATTTGCTTACACCAATGTAGTATTCGGATACTAGTGTAAATTTTTCAAAAAAAAAAATAGAATGTTGCAATCGAATACAAGTATATGGTATTCTCGAATACCAACTAAACCAATGCACTTTTTCATAAAACAGATGTATGTAAAACAATCTAAAGCTTCGCGCATCCATTTTAAATTCATACATCTTCACAAAAAGGTACCTAAGGATGTATATAAAGATTTATACATCATAAAAACATTTCTCGCCTCTTTCATAAAAAATTTATACAATTCAAACACATTTTTCAAAGTGTTGATATTTTTCAAGTTTTGGAACTTTTGCATTATTTTATAATTTTTAAAAGGTTTCATCAAACATTTTGAGCAGTTAAAAGTATATAAATTTGTAGAGAAAGAGAAGAACAAATGATTCAACTTGGAATCAAGTCAAGATCACTTTTGTATGTTGTAACCTAATCATCAAGTTTGTGGGGGATAAATTGTTAGAAAAAGAAAGTAGGGTTTTTTCTTTAGCCTATGTATTAGAATGTTGTATGGATGTCTTTTTGAAGACTTGTACAAGGATTTAATTATAGTATATAATCCTATAAGAAGTAGAGAGACTAGATATAGACTTAGTTTATAAACAAAAATTAGTGTAATTCTTGTGTATTCATTATCTTTATGTCTTTAAGTTTCTGCACTTTACATTCATATAGCATTCAATCACTTACCTCCAGTAAAATCATAAGTTAGGAAATTTTGTCTATAATCAAGAAAATTCAGCAATATGAACAGTGAAAACCGTCAACTGTGGTAGAAACTGTTTGGTTTGAAGAGAAAACAATCACGAAATTGTTCAAGTATAGGAGAATACGAGGACCCCCATTTTGTTGGAGTATTATCCAAGTACTGGCGTACCATGTGTACTGAGCCAATTAATTAGTTTTGAAATGATAGTTAGTTAGTTGAATTAATATATTTCTGATAAAAATTTACTTGTATAATAGTTGAAAGTCCTTATAGTTGACATTTGAAAGTTGTACCAAAAAAATTTACAACAATTAATCGTATGAATTTAAAATTGATCGTCAAGGAAAACATTAGACAACTGAAAGTCCCAACTAACTTTACCTTAAGAATTATCAACGTTGGAAATAATAGAACAATTATATTATTGTTATTATTATATGTATTATTACTACTACTATTATTATTATTATTATTATTATTATTATTATTATTATTATTATTATTATTATTGTTATACATCTATAGAGACAAATACAACAATGATATATATTGGAAAATACATTATTATCTTCTAAATAAACCACCGGAACCTTTGAGCCTTTTCCCAAACACAAGATATAGGGCTGAACCAACCAGTGGCCAACTTGTGTTGATAGCAATATAAACCAGCAACCAGATGGACCATCGATTCTGACGAGATAACTGGCTTATGTATCTTTTGAAAGGCGCTATTACATCTAGAGGTACTGGATTATGGGTACTAGCTGATTTTGATATACAAGCAGAATCGCCACTCTCTGTTTTAGTCACAGGCTCATCTTGCTTATTTTCTTCTAGAACCTTGTCATGACCATCATCATGTGCAACCTGTTTTACATGTATTTCTTCCTCATTGTCTGCTGTTGTTGCCTCATTGTTTGATGCAGCTACCATTCCATCCTCCGTAACATTGACGTAAGGGCCCTGATCAATTGCTGAGTCCAATACTTTGTTTGGTGCAGAGATCTGCAATGCAGGGGAAACAACAGTGTCAGCCCATAGAAATGATAACACTTAGTACTCAGATAAAGATATGATAGCCAAAACCAGTCTTGACTATAACATCTTTTATGCCATTCAAATGCGTATATATTTTTCCATTACAGATAGCACATAACCAGAAGATGAATATGCATATTGCTTACCTTCTTCTGAACATGCATATACTTGCTAGAGAGCAGTACTTCAAGGAATTCATTAGAAGCTCTTACCCACCTGTAACAGGGAAGAAAGTTACTCCATATATCTTTTATATATAATTGCGACTTCTTAATTGGAGTTTTGGTGATACCATGAATATTATATATCAACATGAACTAATCAAAAAGTTACACCATAATCTTTCCACAAATAAACCCCCGCCCTCAGAAAGAAAAATGAAAGAATGTTGCAACAATTGAAAACAGATAAAAGCATGAGATGGGAGATATGACAAAGATGGATGAGTCAGATGTACAAAAGTTACCATAGGCTAGATCCAGTTATCCCTTCAAAGAAGGCCAGATGTCCTCCATGCTTTATAGTGGCCAATACAACATTTTTATTTGCCCTATGAAAACAGTAAAAGAAAAGCAGCTGAAGTAATGCAGAAGAAAGCGAATTAATCAGAGCTGAGGGGAAAAAAATTTAAAATAAAGCAGCATACCTGCATTCATCCCAAGGAATGGCTTCCCTAGTACATAATGGATCATCCAGCGCACTAATACAGAGAAGTGGAATCGATACAGATGGGACATAAATAGAACTGCTACATCGTCTATAGTATGTATCAACACTCTAAAGAAACAAGATCATAACCAGCATAAGGAAGTATAACAAGAGATAAGGCAAGAAAATAGAATACTATAAATCATAAGTGCTGCATATGTACCTCATATTTCCCAACAAGTCGGGTGGCATGGTTATCAAAATCTCGAACAGAAACTGACTGCAAAACATAAGAATGCATATGCACTCAGAATTTATTAAAACCTAAAAACTTAAGAAAATCAATAATATCAGACACAGAGCATTTAAGAATGTGGTACATATTAGAATTATGTAGTCCTTTGGGTTAAGGGAAAAGTGGTAACTTATATCCAACCAAATAAATGGGCCACAACTAATTGGCCTCTAAAAGCAAAATGCGGCATTCAATCACTTGCATAGTATCCTTGACTTGTAACATGTAAACATGACCATTATAAAATATCAGAATCAAGAATAGTTAGTAACGAAAAGAAAAGACCTCTGCTAGTCGTGGGTCAATAACACCCTTCATGCATCTTCCTTATTTACTAATGTGGATGTAATTTATCATGATTGCTAAACTAAAATACCACGAAAAAAGGAACGAAATTCAGGCTTACTTAGGAGATATATATCAATCCCTAACTTAAGGAGATTTAGGTGTTTGAATTGTGAATAGTTTTATCATAAAATTGAGTGCTGAGAGAGCTTCCCTCTAGCAAACCAAAAAATTCAACTACTAATAGAGATCAGTAACTTGCCTCAAAACCGCAATAAAAACATGGCTTTGTTTTTCATTTTCGAATGTAAATCAGCCAAAAACAAGTTTACCATATAACAGAATGAAAAGGGAATAAACATTATAAGAGCCATGCAACTGTAGAATAATCGTTTGATTTTGATATTATACTAGACAGCGGTAATAAATATGAAATAATGAAGCAGAAGGCAACCTTTTCTATCCCTTCCCAATTAGCTAGGCGAGTAAAGTGAGGCTGGTGTCTGCATGCAATGAATATTGGGAAAACATGTCAAATCAGAACGAACTACACCGAAAATTCTTAATTTTTACATGTTTGTCTGCAATGAAGAATTTTCTAGATGAAAAACAAATTACTTATCAAAAAGTATATTTAAACCCTAAATGGGAAGATACAAACTTACAATTTTGCATAACCTGTAAGTCCAATTGCTAGTGCTTTATCATAAAACTTCTGCACAAGCTTACGAGTTATAAATCGGTCCCCTATCTGCAAACGTAAATACATTTTACAGGTAACATAACATCCCGTAAAGGTACAATAATAGCCAGAATGCAAAACAATTCAAACTTTTAAGTAACGTTCAATGGTAACGAAATTCAATTCAACTGCATCAATCATATCAAATATATTGTGTAAAACAATTTTGAACGAGAAAAATATATCTTATTCCCAAACTCAAATCTTCAAGATGCTTTCCAATATGTTCAGACCATTCAAACTAACATGTCTTCAACTTCCTCAGAAACGCCTACCTTAACTCCCAAACCTACTCTCCCCATTTAAGAAATATTTTGCAATTTATATACTGTTCCCAAAGTTGAAAATCTTACAACAGAGAAATGCATTACTTGTAAAGTCGAGTATAACTAAGAGCTATTAAGTATTAACCAAGAAAACCAATAAACTGCTCTATGGGAAAAATGGAGATGGCGTCATTATTATACATGTTACTCAATTGTGTAAGCTATGATTAATTTAGAAATTCTATTACAGAGAAGTCACATAAACATTAACAACTGATCAAAAAATTTGTCAGAATGAAGACTATTTAATTAAAGATTTAGGGGACGTTTTGGAAGAGTATGTTTTAGACTTATCTCATAACTTAAGCACCTATATATGAGTGTCTGGATATAATTATAAAAAATAACTTTCAGCATTGGAGTTAATAGATCAATACCGAAGGGAATTCTAGGGTGATATTAATAGATCAATACCAAAGGGGGTTCTTTGGGGAAATATACTATGTAGAAAAAAGGAAATACAATGGTTGGATGATAACTCTCCTTGCAATAATGGAAAATTAAAGATAACAGAAATGATATTCTCACTATGAGAATACCCCCTTACTCAAATGAGAGTGGCTCTCACTCCACAGTCCCAAATTCCCCTCCAAACCCAACTTCCCCTTCCTTCTGCATGATTTCTCCTAAATGCATACTCTCCTCTTTCTCTTCACCGATTCCCTCAATTGCCATCACCAATCCTAAGCTGCCACATGCACAGTTATCCTCCCTCTTAGCTCATCATTCCCCTCACTTTCTTCATCACTTTCCTCATTCTCTGCTGCCACCTGTCGTCCTTAGTCATTCTACCCTTCCATACACATGTTTATGAACAAGTTCTTAACTATACATAAAAGAATAAATTATTAAATACATGCTTATTTAATTCTGTTGCCTACTTTGCGTACTGTGTTAATATTAATGATCCTTGAAGACGAAAATTATTTGGAAATAATCCTTACGATTTGTTTCAACTGGATCCAAATTCAGATGAAAGATGGATAATGACGAATTTTCATAATATGTATACATTAATAAATGTCAACTGAAATTCAAAAGTTATACTTTGAAATCAAAATACTGACCAAAAGGTCCCAAGGAGAGCAAACTGCTACAGCTCCGGCTACAGGAATATTCTCGCCATCCTCCCCAAGATATTTTATCTGCATGCAAATTTTCAAATGAAACAATGCAGTGCCGAAAACAAGCTCTTTGCACATGTGAGAAAAAGTTAATATTTGTCAATTCCTAGTTTAAGTGTTGTTTGAAAGCAGATAGTATATGCACCAAATGTTATGACACAAGTAAAAAAAAAAACACAAACATAGGAGTCAAAACTTATTGAAAAATATGTGGCTAGGAACCAGCATAATGTATCCCCTATCTTACCTGTATTCTCATCATGGGGATTCAGTGCAGAGGGTGTTTATGACATAAAGAAACAGCAGTGCAATAAATGTTCAAACTATTGTTGTTCTGTCTAACAAGTAACAACCAGTGTATTTTTAGGTTCTTTAGATTGCCAGTACAAAGCATAAAACATAACCAGTTAAGCAAGAAACAAGTAGACTAGGTGTATATCGAAAGCTACAAATTAGAGCTTCAAATGGACATGCATACGAAGCCATTATATCACAGTTTCAAACACTGTAAAACGACAAGAAACAAATTTACATGAACAGCAAAACTTTGAATAGCCCATTATATCCAGCCAGAAGAGAGCATATTTCAGGTGAAATGAAGGTTGTGAGGATGCTATGTCCTAGCAAGTAGAACTTGAAAATGTATGTAGTTATATGGAAATTTTCAGGTTCGGATTAGCAATTTAATTAATTAATTTCATGAACTGCTAAGACATTTGATGTAGCAGTGCATAAGACTTGAGCTATGAATTTACCAGAATATTAGCTCCAATACTAGTTCCAATAAGAAACAAAGGCGCCCTGGGATTTTCTTTGTGAACATAATTAACCACTGTGCGGGCATCCTCAGTCCACCCGGCATTGTAGAAACAATCAGACTGCAACAGTTTTAATAAGAAATTATGTTACTATAGGAAAAAAAAAAACAATAAACTTTTAAAAAACACAATTCATAGTATTGAGATGCACACCAATCCAAACATTATAATAAAATAGAACCCAAAAAAAAAAAAAACAAGGACACCCGGCTGCTGCCATTTCCATGTTCTAAAAAGACTCCTTAAAACTAGTTATTGTTCTCAGACAACTGTTGTTTCAAGAATTTGTTTCTTGACATGCAAATAGATTAGCAAGCTTAAAGTAACCTAAATTTTAAGAATATGAACTGATAGGTACAATTCCAGACGGAAAATCTAACAAAAACAAATATATGAAACTAATCTTAAATTTTCACCAAATATTAACTTTAAATTTCCAGTTGATCAGATGATATTAGGCAACTACAATAAAGATGCTGATGATTTTTCATATGGAACAATGTTATTCAAGTTATGTCTTAAAGCATGTCAAAGTTGTTAATCTATAAAATCTCAGTTTGCAAATAAACTAACCGTGATAGAAACACCTCCAAGTCCTCGGTGATTACCAATAACAACTTTCCATCCATGCTTCGCTGTATTATATGCAAGATGTTTGAGATACTACCAAGGGGGAGGAAGAAATAGAAAAAAGTAAACTGTAAGACACTGCTAAAATATAATGAATATCCTAATTGGAAAAAGGCGATGAAAAATTAAAAATCAATTAACATTTTATAAGGGTAGATGCGTACAATGAATAATTAAAACAACAATCTCCACTACAACATCTCCATTTTAACAACTATATTTTGAGGAAACAATCTATCTTTTAGCATCAACACTTTAGCATGAATCAAATATCAACATGATATTGTTCTTAACTCACTTCCTCTTATACTACTATGAAAAACAACCTTCCCTTTAATCATTAATATCTTAAATATGCATCAAATGTCAACTTGTTTTTCTCTCTTGGCTCACTTCCTCTTAGCATGTGCTCTAAGGAAATTTATAATTCTGAGCCTTAGGTAGGGGTGGAAATAGGCTGGGCCGAGCTAGGCTTTGCCAAGCCTGAGTCTGGCCTGCTAAAAATTTCAAGCCTAAGCCTGGCATGTGGCCTATCAAAGGCTTATGTTTTGCCTTGAGCCTAGCCTTTTCGAAGGTCTGATTGACCTATTAGCCTACTTAAAAAGCCTATATCATTTAAATATGTGTAAATAAGAAATTCAACAAATGTTTAAATAGACAAGAGAATCAAAAGTATAATGAGACTAAATGTTTACCTAGTAGCATAAATTTTGTGAGATGATTTGGTCTAGAGAACTTATAAAAACACTTTATAACATTATTCATAGGATTTCTTTCAACTTATTTTCATAAGTTCTCAAATATAACTCAGTTTTACTCTTGTATTTTAATATAAAGAATAAAATACAATATAAAAACAATAAATTCATTTATATTTAATAAATAGGCCGACCTGATAGACTTATAAGATTTTTTATATGGCCTACGGCCTAGCCTATTTAACTAAGTAGGCCTATAAAAAAGACTAGGCCTTTTCTATTTAAAAAATAGTCTGGCCTGCCCTTGACCTATGTAGGATAGGCCTTAGGCCCCTGTTAGTTGGCCTGGCCTATTCCCACCCCTAGCCTTAGGCCATAAGACTTACAAGTGGAAAATTATTCATCCGTGTTTCGAGGAGAACTTTAATGTGGGACATGTAATATTCAATCTGCACTTTCCTAATATGTAAAGTATATAAAATAATACTCCCTCCGTAACGATTTATACGCAAATTTGACTTTTTTTGTACATTTGACAATTAATTTATTCAGCCCATATATAGACTAGATACATTAATTGTCAAATGTATCAAAAAAGTCAAATTTGCTTATAAATCGTTACGGAGGGAGTATATGATAAAGACTAGGACGGGTTTCAAGAAAGAAATGGACAGTGGTTCTATTATAGGCAGATTTGCGTTGCATTTAATAGAGGCTGATTTCTCTACTAAAGTATCATTAACATGTATTGCAAAGAAGCAAACATTATCTGTATATAGTTAGATGATATTACCATTGAATCATACAAAATAACACCAAAAAAATAAATTTGGGAGTGATAAAAGTGATTTTAGAAGCATGAAATTTATTTTAACATGTTTTAGTGTACTAAAGTAGAATTGCTTCTGTCACCAAAATTGATTTTAACTTGAATTTCGGATTTGGAGCTTTTGCCTCCGTAATTGACTTTTAACCTCAAATTTATAGTTCAACTTACTTTCACGTTAATGTATACATATATAAAATATAAATCATTCACATTCACTTAACTTATAACTAAAACCAATCTATTCAAAATCAAATTTTTACTGTAGAACCAAAGACACTTACTCTAGATTGTTAAGACAATGATAACAGTTACACAGTACAAGCCTAGGAAGGAGTTTCAATCGATGCTATAGAATTGGATAATCAATTATGAAACCTCCAACTAGAGTATAGGTATATGACTTTTCCCAATTCCACTTAATGGTTAAAAGAAGAAAATAAAGAGAGCAATAAAACCAACATTTAAGCAGAGACATAATCAAAATATCAAATGCTTCATATAACGATAACTTACAGGAGATGAAGAGTCACTTGTTAAACCAGGAATCACTACCACAATGGGAGTAGATTCGTCGTCTTTAGTAACACCATCCACATGGACATCACTGTCAGAAACTGTAACATGGTCAGAAACAGAAACAAAATTCTAAAAAATCAAACATAGAATCGTAAGGCAATTTGAACATGTCAATATACCATCAGAGTTAGTTACCCAGTCCAGAGCAATGGTTCCACCATCAGAAGTAGTAAATAATTGTCTGAAATTGAAGAAATAATAAACAATAGTTAGATTTACGAAACAAAACCGATTAACTAGTGTATAAATAAGAATAGAATTATTGTGACCTTTTGTATTTGAAAGTCGGAGGTCTTCCGAAGAAGTTGAGAAAAACAGTTTGAAGATGAGGACTGGAAAGCCAAGGCGTAACGGAATATCTGCCTTGAAGAATCCGGCACTTGGAAACGATGGCGTCGTAGATTTCGGAGGAGGAGTTGTAGGTGAATTCGACGGGGGAGCCTGAGAATCCGGTGAAGAGATCTTGAAAGAAATGGATTTCGAGAAAATAGTAGAGAAAGGAGAGGAGAGCAAAGGCGGTGGCGAGGGCGTAGTGGTGGATCGGGATTTGAGATAGAGCTTGGAGAAGGAGTTTGTAGGCGTTGGAAGAAGACGGTGGAATGAATTGGAGGTTGGAGCAATTGCAATCCATGGTATTGTTGAGTGAAAGAAATTGAATCGAATCGTGATATGGTTTTTGTGAGGTGAGAGAGTGGGTTGTTGCGGAGGAGCTTACGGTGGCGGTAAGAATGAGGGAGGAAAAATCAATGCGTGTTATTAGGACCTTTGTGAATCCTGCACGTGACCCAACCGTCTCGTCAACCATGCACTAAAAACATGTGCTCTTACATTATAAGGAATTGAATTTAATGCACTCCTTCTCTCCTTGATTATAATTAAGGTCCACTTGCAATTTACTATGGTTTTAGATTAATAACTTATGAGTTTAATGGTCACCGTCACCGACCTGTAAAATAATTAAAATAAATAATGGCTTTGGAAAAATGCTACTATTAAGCTAAAAAGTTACACTCAAGCACTGTATTTTATTGTTATTCGTGAACTGAGAAATATTATAATAATTTTTTTTAATTAAGAAATATTGATACTCCATTACTAGGTGATTAAACAATTTTTTAACTTTGTTAACTAATACTCTATTTTATATTTTATTAATTAATTTTCTTTTATTACAAAAAATTGTTTTTTACATTTAGACTTTTATTAATCAATTTCATAGTTTTATTAATCAATTTTTTAAATGTTTTTTTTACAAGGGAAATCTTAATTCATTTCATTTATAATAAAAGTTTGGATACATGTTAGAATATCAGTAAAATTGTGAAAACTAGCATAAAATGGAGCCACATGTGCTTGAGCATGAGCAACTTCATTGGTTTGTCTTCTAGTGAATTTAACATGCGAGTTCGTGAATAAACGGGCTAACAGATGGTTACATTCTCTAATGATAGAGCCAAAATCTGTATAATTTGGATGATGACTATTTACACTATCGACGACAATTTTTGCATCCATCTCGAAATCCATATTGTCGTATCTGAGTTCATGCGCCCACTTTATAGCAACTAATAATCCAAGGGCTTCCCCTATCGCAATTTTCGTGATGGGTGAGAACCATTATGTATGGGCCGCAATAAAGGAGTCAGTGTCACTTCTGATGCAAGCTTCAATACCAACCTTATCATTAGAGAAAGAAGCATCAATGTTGCACTTAAATCGCCTCGTCATTGGCTTTCTCCACTTGGCGTCTGGTGGAGTTAGAGGAATGTGTGCACTGTTAGCCTTCAGTTGTTGGGCATTTTGTCATCCTTGAATAAGGTGTGTAGCACGACTGCAAATGGTATCCGAAGACTCCACCTCTTGGTTCCAAACATGGTTATTTCTGCTTTTCCATAAACTCCACAAGATGGTAGCGAAAGTCACTTGCTGGTCTTGATTAGATACATGTAAAACAGCAAAAACAATAGCAACCAACGATACCTGAATGTTCTGCAACTGCTGTATCATTGCCCATAATCCGACTTTCTCCCAACAGTCCTTGCTTTTCGGACACTGCAGGAATAAATGTTCATTACTCTCCTCCTCGTCGCCACAAAAACTATGACAATCTACACTTTTAGCCTTAAGACGAACTCTAGTAGGAACATAATTCCTGCAAATTCTCCAAATAAAATTCTTCACTTTTGGTGATATTTTAATTTTCCAGATTAAGTCTCAATTAGCATTTATTCTAAGATTGGATGTATCAATAATCTCATCAATGCAGAAACGATAAGCACTGTGAACTGAGTAAATGTTATTCCTTTCAAAATTCCAGATGATTTTATCAACCTGAACCGACTCGAAAAGTGAAGTATGAAGAATTTTATTTGTTGTTTCCTCACCAACTAACGGAAAAATCAGATCAGATTTCCATTACTTACCATAATAGCTAAGTAAATATGATACTTTCAAATTGGATATTTTGGGAACATGTGGCCAAGGGTTAGTCAGGGAGGTACGGTCGTGCAGCCAGTTTTGATTCCAAACCGAAATGCTCTCTCTGGAGCCTATGCTCCATTTGTAGCCACCGTGTACCACAAATTTAGCACTCCAAATACTTTTCCACACATAGCTTGGATTGTGACCCAAGGAGGAATCAAGAAAGTTACTATTGGGAAAGTAACGAGCTTTGTAGAGTCTAGATACAAGATTATTAGGCTTCGTCATGAGATTCCATGCTTGTTTTCCAACCATTGCAAAGTTGAAAGCGCTAAGGTTTTTGAACCTCATACCTCCATATTTTCTTGCCATAGACAAACGATCCCAAGATAGCCAGTTCATACCTTTTGTATTTTCTCTATTGCGCCCCCACCAGAAAGAGTTCATCATGTTTTCAATTTCATCACTAATCGATGAAGGCAACAGGAAAATACTCATGATATAAGAAGGAATAGCTTGAAGAACTGATTTGATGAGGATTTCTCTACCCGCTTGAGAAAGGCATTTGTTACTCCAAGAATTGATTATTTTCCAAATTCTATCTTTGATTTACTTCAAAGTTGCTTTTTTACTTCTGCCAATCATTGACGGAACCCCCGGATATTTACTTGTTCCCAAGACTTGTTGGACCCCTAAGATATCAGCCAACGAATTCTTGAGTGTCGAAGGTACATTCCTGCTGCAGAATAATTCTGATTTTTGTAGGTTTATAGCTTGACCGGAAGCTTCTTCATAAGTCGACAGAATATTCTTCATCTCGGTAGCTTCTCTTGAGGTAGCTTTAAAGAAAAGAAAGCAATCATCTGCAAAAAGTAAATGGGATATGATGGGAGCATTCTTACAAATCTTTATCCCGTGTATGTTCCCTCTAGCTTCAGCCTGTTTGATGAGGGTTGACAGACCTTCCGAGCAAAGAATGAACAAATAAGGTGATAAGGGATCCCCCTGCCTTAATCCCCTAGCCGGAGTGATTGGACCGACCGAATTACCATTAAGATTAACAGAGTAATCAACAGTTTCCACGCAAAGCATAATCCATTGAATCCACTTTAGATTGAACCCCGTAGTAAATAGAACATCCTTTAAGTAGTCCCAATAAATCTTATCGTATGATTTACTAATGTCGAGTTTAAGAGCTATCTCACCAACCTTACCCTTTGTTTTGGACTTCATATAGTGAACCACCTCTATGGGTGTCATCGCATTATCTAGTATAGATCTCTCAGGGACGAACGTCGATTGATTGTCAGAGACACTTAAATAAGACCTTTTTAAGGCGATTGGCCAGGACTTTTGAAATCACATTATAAAGCACATTGCAAAGAGCAATAGGTCTCCAATCTTTTAAAGAGGTTTGAACTTCATCTGTAGGAATAAGTGTGATGTTTGTCTTGTTTAGGTTGGGAGGAAAACAACCATTGTCTAACCACGAACAGCCCGCAAGGAAAATCTCTTTCCCACATAAATCCCAAAAGTGCTGATAAAATTTTGGGTTATATCCATCGGGGCCTGGACTCTTGTCCCCTTTCATCGAGAAAAAAAGCTTCTTTAAATTCCTCAAAAGCAAACGGAGTTGTCAGCATGTTGTTATCAAATTCTGAGATGGATTTGGGAATAGCTTGCAGTATTCTCTCTCTAGCACTAGGCTTCTTCTGGAAAAGATTATAAAAATAGTCGAAAGTAATGTTGCACATCTCTTTCGTCGTAGAACAGATTTCCCCATTATTATTGGTAAGGGATTTTATTGTATTTATCTTCTTCCTGATAGTAGTTGTAACGTGAAAGAATCAGGTGTTGAGGTCGCCGTCTTTGAACCAATGAGCTTTAGCTCTTTGCTTCCAGTAAAGGTGTTCTTTGATTATGAGAGAATACAGATGTTTCTTTAGCGCGTGGAAGTAATTAACATTTCCTTCTGCGACTTGGTTTCGAATTCTTTCAATTTTACAAAGAACTTTATCTATGTCTTTTCTTATTTTATGGCAATTTTGTTTGCTCCATTGCAGCATTTGTTCCCTGCAAACCTCCAATTTACCACTTATTGAATCGCTCTCAGTATTACGCCATTGCTCTTTAAAGAAATTTTCAAACATGGGTTCAGTTAACCAAGTATTCTCAAATCTGAATCCAGTTTGATTTCATTGGTGAACCGTAACACTGTCACATTGTAGCAGAACTGGATAATGATCGGAAGTAGTAGTCGTTAGACATCTCGCCCGAGCTGCAGGAAATAGTGAGGACCAATCAAGATTTCCCATTGCTCGGTCTAATTTTTCTTCAACCGCTCTATCCGTACCAAGGCTCTTGAACCATGTAAAACAGTGGCCTTCCATAGGGATGTCCGTCAATCCTGCATCTTGGACAGCTTGACGGAAGTCGTTAATCAACCAATTGGGTTTCTCGGCTCTTCCTCTTTTTTCATCTGCGGAAAGGATGTCGTTGAAATCCCCCATAATGCACCACGGAAGATCGAAGGTTATAGACAGCTGACAAAGGAGGTTCCATGAGGTTCTCCGGTTCGAGATGTTAGGATGTCCATAGTGTCGTACCCCGAAAAATACGACCTTACGCGATCCGAAGAGACGGAGCCGCGCGCCGGACGGACTGAAGAGTCGCCACCTAATTTTATTTATCCCCGAATAGGGAAAGGGAAGATATAGATACAACCCGGGAAGAAAGAAGGATGAGGACAAAGGTCAACGGAACCATTGCCTGGGTTCGGGAGTCGGTTATGTAGGGGGAAGGTATTAGCACCCCCTACATCCATCGTACTCGATGGGAACCATCTAAGTTATCACGCGCAAAAGGATGCCTATGCTTAAACGAATTGCTTGCTAGAGGGAAACGAGTTGAATTATAAGTTAGATTGAACCTAGGTGCTCGACAAGGATTGAGATCCTCGTGCCTTCGTACTCCCGTGTGCAATGGGAAAGTCAGAGCCTCGTAGTTCGGCCTACTACTGGTAATGGTTGTTCGTTTTATTACCTTTCTTCGACGAAAGGGTTTAGGAGTTGAAATGCACTAAAGACTATGGATAGTTTATCTCGTCCAACAAGACGAGCGTCTTGCGTCGAAATAATCAGAGCGAGTAACGAGAGCTCGTTATCCTCCTTTCTACCGCTTAAGGCTCGTGGCGTACAAATCTTCTCGCATTTATTAAAATGTTTTATTTCCTAAGACCGCTTGACGTTGGATCAAGGGTTTGGATCTAATCGAAACATTTTGGTTTTTTGAGGTTAGAGGGTAAATGCAAATGGAGGTTTATTTTGTAGTTTATCAGGGATGCACAAAGCGCTCGGCTCGCAAGGTAAGATGGATCCTAATAAACGATAAAGGTAACTGGAAAATAAGGTGCAAGTGTGCAAGTGAGATCGCTTGGCGTTGGACCAAGGATTCGGAATTAAATAAAATGCGGAAAATAAAAATGCGTGCAAAATAATGGGAGAGGGATACAAAATAAATACAGGGGATTGCGAGAAATAAAGAGGTTTCGTTGTAGTTTGCCCAAGAGAAAGCGTGTGTGCAGTGTTTTTGAACTATTCGAAGGCGTTCGGCCTTTTTAATCGAAGACAACTATTCGAAGGCGTTGGACCTTTTAATCGGAAACAAATATTCGAAGGCGTTGGACCTTTTTGGGACGCGTCGAAATTTAGTTCGTGAACTACCTTAGAATCGATTCAAAATTGGAATCATTCTATGAGGAGTCGAAACGTAATTTTTTAAATGCGATAATAAATGAATAAATTAAATTGAATTGCTTGAATAAAATAATAAATTAAATAATTAAATAAATCAAATGATATTAAGAATAATAAATAAATTAAATTGATTTCAATGTTTATTTACCGAAATAATAAAAATAAATAATAAAAAAACTAATTACAAGGAGGGCCTCATATTGACCGAATATCACCGATTTAACGAAATCGGGCGAAAAATCGGCCTTTTGTTATGTCATTGACCCTAAAAATTAATAGAAATTAAATAAAAGTGATGATTATTAATATTCTACTAAATCTATGATAAACTAAAAATAAAATGAAATTGAATTTTAAAAGAAACAATAAAAATATAATAGCAAGAAATCTAAAGAAAAATATAACAAATAAAAAGCTAAGGGGTGTATGCAGACATCAGTGGTGCAGATCTAAATTAAATGGACTTAAAGGCCCAACAGAATTCCTAAAGCAAAAAAAACAAAAACAATATATAAAAAAACAAATAAAGAAGGATAGGTGTTGCGGGTTGTACATGATATGTTCAGTAAAATGATATGGGTTGAGTTTCTATCGGTCCAACAACAAATAAACAATATGTGAGTTTTTTAAAACATTTCCTTCAGCATCTAAAAAAGCAAACTGTGTATTTACAACAACAACACGCTCTCACTTCGTCTTTTGTAAAACAAAATTTAAATCGAGTTTGGCAAAAAAATAAAAATGAGGACCTACCCTCTACGAACAGCGATTTCGGCTATCTGAGGCCACGGTTCACCCTCTCGGTCTCTCTCACACAAAAACGCCGTTGGTGGCTCGCGGTGGTGGTTCTACGGGTTTCGCGGTGGATGAATAAGTTTTGGAGCGGTTTGTATTGGTGGTCTGGCGGATTCACGAAGGGGGAAAGGGTTTTCTCGCGGATTTGCGGTTGTTCTGGTTCAGTTTGTGCGACTGTGTGGCTACGACTGTGAGGGTGAATCACGGCTGGTTTTGGTGATTGTTCGCGGCGGCTAGCGGGTTTGTGGTGGATACGAGATGAGAGAAAATGGTGGCTTCGGGTTGGTGGATTGCAGATTTGAGCGATGCGCAGTGGTTATGAAAGATGAAGGAGGGTGGCTGGGTTTGCGACGGTGAGGCTTTAACGTGGCTGGTTGTTGAGTTTCGGTTTGGGTTTGTGTGTTTCACGGCTTGTTTCAGTGAGCTTTACTCGGATTTCGGGCGGTGGTTGGATGAAGCTTCACGGTAGGTTTTTTACGGTGGTTTGGATGGTTGGTAGGTTGAATGGTAGGTTTCGGTTGCAGTTTCTTTCTTTTTTCTTTGATTTTAGTTTTTCTGTTTTTTGGTGATTTGAAGGAGAATGGTAGTTTGAAGGGCGAGGTGTTTGAAGGGAAGTGTATGAAGATTTGCAGAATTTTTTCTGGTATTTTGTTGAAACTTGGTATTTTGCTGAGGTTTTTGTGGATTAATCTAAGCCTTTTTTTGATGTGATGAATGAGGAGTTGTGTTATATAGTGATTGAAAGGGGTAGGATGGAGAATTTGTTGGCAAAGATTGGATGCAAAATCTGAGAGGAATCTTTCTGTTATAGGTGGAGAGCTGTGGAAAATAGTTGATTGGTGTGGGTGTTGTGCGCTGAGGAAAAAAAAAGAGGAAAGGAAACAACTCATGTTGTGTTGAAAATATTGTTATTTGGACAGGCTGGAAAGAGAAAGAGATATGAAATGAAACAAAAAATTTGTTAACAAAAATAGTAACACTAATAAAAATAGTAATAATAGTAATAATAATGGGTGAATAAAAAAATAAATAATAAAAGATAGTAAATAGAGATAAAAAAATAATAATAGCAATAAATTTTCTTACTAATAAAATAATAATAATAATTATAGATAATGAAATAAAAATATAGTAACAATAAAAATAATAATAATAAAAACATAATAGACTTAAGAAAATAAATAACGGAGATAATAAAAACAATAATGATAATACTAATGAAAAGGAATAATGGAAAATACTAAAAATAATAATAACAATAATAATAATAATAAAAACAATAATAACAATATAATTATAAGTAATAATAATGATGATAAAAATAATAGTAATAACGATATAAATTTGAATAAAAATAAAAATAGTAATATATAATTCTATAAAATAGAAATGATAATAATAGATAGTGATGATAAAAAAGGAATAGCAATAACAAGAACAAACAATAAAGATAATAAAACGAATAATACTAATAATAATAGCGAAAATGAGATGGAAATTTTTTTTGGAGTTTTAATTGGAATAAACAGAAAATATGATGATAAAAACAATCTAGATTTGAAAATTAACGAAATAGCTTAACAAAATAGAAGAGTGATTTTCCTTAGAATTAATAATGGGCTTAAAAATGAAATATCATAAAAGAAAATACATTTCTCTTTTTTTTGAAATTTTGGAAATAACAAGTGACATATCTTTGATTTTTCGAATAATGGTGAAACAGTAAAAGATGCGGGTAGGACAAATTTGGGGTATGACACATAGAAACCTGTAAGTTTCCATGTACCATGATTTGTGTTATTCATAGTTGCATCAATATGATTCTGAGAGTAATTTTGAATAACACAATTTGAGGATTTCTGCCATAAAATAGCAATACCACCTCCTCTCCCCACTCTATCCACCGCAAAAAAAAACAATCGTAACACAAGATATATCGTAATTCATCAATTTTATTCGCATAGATTATTGTTTCATACAGCAATAGAACATTCGGTTTATATCTTCAGATGAGGAATTTTAAATTCGGAATTGCACTCGGGTTTCCCAAGCCCCGTAAATTCCAGCTTATTACATTCATGGCTCTTGGCAGGCCTGATGATCAGTGCCCGTCATTTCATCATTGACATCAAACAAAGGGTTAGCTTGCATGGGTGTGTCAATTCCAGCAAATTCATATAATTTTCCAGCATTTGTAGAATTTATAGCATATTCTGTCTCTCTAGCTCCCGTGTCCTGCCTTCCATCCAAAGGTTCACTAATGTATGTGCGAGATCATTTCTTCTTACTTGCCTCTGTATAGTCTCCTGCACCAGCTATCAGTCTTTCTTCATCTGACTAAGTGACATTTGTCGGTGATTTACGGCGCGCTTGGCTCTTCAAAGATTTTCGATTTGGTGGTAGTTTGTTGTTTATCCCAGGATTGATTATAGGCATCTCCCTATGAGAAGTACTTATTCCAGCTACCTTGGAATTAAATTCAATAGGAGTATGGTCATTTGTGGATTCTGGGACAACATCTTTTGTGATAATGGTGTGTCTTCCTTCATTGCTTATCCTTTGTAAGATAAGGTCATTTTTATTAGAATCCACAAAATTTCCCGAAGCTATTGTCTTCACTCCGACCATGCACTTTTCTGTCTGAATGGAGCCTAGATTTTGTTGCTTCATGTTGACATTCTGACAGAGGATTGTTGGAACTGTTAGCTTTCTCCCATTAACAAGTTCCTTTTGAAGTATCCCATTCGAGCCTTCGCCGATCTTTAGCTCTTCCATTATCTTTTAATGTTGAGCGAAATTAACGATGTTGAGTTTCGACCCACTTTTCTCTTTAGTGTTTTGAAGACTCAGAGCAACTTTCTCCTCCAGCAACCTAGCCAGTTCAATTTCAATCCGGGTCAGCATCACTAAGTCGGTATTAGCCGGTTCATTTCCAAGGGGATTGTCAGTTGACGAAGCCTCATTGTTGTCGGACGGGCTAAACTTGATCCAGCTTGTGTTAGCATGCATTTGTGTAGCGGCATTAGCAGTTTTTTTGTAAAGTATTAGTTGTTTGGAATTAGGGTCCCTGTCAACCATAAAAGTGTCGTGCACTGCATGCTTGCCTTCATGGATCTTCAGGTATTGGCTATCTGTAGCAAGTCCTTCAGCATATGTAAATTGGCTTGAGTCTTCAGCCTTGCGACCTACTTTTTGATGCCATCTATTCAGATTTTCGTTGCTTCCAGTTGTAGCAGACTCAGTGCGTAACGCGTTTCTCCATTCTCCGTCATTTGAGTTGTTATTGGAGTTGGAATTTTTGTGGCAGTAGTTATCCGAGTGACCAAGGATACCGCACATAAAGCAGAATGTGCCAAACTTCTCGTATTTGAACACAGCCTGTATATTATCACTTACTAACCTCTCAATGATCAAACCCTTCTTTAACGGCTCATGAATGTTAATCTCAACTCTAATTCTCGTGTATCTTCTCCATGTTACAATGTTGTTTTTCTCATCATAGGAGATAAATTTCCCAATGTGGCTGCCAATAAGTAACCCAATCTCCTCGTTCATAAAACCGAATGGCAGATAGTTCACTTGAGCCCAGATTTCCACTTCGTTTAATGGCAGGTTGAAGGGATCCTCCCCGAATTTGATTATGCGCAACACCAGTATAAAATTATCAAACAACCAAGGTTCACCCTGATACACCCTTTCCAGATCCCATTCATGATAAAACTGTATCAGGAATTTGTTTTTCGCCATTTTGGATATCTCCACACCTTGTCCCGACTGCCAAATGTGCATCAGCCTATCTTTCAATACATTAAACCAGATTGGTTTGTTAGTTAACAATGAACCAACCAAACAAAGGTCCAGCAGTTCTTCCGGCGTTGGGCTAGGGAGCTCCATATAGTTCCTATTGCTCCTGTCAACTTCATGTACACTGTTGGTAGTCATTGCAATGATGCAAGTGAGGAAAGCAAGAGATATGATGGAATATTTGTTTGATGAGAAGTACATGAGTGAATGATAATAGCTATTGTAGTAAGTTGAATTTAAAGAATTCTGATTTGAAAGGTTAGGCCACTGATTTGTAGAAATTTGCGATTTTGTTTTCGGACATAATCCGATTATTCCCATACTTCAGATATGTAAATCTCATTTTTAAGTCCCTGGCGAGACAAAATCCATATTTGCTTTGAATTCCTTATTTTCCTACCCCAGTCTGATATGTGTCCTCATAATACTTTGTTACCACAAAGATTATATTTTTAAGCACATTCAATAGGGATTTTAATGGCTCAATTACATAGAAGATCCATATATGGAATAAAATGATTCTTCCTACTGTATTGATGAAATCGAATTCACATATACCAGACCTATCTAAACTGTTAGGAATATTTGTGTCTTTGTTGCAATGCTTAAGAGTTCCTTTGCCCACAGTCTTGTTTCCAGGCTTCAATTACAGAATTGCAGCCACACATATCAACATTAGATTTTTATAAAATCCTTTTATTGTAAAGCTTAACAGAATGTATTGTAGCAACCAATTTCCACTCTATAGGCCAACTCCCATACTGATGCAAGTTTCATGGAGAGACACAGCTAGCCCTCAATTACTACCAAGGGGATACTCAGTATTTCATAGCAGCAATATCTCGAAACTCCTTGTGTTAAATATTCGTGAAAGTACAAATCGCCTCGACTAATCTGAATTTTCACCTGTGATGCATTCTTGATAGATCAAAACTTGATACTCAAATTATTTGTAAAAACTTTTCATCCTTAAAATTAAGCTTATGTGAGGATTATTCTCGGTCCAATTGCCCCAACTCCTGTCATCAACTCGAGTCCGACGTGAAATTTAAGTCATTCCAACGATACAGTTTCCCCAAAAACTGAGCAAAACGGGAGCCAGCGTTGCAGCCCAAGCAAAACGGGAGCCAGCGCTGCAGCCCAAGGAAACGTACATGACTTACATCTTGTATAAGGATCCCTCATAGGCTGCTAGGAAAGCAAGCCGCACGCCCAAGCCCTTTCGTACCCACAAATTGTCACCCCCTATATAACACAATCTTCGCTTTACCAGCAATTGTGCCCTTTTTCCCTACAGACATAAAAAACGCTCGCTCACACCTTTGCCATAGTTTCCACTTCGATTCTTGGCTAGAACAATCAACGTATTCTATTTTATTTTACTGCTAAATATTGTTTTTAATATATAGGTGTTTATTAATCAACTTTATCATTTCATTAATCAACTTTTTATATTTCACTAACCAACTTTAATTTACTACTAAAAGTCATTATTCTTGCACTATGTCACGGGGGCATTGTTCACACGAATGGCATTGTTAATGGTCATGCATTATTCACTATTCACGATAATGTTAACCGTATTTGTAAACAGTGAATATGGTATAGATGTAAGGGAGGATGTTTGATCGGTTCGTTATATTATCAAAATAATTTGATATATTACATATTAGACCCGTTTGTTTTGCCATTTTTTTAAAATGACTTTTTTAGTGTAACGTAATTTTATGAAGAAAAAATTACATAAAAAATTCAAATGAAAATTTAGTTTGAATAGTTATTCTTAAAATGTTATTTTAGATATTTCAACATTTTATCGGGGAAAAAATTGGATATCAAAATTTTAAAAAATCACTTAATTTTGAAGCTATTTCAAATAGCTTTTCATTAAAATCACTTTTGAGATACAATTTTTTTCAAAAATTATGATTTCGACTATGTTTTGATCTTCAATAATGTATGTCTATGTTCTACGATGCAAAAATTAGCCTTGCAATTTATAAAAAATGAACATAGAAAAACTTTATAATATTTTGAAATACAGTTTTACAAAATCCATTTTTGAAAATACAAAGAAAAAATATTTTTTTAAGCTAAAACAAACAGACTCATTATTTATTGGTTGACCGAATAAAGTTATCAACTATCAACTCATTATATATCAATTGTATTAACTCCTTAAATCTTTCTTCTTCTTCTCGATATCTACATTACTAAAATGGCTAATATGTAATCAACAAATGTACTAATTAAATCACGGTTACATCTCTTATTACATCACATGTGACATTTTCTAACTAACCTAATTTATCAAAACTACTTTCCCATCAAAATACACTTTTTCACATCATCTATTGATTTCTTTTCGTCGACACACACACACACACTCTCTCTCTCTCTCTCACCCCCCCCCCCCCTCACACACACACACACACACACTTTGTTTCTCTCCAGCCTCACACTTTAGAAAGCTTCAAATTCATCTCATCAAACCTTATTCATTTCAAGGATCATATTTTTCTCCTTTCATCTATTATTTGTCTTTCTCTTTAAAAATCATTGTTCATTTATGAAAGATTGTTCCTTTCTTATATACAAAAAAATCTAAAGATTATATTTTATGGTTTGTTGAACAAAAAGAGATAAATATTACATTTCCTAGTTTGTTGATGTAACTTTTTTATGGAAGATAATGTGTTTAATGGACCCAAATACTTTTTTGTTGCAGTAACTTTTCATGTTTCTCACCCAAATTGAACCAGTTAACAATGGTTTTCGAAGGATTTTGTGAAAATATTAAATTGTTTGCTTGTTACTTTGTTGCAAAATACGTGTTAATGATTTTGTTCACATGATGATATGATGCTCATTTATTCAACTAAATGAGTTTGAAGCATTGTTAAAACCATTATGCTTCATTAAAACATTTCTTTCATGTTTGTATTTGTCATGTTATTTGTCTGATGTTGAGTTTGTTGTTTGTTAAAGTTATTTTCGTTTTCTTTGTTCAAGTAGAAGTTGATGGTTGAATCTTTAATTATGCATCATTTATTTTAAGATGGAGTGGATTTTTATCCTCATGTTAACTATACATCTTTATATGTTGTACCTATACATATTTAACTATGCATCATTATATGTTGAGTTTAAGTTTTTAAGTTTGAACGAATCTGTTGTAACTGAACATTTGGGCCTTAAAACATGTTTTTCATTTGCTTTGTTAAAGTGCTTTTCATTATCTTTGCTCGTGGAATTCGGTATAACTACTTTAACTGAACAACCATGATTTTCATTTTCATATGCATCTAATATGTAGCTGTTCTTTTTTACATTTGGTTTTATGTTGAATTTGTTACATTTCACAGGTTTTTTTCTCAACAATGTCAAGGCCACTTATTCTCATCAAGGAATTTTTTAAAGTAAGTCAATTTCGATAAATGCATATTAGATCTGTTGACCTTTGGGTTGTTAAGGAGAAAAATTGACACTGACATCTCAAGTTGGTCATACAAGATGGGAAGGTAATAGATGGCCACACGTATTCTGTAAAACTGTCTTTCTTGGCATTAATATATCAACCATTTTTTAGGGCGATCAAATTCATGTGACGACTCAAAACCAAGAAGTTAAAGATTGGATTGAACAAATCAGAGAACAAAAAACATATTATCTTTATAATGGGTAGCCAGGGGTAAATGATGTCTCCTTCAAACTTTGTTCCAACAACCTTAAACTTGTCTTCAATGGAGGAACAACTATTTCAAATATTGAGATACCGAAAATACTGCCACACCAAAATAAGTTTAAGGCGATTGAACATTTTCTCAATGAAAATTTCCAAAGTGATATGTTATATGGTGATTCTTTTTTTTATGCAAATTAATTGTGTCAACATCATTGTTTAGATTTATTATTTCGTTGAAACATCATCAAACTAATATTCTAACCTCTTTTTGTTATATTGTTTTGTTATGCTTCAGACGTTATATGAGTTCTGCTAGATGTTGTGAAAACACAAATGGATGGTGGTGGTAAGAAATCATGCACCAATATCACTCTATGTGATGAAGCTGGAAATGTTATTGAGGTTTCCTTATTGGAAGATTATAGGAAATAATTCATGAACTATAATAGCTCTAACATGGGTGCTGGTCCAACATTTATTATCTTAACACATGCATGGTGTAAGAAAAATACAGGTTTTCAATGTTATATCAATCATCTTTCTCATTGTTGCATGATTTCGTTTTTTGTGTTACTCTAATTATATCTCTATATATATGGTACAACATTTGAATTACCAAAACTTTCTAACGATTGGAATAGCTATAGACTTCACATAAACATAGATCGCCCCAAGTTCACACATTTAAATCCAAGTATGACACTTTTTGTTTTGTTCATTCAAAGCTTCACCATTTCCCATATATTCATATGAGTTATGTTGAAACATGATTGTTGTTATTTAAATAATTTTCAATTTAGGATCAACACAATTATCAAATCGATCGTCTCATTCTCTTACCCAAACTTCAAATTCATTTGTACAATCAACCAAGAAAAGATTAACTAACGCAAATGAGGTAAAGACTGCTCACTTAATCAATGAATTCCGAAAGGTATGTTCTATTTTTTCCTTTTGATTTCTCAAAACCTTATTTATCTATTGTCTGACATTCTATGATTTAATAAAAGGATTATGTATTGCATGATTTAATAAAAGGATTATTTCCCCATAACCATTGGAACTACCCAAAGATTCAAAGCTTCCAAGTTTGGATGGTATTTTTAGGCTTGTATGGCTTCAAAACATCTAATAGACCCCTGGAGACAAATTTGAATGTATTTGTGGAGTGAAAGTAGAACCTATCACTAAGTGAGCTATCGTTTTTCCATACTTCTTTCCCCACTTATATATGAATTTGTTGTACTTCCATAAATAATTTTTTTATTTTCTTCATGTCTTAGATACAAAATATAAATTGAGGTTGAATTTTATAACAATGTCGGATGCTTTGTGTTTTGGGACGAGGATTGTATCTCATTCATTAAAATGACTGCCAGAGAATTAAGACAAGTCATGAAGGCATTAAGTACATCAAAATAACCTTTGCATGATTTTTCAATTTTCTTTTACCTTCAGCTCCATTTCAATGACTAATATGTTTGTGGACTAAACTATAGAGGATCACCCTAAAATATATCCAACACGCCTTGACAAACTATTGAACATAGATCTAGCATTTTGATATAATTATCAATCTTTTTTTCCTACAATAATCAATCGGGACAATCATTAAGGATGTTGATGTTGTCAAAAGCTTGAATGAGTATCTTAACCCAAATGAGGTACAAAATAAATGACTCTCAATATCTACTTTAGGTTTAACTTACATTAAATATTCTTTTGTCAAATTTATCATCAATTGAATCTAAATAATTGCTTTATTAATATGTAGGCAACATACATCACATGTTGTATTGGAATTGAACATGTCTGATCTAATTGACATTCAAGATCAACCAAATGTATGTCCTCATTCATAATCTCCTATATCACTTTCTTTCTGAATCATCCTCCTTAAATCAAAATGTATTTACCTTTTATTTGTGTTAAATGTAGCTGAGCTAATCTATTGAACAAACCTTCTCTGCACAGCCAACCATATATGCCAACCAAACTTGGAGTCCATCAACTAGCTCCGGCAACCCCCTGCTGAGAGGGTTGTTATTTCAACAACGCTTGATAATATTTTGCAAGATTAATTCCTAAACCCAATGCAATGTGCCACTAAGTTTAAGCACCTTAAGAAGAAGTGATCATGTAGCCATAGATTTGCAAGTCTCACTTTTTGATGCATTATATTGTTTCGTTGACACCGTTTATTTAAGGATTAATTCCAACTTATAAGACCTATGAGAGTTTTATGGTATCATTTTGCATGTTATTTTCCTTTGAAATATAACTTTAACTAATCAACTCGTGAATTAAGTGTTTTGTAATGATGCTTTCAAATTTAATGATTTTATTATTGTTACAACTGAGCTTTATGTGTGTTATCCCTAAATTTCGATGCTAGCAATTAATGAGGCTATTTGGCTTACTAAAAGATTTTTTCTTGTGATAAGCTAAAAGTGAGGTTTTTGACCTTACTAAGTAAAGGATGGGAGTCGAAGGAACCTGCCTGCAAGTTTCATACTTAGTGAAATTCTAAGTTTGGAATATTTTCTAAGTATTGGAGGGATTCGGCCGAGTGTATGTTCGACAAAGATGATAGTTACCAAGGTTCTTGCACGTTAAATTTTAGAGGGAAAGTGTGTAGTTTTCAATTTAAAGATAGGGACACGTGGTGCAAGATGAAGCTTCTTCAATATGTTGTGGGACAAGTGTCATCATCTTAGGATAGTTTTAGGAAGAAATTGTCGAAAGTGGTTACTTTATAATGTATATAAATAACTTAGTATAGTGCTAGAATAAGTGTGTGGAAATCATATGGACTAGTAACTTTGTATACTCAAAGTATCCGCGTGTAGAGAAACGAGTGCAGTGAGAATGTATGTGATTGAAACACCACCAATTTATCTTCAATGTCAAATTTATCTTAAAGTCATTTACTTTTGAAGCCATTTATCCTTTACAAGCCTTTATTTTTAAGCAATTTACTTTTCAAAGTCATTTATCTTTTCAGCAATTTACTGCGTTTCCTTTACAATCACTGCCCCCTTTGTTTTTCCAGCAATTTAACATTCCTTGCCTTCCCTTTAAATTTCATTTACTTTTAAGGATTGTCTTTAATTTCATTTAAACTTCAATCCTTGTCTTTAATTTCATTTAAATTTCAATCCTTGTCTTTTACCTTAATTTACTTTGAAAGTCTTTGTCTTTTACTTTATTTTCCTTTAAAACAATCTTTGAATCCTGTTGAAGGATTCAAGACCCTTTTTTCCCAAAACATCACAAACAAAACCAAAACCTTTCCTTTTTTAGCACATGTACTAGGATCAATATGGTCGATCCTGCGAGTAACTGAAGGTATTTTTGGTATCTTCAGAGGACCAGCGGTTGTTTACCAATTTTGGGGGTAAACAAATTGGCACGCCCAGTGGGACAGTGTTAAGAAACGGTTTCTGAGACGTTTTATATAAATTCTCCCTTTCATAACTTCCGTTGTATAACTTATGTGTTTTATAAGCTCCTCAACATGGACAAATTGGTAGAAAGAACGGTTACTTTGTTGCATGCATTTGAGAAGTGGGAAAGTAGCCAACACTGACCATTATATACCAAGAAGAATAAACACAAGAAGAATGGCATCTAGCAAAGGAAACCCAAGTGATTCAATCCCCACAACGAGTGGGTCGAATCCTCAAATGAGCAGTTTAAATACTCTTAGTATAAATGTACAAAATGTGCCAATAAGTGAGGCCATCCCAGTCTCTAACCCTTCGACGGGGGTTTCGACGACAGCAGTTGTGGTGTCAAAACCAACCATTTCGACAGGTCCAGAAGAAACGATCAATAGGCCTTATACCCAACCAGTGTTGGAGTATATTGGGCCAAAAGCCTAAACTCCACCTCCAAGTTCATCTGCATTTAGGCCCTACGCACCTACGCTTGCTCAGCAATTTTCTAAACTCTTTGGTGCACCTACCACCACAATAGTAGGAGTAAGTGTAGAAGCATGCCTTCAACCTCAAGGATTTTGATGAAGACAACATGACTCATGCACTTCATACTTGAAAAAAGTTAAGAGCTTCCAACATGATCAAGCAACAAGCTTTTGGCATTATGATCAAGCCTCATATGCACATTTGTTTTATTTCAAGGCTTGGACGCTTGTGTTGAGGTATACATCAAATATCTTTAAGATTGATATACAAGTGATCAAGTTATCATATCATATTTTATCATGATGCATACAAACTTTGAAATGTTTCTAAATTGGTTTAACACTTTTAAAAATTAATGTTTTTCTGTTTTTTAACAGTGTTAACCGGTTAACCAAATGATTAACCGGTTAACGACCTCAAAATTTGAATTCTGTGTTAACGTTTTACATGCGTTAACCGGTTAACACTGAATGTTTTTGAAAAAATTATTTCTTTTTAAAATTCAAATTTTTTCTTTTAGTTATACCTTTTCAAATATTTATTTTTCATACTTTTTTGAAAAGGTGTTTTGACTATTATATATTCTGAATTTTTTAAATTCAAAAACACCTCCTAGAATTTTTCATAAAATATCACTTAATCAAATTCACTTATTTTCATATATTTTTCAAACATTCAAAAGTGTTCATATTGATTCATAACATTTTATATTCATAAGTTGAACACTTGTATTGAAATTGAGAAGTGGATTTTGATCAAAGGAGAAGATCAATCTTGTATTGATATCACATATTGTGTTACTCTCAAAATAACAAAGAATTATAAAAGTTTTCTATTGTGACTTGTGATCCAGGATTGTTGGACACAAGGGATAGTGCTTGCAAGAGGATTGTTCTTGCACACTAGGTTTTTTTTAGTTGTTTAGAAAGTAGGCCTCACCGGTTGATGGTGCGATAGGTTGTACGATCTAAAAAACTAGTGGAAAATCTCTTTCGTGTTGGAAAGGGGATTGGATGTACCTTCGGATCGTGAAGGGAACCAGGATAAATTGTCGTGTCTCTTTTATTTCCTGATTTATCGCTTTCTTACCATAAACAAGTAAAAGAGAAAAATCCATCCATCAAGAAAATAATCGAGAAAATTTTATAACACCTAATTCACCCCCCTCTTAGGCGTACTCTGAATCTACAATTAGCATCAGAGCAGGTTTAGGTAACCTGTTCCTACAAGATCCTATATGGCTTCCGCAAACTCGAATCCTATTTTCAAAGATGGTGGAAGTAGCAATAAGCCTCCACTCTTCTCCTGGGAATATTTTGACTTTTGGAAAATCAGAATGAAAGCACATATAGAAGCCCAAGGAGAAGGTATATGGGAAGCAATCGAAGAAGGTCCACATAATCCTGTAAACGTGATCAATGGCGTTGGAACCGCAAAGTTAAAAAATACTTTTGATGAAGATGATAAGAAGAAGATTCTAAATGAGAAGAAGGCAATCAACATACTCCAAAGCGCTCTCAGTATGGACGAGTTCTTCTGCGTATCACAGTGTAAATCGGCAAAGGAGATTTGGGATACCTTGGTAGAGAAACGCATGAAGGAACAACAGAAGTAAAAAGATCAAGGCTTAATACTTTGAGTCAAGAATATGAGATGTTTCGTATGCAGCCCGGGGAATCTATTGTTGCCTTACAAAAAAGATTCGTTCATCTAACAAATCACTTGATTGCTCTCGGGTAGACCTTCACCAACGACGATCTCAACTTGAAAGTCCTAAGATCCTTGACAAGGGAATGGCAACCGAAATTGACCACTATTTCGGAAAAGAAGAGTCTCTCAACGATGACATCCGCGCCCCTATTTGGCAAACTTCAAGAGCACGAATTGGAACTTGGAAGGCTCGAGAAGCACGAAAGTCAAGAAAAGAAGTCCAAGGGAATTGTTTTGAAGATTGACATGAAGGATGACAAAGACGACGAGACTTCCGAAGATGAGAACTTCATGCTTCTTGTTAATAAGCTTGGTAAGTTTTTCAACAAAAATAAAAATTCCTCTTTTCCTAAAAAGAATAAACATTTCAGGAAAAAGGATGCATCCACATCGATTTAAGAAGTCACATGTTATGAATGTGGGAAGCAAGGTCACATAAAGCCGGATTGTCCAAGACTTGCAAAGAAAGGAGGATTCAAAGGCAAGAAGGATTTCAAGAATAAAAAGGCTTATGTTGCTTGGGACGATAATGAAATTAGTTCCTCATCGGAATCGGAAAGCGATGAATGTGCAAATATGGCTCTAATGGCTTCACATCACTCCGATGAAGAAAATGACGAGGTTAGTAGCAACTTTTCAATTTATGAGAATGATGCAGAAGAAGTTATAGATGAACTTCTAAAATAATGCAAGACTTTGTATAAAAACATTTCATCCCAAAAGAAACGAATTCTATCTTTAGAAGAACAAAATACCGCTTTTGGAAAATACATTGAAAATGAAAAACAAAAATTGATGGATGAAAAACAAAGTCTTGTATGCAAAAATTGTGAGTCATTATCTTTTCAAATTGTTCAACTTAAAAAAGTCTTAGAAAGATATGAAAAATGTCAAATTGGCTTGGAGGAAATTCTTAGGCACCAAAGATATCCTAATGACAAAAGTGGTTTAGGATATTCTAAGTTTTCCAAACCAAACACAAATGAAACCATTTTTGTAAAAGCTAGTGAACAAGTTATTAAAGAAAAGGCAAACAATTATAAAACTATGCATCAAAGTCATAAAAAGAAAAGAATCATTAAGAAACAAAAGTATGTTCCTAGATATAAAAGTCACTTTCAACCTACTTTTTTTATTGTGGAATCAAAGGCCATACACCTAATGTTTGCTATGTGCGCAACATTGGTGTTGCTAAAGGGAATTATGTGTGGGTTGAAAAGGGTACTAACTACCAAGGACCCAAAGCAATTTGGGTACCTAACAATACTTGATTTTGTTTTGTAGGTATGCTTGAAGACAACTTCTACTCAATGGTATCTTGATGGTGGTTGTTCAAAGCATATGACGGGCAACGTCAACAAATTTTCAAATCTATCTTTAAAGGCTAAAGGATGCGTTACTTACGGTGATGATAATAAAGGAAAGATCCTTGGAGTAGGAACCTTTGGTGCATCTCCATTTACAATCATTGAAGACGTTCTTTATGTTGAAGGCCTTAAACACAACCTACTTAGCATAAGTCAATTGTGTGACAAAGGGTTCCGAATCAACTTCACTAAGGATGAATGTTTGATAGAACATGAAGTCACCCACGACATTTTGCTAAAAGGTAAAAGAATAAACAATATTTTTATGATTTCTTTTGATGACCCTTCCTTTAAGGTAAAATGTTTAATGGTAAACAACAACGAGGCATGGCTTTGGCGTAAAAGGTTTGCTCACATTCACATGGAGCATTTGAACAAGTTAATAAAGCATGACCTAGTTGTTGGTCTTCCGAAGATAAAGTTCATCAAGGATAAGTCATGTGATGCTTGCCAAAAAGGGAAGCAAACCAAGACAACTTTCAAGTCCAAGAAAGTGATATCTACTTCAAGGCCACTACAATTGTTACATATGGATCTTTTAGGTCCATCAAGAACAAAAAGCTTCGGAGGTAACGTTTATGCTTTAGTTATTATTGATGATTTCTCTCGATACACATGGACATTGTTTTTAGTGCAGAAAAGTGATGCCTTCAAAGCATTCAAGAAGTATGCAAAGCAAATTCAAAACGAGAAGTCACTCACAATAGTCTCCATTAGAAGCGACCATGGTGGAGAATTCCAAAACTCATCCTTTGAAGATTTTTGTGAAGAGCATGGAATTTCTCACAACTTTTCCACACCAAGGACTCCTCAACAAAACAGTGTCGTAGAAAGGAAGAATATGGCATTGGTGGAACTTGCAAGAATAATGCTTAGCGACTCAAATCTTCCTAAATATTTTTGGGCGGATGCGGTTTGCACGACCTGTTTTATAAGCAACCGTGTCAATATTCGACCAATTCTCAAGAAGACTCCGTATGAGTTGTTCAAGGGTAGGAAACCAAACATATCATTTTTTCACATATTCGGATGCAAATGTTTCGTTCTCAACAACGACAAGGACAATCTTGGTAAGTTTGATGAGAAGTCTGACGAATGTATATTCCTTGGTTATTCCCTCCCGAGTAGAGCTTTTAGAATTTTCAATAAACGAACACTTACTATTGAAGAATCTATTCATGTTTCGTTTGATGAGACTAACCCCTCGAAAGAGGATAATATTATTGTGGATGATGATGATGATATAGTAGATATGTCACAACAACAAAAGGAGACATCAAAAGACCAAGCAATATCACAAGAAGATGACTCACCAATCATTGAAGAACATCAAGATCTTCCGAAAGAATGGAGAACTCATAGAGATCACCCGATAGATAAAGTTATTAGTGATATTAGCCAAGGCGTTGCAACTCAACTAAATCTCAAGGATGCTTGTCTCAACATGGCTTTTGTATCTCAAATTGAACCAACCAAAATCGATGAAGCCTTAAGCGACGATCAATGGATAATAGCAATGCAAGAAGAACTTAACAAATTCGAAAGGAATCAAGTTTGGAATCTTGTACCAAGACCGGACAACAAACACATCATAGGAACAAGATGGGTGTTCAAAAACAAACTTGACGAGAATGGAATCATAGTTCGTAACAAAGCAAGATTGGTCGCACAAGGCTACAACCAAGAAGAAGGAATTGACTTTGATGAAACGTTTGATCCGGTAGCAAGGTTAGAAGCAATTAGATTATTACTTGCTTACGCTTGTTCCATGAATTTTCAGTTATACCAGATGGATGTCAAAAGCGCTTTCCTGAATGGTTACATCAATGAAGAAGTCTATGTCAAACAACCTCTGGGCTTTGAAGACTTCAAGAATCCCTCTCATGTCTACAAGTTGAAGAAGTCTCTTTATGGCTTAAAGAAAGCACCAAGAGCATGGTATGATCGCCTTAACAACTTCCTATGTGAGAAGGGTTTTACAAAAGTAAAGGTTGATAAGACTTTGTTCATCAAGAATTTCAAGGGCAACACCTTACTAGTTCAAGTCTATGTCGACGACATCATCTTCGGATCAACAAACAAAGACCTTTGCGAAGAATTCTCTCTTATAATGCAAGGAGAATTCGAGATGTCCATGATGGGAAAGATGAACTATTTCCTTGGATTACAAATCAAGAAAACAAAGGATGGCATCTTCATCAACCAATCCAAGTACTGCAAGGAGTTGTTGAAAAGATTCGATATGGATAGTTGCAAAGTGATGTCTACTTCTATGGGATCCGGAATGTACGTTGATAAAGATCTATCTGGCATTTCAATTGATATTACAAAGTATCGAGGTATGATCGGTTCATTATTATATTTGACGGCAAGCCGTCCTGACATTATGTTTAGTGTTTGTTTGTGTGCCCGCTTTCAAGCTAATCCGAAGGAATCACATCTCACTGTCGTGAAGAGGATCATGAAGTATCTCAAAGGAACAACGAACGTCGGACTATGGTATCCAAAAGGTAGCACATGTTCTTTAATTGGTTATTCTAATGTTGATTATGCAGGATGTAAGACTGATAGAAAAAGTACAAGTGGTACTTGTCACATTCTCGGGAATTCACTAGTGTTGTGGGCATGTAAGAAGCAAGCATGCGTTGCACTTAGCACGGCCGAAGCGGAGTACATTGCAACAGGAAGTTTTTGTGCTCAAATCTTGTGGCTTAAACAACAACTCCTTGATTTCGGTATAGATCTTTTTTGTATCCCTCTCCGATGTGACAACACAAGTGCCATCAATATCACGAAGAACCCAGTCATGCATTTAAGAACAAATCATATAGATATCCAACATCACTTCCTTCGAGATCATGTACTAAACGGAGATATAGATGTTACGTTCGTGGATACACACAATCAACTCGCCGATATATTCACTAAACCATTGGCTAAGGAGCAATTCTTCAAGATTCGACGAGAACTTGGTATTCTCAATGAAGGTGACATCTAACCTTAACTTAAAAATTGCTTGTTGTATGTATTAGTTGCATAATATATGTTTTTTTGTTCACTTTGTGTTACAAAAGGCTAGCACTCACTTTTCGCCGTTTTTGATCTTTCACTCTTTCGGTTATCCGAAACGTATCTTTTTTTAAATATTTTTTATCAAAAGTTGTGTTGTGATATATGCTAACACTTTGTAATTTTTTTTTGTCAAAAATATTTTTCCACATAGCCTAAAAACTGCTACTGTTTTTTGAATTTTTTTTTGAAATTTTTAGCCTGTTAACTGGTTAACGGATCGGTTAACCGGTTAACACTTCCCAGACAGCAGTTCTGAGGTCACGTGTCATTCAAAAATAATTTGTTTTGTTTTCTCCTTTTATGTCTTTTGGTATATGTGTGTGAGTTAAATGGTTCATGGTACCTCTTTCCAACACCTCATAACTCATTTCCTCCTACTTTGACTCACCATAAAACACCACTATCTCATAATCAAACTCTCTTCTCCAAAACCATCAATACTCCATTAAAACCCACTCCACTAAAACTCTCATTATAAAATCTACCTTCTAAACTTCCCTCTTCACTCCCACAAACCCTAATCCGAAAATACATCTTCAAACCCTAAACACTAAAAGCTTCAGTTTGTCTTCAATAGCTCCCAGAAAAGGAAAGGCTCCAGTGTCAGTGTCAAAATCAAGCAGTGAAGAAGAAATGCCCATGGAATCTACCAAGAAGCGAAGAATGGATTTTCATGTCCGGCTTCTCCATCTTCTTAAGGGTAAGTATGTCAACCTGAAATCCTTTGAGACCTTTAAGTTTCCGGCTATGTTAGAATATCAGGGGATGCTTGACTTTATTTCCGATAACGGAAAAGTGTATCCGGATTTGGTTAAATCTTTTATGAACAACATGTCCCTCAACTGTGATGATAAGGAGAAACACCAATTGTTTGCTGTTGTGAGAGACTGTGAGATTGGAGTTGACTTAGGTACTCTTGCAGCTTCTTTGTCTATCCCATATTTGGGTGTTTTTCTCCAAAAAGGGGTAAACCATGTTGAAGGAAAATGGGCTGGCTATGACAAAATGGAATACTATTAACATATTTGTAGGTTTCCAAAGGCAGCTGTGGTGTCCGGCCAACGTACCTCTCGGGTACTCTGTTATGCTAAAAATTTATCTGTGGATGATCGGATGCTACACTATATTATCTGTCATGTTTTGCTTCCCAAGGATTTCAACTTGTCTCAGATCAATGATTTGGAAATGCAAGTATTGTTTGCTGTCAAGAACAAGATTAGAGTGAATTGGCTTACTACTATGATGTATCATCTGAAGCAACAACTTTCTCTAAAGACAAGATTACCATAAGGCCGCCTCATTTCAAGAATCTTGGAAATTACCGATATGGAAATCGGTAGAGAGCCTTTTATTGCAATGTCTACAACGGCTAATGAGATTAATGGAGTCACTATCATCAAAAACACCGACATAATTCAATGCAATGATGGAACCTACAAGTATGACGAAGGATCCTCCACTTCCATCCACCTATTCCGGAAACCGGCATCATAAATGACTTTCTTTATGCTACCATCATGTCAAACCATCATGAAACCATCTGTGCCTTCAAAAGCCTTAGGAACTTAGTTTTAAGCTCCCGAAACACAACCGAGTTTGTTGATGAGGATGAGGACGGTAGCGAAGAGGAGGAAGAAGATGATGAGGATGTGTTGGATGAGGATTGAGGACCATGTTTCTATGTTTTTTTTTTATGTTTCTTATGTTGTTTTAAGTCTAGTTAATGTTTCGGTGTTTCAAACATAAGTCCTAAGTTATTTAGGCAATTTTGGTTTCCATGTATTAAGTTTCGCATTATGTTCGTACACTTGTTGGTTATTTTGAATTATGTTTATGCTTATATGTGTGATCGACTTGTATGTTTACTTAATGCGTATTTCTATTTGATGCTTGTTTGGTGATTTTTTCATATCTATGCTTGTTAGTATCTTCCTTTTTGCTAATGCCAAAGGGGGAGAAGGCTTTGTTTCTCTAATAGCTCTCGATGAAGAATTTCTTTTACTCCTGCCGCTATTATTTAGGGGGAGTTGCTATCCTTAGGGGGAGGATATTTTTAGAGAAACATCGATCAAAGCTCTCGCAGAATTTTTGGTTGTCATCATTGTTGCACCCCAAAATTTGCCCTCACAAAAACAAGACTTTGTGTGCTAAGAGGTTCACAAGGTTCACAAGGTTCACAAGACATCTTATGAGGTTCACAAGATTCACAAGACATCTCATGAGGTTCACAAGATTCACAAGACATCTCATAAGGTTCACAAGATTCACAAGACATCTTATGAGGTTCACAAGGTTCATAAGACATCTTATGAGGTTCACAAGGTTCACAAGACATCTTATGAGATTCACAAGGTTCACAAAGTTAACAATCAGTCAGAAGATTTGACATTTCCCTCAGACAATGCATCCTCCTAAGCAATGCATCCTAAACTAGGGTTTTGACTTTAATCATGCTAAATAAAAGTGAGCTTCATAGCATCTTATATGTGTTTAAGAATCCCCATGACAAGTTTCAAGACTTTTCTCAAAGGTTTGCTCAGTCAGATGAACAGATAAGTCAAAATCAGTCAAAGCAGTTAAAAAGTCAAACTGAGGTCAACTGTGGTCAAACCAAAGTCAAACTTCATGATTTTTTGCCAACATCAAGTATATGAAGTAAAATTCATCATTTGATCAAGGGTTGATCATGATTCATCAAGGACATTTCAGATCATCAAGAATCAAAGGTTTCTAAATTAGGGTTTTCTCAGGAAAATTCAACTGAACTTTGACCAGCCATAACTTTCACATGCTTCATCACATGTTTCCCATCCAAAGTTCATTTTGAAGTAAATTGGATTCTCTACAACCTTGTGTCTCACAAGCCAAGCCCAAAAATGCTTCATTTGGAAGGTATGAGCTAAGACATTATAGGTCCTTTTGAAAGTCAACAAAAAGTCAACAACTTCAAAAGGGCATAACTTGAGAATGGTAAATGATATGGACATGAAACCAATGGGGTTGGTTAGAGGACTCTTCAAGCTTTCCAAAATGTCCAAGAACACCCTCATAGCATTAAAATTGAAGGATGTGTGCCCTTGCAAAGTTGGAAAATGTTTGGGTGGTTTATGAAGAAAATAGGGTCTTAAAACCAAATTTTTCCAAATGGGCTGAACTTTTTATGACCCAAAGTGTTCCATGACATCATGCACGAAATTTATTTAATATTTTCATAATTTTATTTTATTTAATTTATTTATTATGATTTTTATATTAAAAAATCATTTTAAATTTAAATAAAATATCAAATGTGAAAATTTAAAATATATTTCTATTCTAGAAGGTCATAAATATAATTTGGATTGAATTGATATAACATTGATGAAGATTGGCTTGAAATAGAAAGGTCTCATTCACAAATATTTGAAATTTAAGACCTAATCTTTTTCAATCTCCAAATCAAAAAGATCCACACAATGATCCAATATTTTTGACCTAATTCAGTCTAGTATAAGTATACAAGATATCCCAATGCAAAGGCCACGAATTCCCTGCCTCAAAGAGTAAGTTTGCATATTCAAAAAGTCACCAAAATTCAAATTCGGATTCCATCATTCAAGCCCTTTCAGGACAATTTGAAGGTTGCAACTTGTTCCTGGATGTTCATAGAATGATTTTGGATCATAACATTGCATCTTCATGACCTAAATCGCACAAACCGAATCCATGTTTATCATAAAATTGAAATTTTCGATTTCATTTACACAAGCATTCTAACATGATTTTGGTTATTGATTCTTGTTTGTGATTGTATGTGGATGGTTTCTGGCATATTTTTGATTTCATTTTTGGTGCAGGAACAAGGAATTGCCATTATTAGGGTTTCGGCCAAGCTTTTAGGGTTCCATGATAAACCTAAAATAAATGAATTCTAAGAACATAGAACGATCATGTGAACTCTGGGGATCATAATGCACCAATTAATTTTGAGAAATTTCACTGTTTTGATGGTATTCCAATTTCGTAGGTTTCTGTTTTGAAAAATTCACAGGAAACTTCGTAAGAGATTTTGCAGGTGTTTTCGCAGGAAAAAGGTTGAAGACGAAGGCCTTTGGCGCCAAGTTCTTCATTCAAATACTGGGCATAATATTTTTTGTTTTATTACTGATGTTATTTCACAAACGGCTGCCTAGCCCAGTGGTGAGAGACGCACGCGTATGACCTTAGAGCCTTGGTTCGAATCCTGGGCTCAACAACTTTTTCTTATTTTTCCATTTAATTATCAAACTTAATATATTATGCAATATTGTGAATTGTACATCAGTTGCGCCCTCCCGGCTGGATGGTAAGTGTGCTTGCGTATTGTGTGAAGGTCCTGGGTTCAAATCCCTCCCCAGGCCTTTTTGTGTTCTTTGCTTTGTTTTTTATGATTTTTTTTTAGGTTAAGCAACAAAACTACATGGAGGGCATTACTATCACACGCGCGCATATAGCCCAGTGGCTGGGATCTTCTTCAGGTATTGGGGAGGTCCTGGGTTCAAAACCAGGTCTCCCCCTTTTCTTTTCCTCCATTATTTTCTTTTGTTTGTTTATTATTATTATTATTTTTTACATTAAAATTAATTTTAATTAAACTATAACCCCAATTATATTCTAATTCTTAATTTACTTATTTATAAATTTCAATTAGGTATATTTAATTTATAATTTGTATTTAGTTTTATATGTAAATAATTTAATTAATAAATTAACCCTAATTTAATAAAATTAATCTTAATAATATTTTCTAAAACCCTAATAAATTTCACAAACCCTAATTTTCTTTTACCTAAAATTTAATTCTATTATAACTTTTAATTTATTATTTATGAACCTTAATCATGTACATATTTCTATAATTTATTTATAATTATTATTTAATATAAATTCTTGTATATAAATATGATTAAAATAATTAAAACTTGCTAATTTAATTTTGTAAATATAATTTATTTTTATAATATGTTTATAATTAACCTAATTTTTATAATTTGTATATAATTTAAAACTTTATGATAATTAGTATATAATTGTTTATATTTTCTTCTTAATCTTAAAAAATAATTGTTTATATAAAAAATTGATCTTTTAATTATTATGCTAATATTCTTATTTATTTTATTATTTATTTTATTTATTTTTCATATGATATTTATTATTACTAACCCCATTTATATATTGTGATTTATTATTATTATTTTTACTAACCCAATTATATTATTATTATTATTTATTTTTGCTTATTTATTTAATTTGCTTTAATTATTATTATTATGTAATTGTTTTCTTTATGTAATATTTTAATAGTAATATTTAATATTTATTCTTAAATGCTATGGTTAGTGAAATAGGGAGTGAAACATGTTTGTATTTTAAAATTAATTTAGATCACTAATTTAAAAGATAAATATTTAAAATTGTACACTCACACACGTAAGTCGATCTTTGATCGCCATCTCACTTCCTTAAGGGTTACCTCTCATGTTGCCTAAACAAAAGGTCAAGTAGGGTGTATAAAGCAAAGTCCCTCATTTCACATCATCTAGTCCCTAAACAGATAAAAAGATCAAGTCCCTTCGAATGTTGCCTTCGTAATGATCTTGTCCCTTTGGAATAAAGATGATAAGTCCCTTCGAATTGCTTATACACTTCACAGTTGCCTAAATAACAGATGTCCCTTCACTTGTCCCTCACATCCAAGGTAATGACTACCTATTCCTTAATAATAGGGATGGTCTTACCATTTAAAGGATATTTAAGAACAGAAAAGACTTAATTTAGGGTAGGTTCCTCTTATGTACTTGCTCACTTTTCAAAAATATTTCAAACACTTCACATTTTTCAAGCAATTTTCAAAACAAAGGTTTTATATATATCCGTACATGGATCATTATAAAACACTTAAGGAAATTTCTAAACACACACTACACTTCTCAAAAACATTTTAAAGTGAGCTAAGTAACTAAGAGCCCATGGATAACCATGGATGTAAAGGGTGCTAACACCTTCCATTTACATAACCTACCCCCCGAACCCAAAAATCTTTTAAGGTTTTTCCTGTTCTTTTATACCCTTTCCTTTTGGATAAAATAAAAGTCGGTGGCGACTCTTGCTATCCGCAACATTTCACTAAAGTCAGTTCTCCCACCGTGTTACAGAACTGGCGACTCTGCTGGGGATTTAATAAAAGAGGGGTACCCTTAGGAATTAGATCACTTTAAAATTGTTTGCCTTGTTTGCTTTATACTTATCTGCTGGGTGCTCTTATGTGTGAAAGATCCTAACCCGGATCTAGTGTACCTTAGGTAAATGGCAATAGACCAAGGAAACTGTACGGCGTATACCGATATGGTTGATCTGGTGGCCATAGTTAGTGTGACTTCTTGGTTGGTGCTTATGTTCCTTAAGTCAAGTTGAGGATAATATGAGGCTGTCATATGTTGTCAATACACTAACTAACTTTTAGAACCCTAGTTATCCCATCTTGGCCTTTAGAAAAGTAGTGAGATAGCCGGCTTTGGTGAAGACTGAAGTTGGTTGATACTCGATACTACACTCATTGAGATCCTAAACTTGGAGGGTTTTGGTTGGCAAGTAAGTTGCCTACTGAACAACCACCCTTGTGAGGGATCAATGATATTGAGATCCCTTAGAACCTGGTTACTTTTGTAGGACAGGATGAACCATCTAAATTTCAGGGGAGGGTACTTACCTTTGAACCTCATGCAAGCCTTTAAACCTAGGGCAATTGTGTGACTTGTTTGTGTGTGCCACATGTTTGTGATTGAGCATAACATCATAACATCATCATGCATCATAAGCATAGCATTTTCACTAACCATTTCAAGGACCAAAGGATTTATCTTTGTTCTTTGTTGCAGGTCATGGCTTCTGCTCGTAGAAACACTATCAGGATCAACTTTGTAGGGATACCTGATAAGCTTAAAGAGTTGGTTTCTCAAGTGGCTGAACACTCCCAGTTCATCAAGAGACATGGTCACCTACTGGATCTATTCACCTCAGGATTCAATGAAGATATGATGAGTGTTCTGTTCCAGTTCTTTGATCCTAAGCACCATTGCTTCACATTCCCTGACTATCAGCTGGTTCCTACAATGGAAGAGTTCTCTAAACTTCTGGGTATACCTGTTCTTGATCAAAGACCATTCACAGGCTTGGAAAGAGAGCCTAAACCTGAGGTTATTGCTGCAGCTCTACACCTGAAGAAGTCTGACATTGTTCTAGAAACAAGAAGCGGAGTCAAGGGTATTCTTACTAAGGTATTGATAGAAAAGGCTCAAGTGTTCTTGAAAGCTATGAGCTATGATGCTTTTGAGGAGATCTTAGCCTTGCTGATTTATGGCTTAGTGTTGTTCCCCAATCCAGATCAGTTCATAGACATTCATGCCATCAACATATTCCTGAGTCACAATCCAGTGCCTACATTGCTCGGAGACATCCTACATTCTCTTCATACTCGTACTACAAAGGCACGAGGAACTCTGATGTGTTGCATACCTTTGCTATCTAGGTGGTTTATTTCTCACCTTCCTCGCTCAGTGATGAAGAATGAACAAGGGTTCAGGTGGTCTAAAAGGATCATGTCACTCTCTCATTCAGATATCCATTGGTGCTCCAGATCTATGGAGAATGTCACTATCATTGACCGTTGTGGGGAGTTTCCTAATGTGCCACTTCTAGGCATAAGAGGAGGCATTACCTACAACCCTTCCTTAGCTTTACGACAATTTGGTTACGCTCGGAGTGATGGCCCACATGACATGTTAATTCAGGGTATTGTGTTTGACTACGACAATGATCTTCAAGGTTACCATCAGAGATTCATACGAGCATGGGGAAAAGTGAACAAAGTTGACAACAAGACTCTGGAGCCTAAGTACACTATTCCTATGGAAGCTTATCTCAGATGGGTGCGATCTCGTGCTCAGACTCTCATGATGCCATATCCTGCTATCCTGCCAGTTACCATGGAACCTGTTGCTGAAGGAGATACTTCTTATACCATCCTTCACCCAGACATGCCTACTGACATGGAAGATTTACAGAAGTCCTGGATCCAGTTGAAGGAACAAAGGGATACCTTCGAGGCTCATTACAAAGCAAGCCAAGAAAGAATCCTGGAACTAACAAAGCAACTTCACGAGGAACGGAATCTCAACTCATACCTCAACACAAAGAGGAAACGTCCATGGGAGACTTAAAACCCCATCTCTTGTATTTATTTCATTTCATTTTCTGTAAGCCCAAGAGGCAAAACAAATTTATTACTAATAAAAGTTTACCTTCTTGTTTGTTTAAGCAAATTTAAATCCTGCGATCCTTGAAAATATTGCATACGCATTTATACATCATACCATTGCATCACAGGTTTATGGTGCACAGGTTTCTTATCTTCTCGCTGTTTATTTCAGCAATGGCTCTTGAACAGACTATCAAAGATCTCCAGGCACAAAATGCACAATTCCAAGAGTTGATTCTGAACTTGTCCAAGGGACAAGATGAGTTGAAGACACTGCTGGCTAAGAAGAAGAATCCTGAGGACAATAAGGATAATCAATTGGGACAACTGCAAGCTGAGATGACAGAAATGAGGATCCAGATGAATGACCAGGTGGCTTTTATTCAAAGTTTATCTCAAGGGCAAGAAGAGCTAAGAACCTTTGTTCACAAACTTCAAAGTAGTGGAGTCAGGGATCTAATTGTCAGTCAACCTCCGTTAAAACAAGCTGATTTGGTTGAAAGGAAGATGAGGATAAAAGAAGGTAAGAAACAGGTTGCCATTGATTGTTCTTCAGTTGAAGAAGAAACACCTGATAAGGTTAATCCACCTCAACACAAGAAATATAGAAGGCAGTTTATCAAGTTCAGCACCCCAATGTCACAAGTTCTGCAATGCTTGTTGGAGATAAAAATAATTTCTTTGAAAAGTTCTCCTCAAAATCCTAATATTGCCTCTCCTCACTATAATTCCAAGGAAAGGTGTGAGTATCACTCCAACAGTCCTGGACATGATACTAATAACTGTTGGGCATTGAAGAAAAAGATTCAAGACCTGATTGACGAAGGAATCCTAGAGGTTACTCCAGAAGGTCAAGTTGAGTTCTACTATCGTCCATCAAACACCGAAGATGCAAGACAAGTTTCCCAAGGTAGCAAGAAAGGAAGCCTACCTATTCCTGTTGAGATATGGGGCACCTTGGGACATCCAAGTGGAAAATTTGATTTCATGGTGAAGTATACTGCTCCTCGAAGTTCACAGATTGCTAGACATTCAGCCAACTGGATGGGACAACATTTGAATTTTCATTTGTAATTTCTTTGTTTTGTTTAAACACTTACTATAATGTTAAACTTTTGTTTTCATTAATGCATTGCGTATGTTTGTCTTGAATTAATCCATTCGTTTCACTATATTTTAAAACTATGCTTCTTATTTTTATCTTGTGATATTTAACTCCTGATAAAGCTATAAGTCTGTAGAGGGAGGATGACGAAAACAATACCATAATATTAGGCAGTATGCTTTTGAACAGACAATGCTGCCGATGTACAGGCATTGTTTCAATTCCTAAACAGTGAAGATATAAGGAAGTTAATCCCTAGTCAACCCTTTTGAGCCTATGAAGTAGGAGTTTTTATTCTCGCAAATTAAAACCCTTATTCATAACCTGGGGCAGGGTAGTTACTCGGTTAACTCAAATATGCCAATTATTTGTGTTGTACACAACTAATGATGGTTCTCTGTAATCATGAAACCTGACAGTCAATATCCAGCAAAAGAACAGTTCACTAAGTCAAAACCTATGAAGGAGACTTAGTAAAAAATAATAATAATAATAATAATAATAATAATAAAAATTAAGACATCCTGCTGACTGTAACCTTGAAATAAACAGTTCAGGCAAAAAGAAGGGATAACAAAGTTAAAAGAAAAAAAGAGGTCACTATGAATCCTCAACAAAGAAAGATGACTGAATGTTCAAATAAACTTTTGGTTTCTGAACCATCACAAATGTCAGTGTTACAATTCCAAACTCCTTTGAGCCTCAATGCATAAGTTAACTGAGCATAGGACTGAAGAACATCATGGAGATTGGGTTGGGTACAAATAAAATTTGAGCCTTTATCCTTTGTTTCTTAAACCGTGAACCAGGCCACATTACAACCCTTTAAAAGTCCTAACTGAAGCATGGTTAGTTCGAAAGCGTACTGCTACAAAAAGGTATCCTGACTCCTTTAGGGCTTATTATAAAACTTGAGTTAATATCACAGTTTTCACAAAAACTGTTTTTTCTAAAATAACTTTTTTTTTCAAAACTTCAAGACAGACATAAGCATTGCATTTTTGAATATATTTGTTTGCATATACCCGAGTGTTTGATAAACAGAGAAACTTACAGGATGAATGTTCAATAAACCAAAGTCCTTCCGATAAACAAAGTTGCTTCCTGGATCAAAGTCCATGTATACAAAGGGGCATAGTCATTATCTCCCAATCAAGGGGGCAGGCCATGATACTTCCTAACTCATTTGGGGCAATCAGGTCCAGATTCAACAATGCTTAATAGTCAGGGGCAGCTCTCCTCATATATTTGAATTACCAAGGGTAACATTATAAAGTTCATGATGTCAGGGGCATATTATTGTGGGGCATTCTGCTTATCTCTCTTAACTACATTCAGATACTTCCATTATGGGACAATTCATCCTCAACCAAGGGGCAATGCTTTCTTGTCAAGTCTAATATCCGGAGCGTATATGGTCCATCACAATTTGAAGACATGTTCCTCTCATTATATTACCTTGATATTGGGTTCTCAGCAGAAGCCATTGTGGAAATTAATTGTCTACGCCAGTAGTATCAGATGGTGTCAGTGTCATATCTTCAAATCCAGCCATGAAGATTTCTGGGGAGGTATTCAGGAAAGTTAAGAATCTTAGGAGCTCTAAATCCAATTGGTTATACACTCTCGAAGTTGAAACGATTCTATTTTCAAGTTCAGCTTTACTTTTCCCTCTGAATCCAGATTTGCTTTTACCCTATTTACCTAAGCGAAAATGTCCATTGGTTGTGTTTGAATGTGTGTATGCTTTTGAATATGATTGATGTTTACCAGAAACGCATAAAATGCAGTAATAGTATTTACTAAGGACGAACGGAGGTAGGAATTCAACGAAGCTTCGCCGGTTCATCCTACAAATCCCCAGTACAGCAAATCTATGCTTCAAGTTACATCTCCCCTTGAATTTATGTCCATCTCTTTTATCCTCAGTCAGGATACTCAGGAACTTATTCCTTCAATAGAAGTACGACGAACGAAGACGGGAGGTTGTGAATACTATACTGTCAAACAAGACGGGAACGAGTTTCTCATATTCTTCAGCAACGAATCGGGATTTATTTTCCCTGGCCAGCAGTTGTTATACAAATATATCCAGACGCTTCAGGCTGCATGATGCATACATGCATCATTTACATCATACCATAACATATATATCCATAAGTACACAATACATTACTTAAGTGCATCATACTATACATGCATACATAATGCATAAACTAATATTATCTTGCAGAATGTTATATACATCATGATATTTGTATCAAACTAATCTTATTTTTCAGATTAACTCTTCAGCAGACAAACTTCATCAACAACTTGTTACCTTGGGCCGTTGTTTATCTTCCCAAAGGTTATCTCATTACCTCAGGACGTTGTTTATCCTCCTGAAAGCTATCATGACCTTGGGCCGTTGTTTATCTTCCCAAAGGTTACCTCATTATCTTGGGACGTCGTTTATCTTCCCGAAGGCTATCTTGAGACGTCGTTTATCTTCTCAAAAGCCATATCATGACTTTGGGCCATTGTTTATCTTCCCAAAAGTTATCATTATACCTCAGGACGTTGTTTATCCTCCTGAAAGCTATCATTACTTTGGGTCGTTGTTTATCTTCCCAAAAGTTATACTTATACCTCAGGACATTGTCTATCCTCCTGAAAGCTATCATTACCTCAGGACGTTGTTTATCCTCCTGAAAGCTACCATTTCTTTTGGGCCGTTGTTTATCTTCCCAAAAGTTATACTTATACCTCAGGACGTTGTTTATCCTCCTGAAAGCAATCATTACCTCAGGACGTTTTTTATCCTCCTGAAAGCTATCATGACTTTGGGCCGTTGTTTATCTTCCCAAAAGTTATACTTATACCTCAGGACATTGTTTATCCTCCCAAAAAGCTATATCTTCATATTTTGGACTGCTTTATCCTCCAAGAGATATATTTGAAGAACTTTTCTCCAAGTGGCATCTTTAAGCCCACGCAAGCACATACATCTAGTCATCAATATCACTCTACGCACCGGTGAGTGCAAATTTTTGGGCTTTTGTGTTCAATCCCCTTCAACCTTCCAGGTCACGACTGGCACATATACCAATCTAACCCCTCAGGTTTCAAAAAATTGAACAGGGGCAGATGTTGCACCCCAAAATTTGCCCTCACAAAAACAAGACTTTGTGTGCTAAGAGGTTCACAAGGTTCACAAGACATCTTATGAGGTTCACAAGATTCACAAGACATCTCATGAGGTTCACAAGATTCACAAGACATCTCATGAGATTCACAAGATTCACAAGACATCTTATGAGGTTCACAAGGTTCACAAGACATCTTATGAGGTTCACAAGGTTCACAAGACATCTTATGAGATTCACAAGGTTCACAATCAGTCAGAAGATTTGACATTTCCCTCAGACAATGCATCCTCCTAAGCAATGCATCCTAAACTAGGGTTTTGACTTTAATCAGGCTAAATAAAAGTGAGCTTCATAGCATCTTATATGTGTTTAAGAATCCCCATGACAAGTTTCAAGACTTTTCTCAAAGGTTTGCTCAGTCAGATGATCAGATAAGTCAAAATCAGTCAAAGCAGTTAAAAAGTCAAACTGAGGTCAACTGTGGTCAAACCAAAGTCAAACTTCATGATTTTTTGCCAACATAAAGTATATGAAGTAAAATTCATCATTTGATCAATGGTTGATCATGATTCATCAAGGACATTTCAGATCATCAAGAATCAAAGGTTTCTAAATTAGGGTTTTCTTAGGAAAAGTCAACTGAACTTTGACCAGCCATAACTTTCACATGCTTCATCACATTTTTCCCATCCAAAGTTCATTTTGAAGGAAATTGGATTCTCTACAACTTTTTGTCTCACAAGCCAAGCCCAAAAATGCTTCATTTGGAAGGTATGAGCTAAGACATTATAGGTCCTTTTGAAAGTCAACAAAAAGTCAACAACTTCAAAAGGGCATAACTTGAGAATGGTAAATGATATGGACATGAAACCAATGGGGTTGGTTATAGGACTCTTCAAGCTTTCCAAAATGTCCAAGAACACCCTCATAGCATTAAAATTGAAGGATGTGTGCCCTTGCAAAGTTGGGAAATTTTTGGGTGGTTTATGAAGAAAATAGGGTCTTAAAACCAAATTTTTCCAAATGGGCTGGACTTTTTGTGACCCAAAGTGTTCCATGACATCATGCACGAAATTTATTTAATATTTTCATAATTTTATTTTATTTTATTTATTTATTATGATTTTTATATTAAAAAATCATTTTAAATTTAAATAAAATATCAAATGTGAAAATTTAAAATATATTTCTATTCTAGAAGATCATAAATATAATTTGGATTGAATTGATATAACATTGATGAAGATTGGCTTGAAATAGAAAGGTCTCATTCACAAATATTTGAAATTTAAGACCTAATCTTTTTCAATCTCCAAAATCAAAAAGATCCACACAATGATCTAATATTTTTGACCTAATTCAGTCTAGTATAAGTATACAAGATATCCCAATGCAAAGGCCACGAATTCCCTGCCTCAAAGAGTAAGTTTGCATATTCAAAAAGTCACCAAAATTCAAATTCGGATTCCATCATTCAAGCCCTTTCAGGACAATTTGAAGGTTGCAACTTGTTCCTGGATGTTCATAGAATGATTTTGGATCATAACATTGCATCTTCATGACCTAAATCGCAAAAACCGAATCCATGTTTATCATAAAATTGAAATTTTCGATTTCATTTACACAAGCATTCTAACATGATTTTGGTTATTGATTCTTGTTTGTGATTGTATGTGGATGGTTTCTGGCATATTTGATTTCATTTTTGGTGCAGGAACAAGGAATTGCCATTATTAGGGTTTCGGCCAAGCTTTCAGGGTTCCATGATAAACCTAAAATAAATGAATTCTAAGAACATAGAACGATCATGTGAACTCTGGGGATCATAATGCACCAATTAATTTTGAGAAATTTCACTATTTTGATGGTATTCAAATTTCGTAGGTTTCTGTTTTGAAAAATTCGCAGGAAACTTCGTAAGAGATTTTGCAGGTGTTTTCGCAGGAAAAAGGTTGAAGACGAAGGCCTTTGGCGCCAAGTTCTTCATTCAAATACTGGGCATAATATTTTTTGTTTTATTACTGATGTTATTTCACAAACGGCTGCCTAGCCCAGTGGTGAGAGACGCACGCGTATGACCTTAGAGCCTTGGTTCGAATCCTGGGCTCAACAACTTTTTCTTATTTTTCCATTTAATTATCAAACTTAATATATTATGCAATGTTGTGAATTGTACATCAGTTGCGCCCTCCCGGCTGGATGGTAAGTGTGCTTGCGTATTGTGTGAAGGTCCTGGGTTCAAATCCCTCCCCAGGCCTTTTTGTGTTCTTTGCTTTGTTTTTTATGATTTTTTTTAGGTTAAGCAACAAAACTACATGGAGGGCATTACTATCACACGCGCGCATATAGCCCAGTGGCTGGGATCTTCTTCAGGTATTGGGGAGGTCCTGGGTTCAAAACCAGGCCTCCCCCTTTTCTTTTCCTCCATTATTTTCTTTTGTTTGTTTATTATTATTATTATTATTATTATTATTTTTTACATTAAAATTAATTTTAATTAAACTATAACCCCAATTATATTCTAATTCTTAATTTACTTATTTATAAATTTCAATTAGGTATATTTAATTTATAATTTGTATTTAGTTTTATATGTAAATAATTTAATTAATAAATTAACCCTAATTTAATAAAATTAATCTTAATAATATTTTCTAAAACCCTAATAAATTTCACAAACCCTAATTTTCTTTTACCTAAAATTTAATTCTATTATAACTTTTAATTTATTATTTATGAACCTTAATATTTATAATTATTATTTAATATAAATTCTTGTATATAAATACCCTTAAAATAATTAAAACTTGCTAATTTAATTTTGTAAATATAATTTATTTTTATAATATGTTTATAATTAACCTAATTTTTATAATTTGTATATAATTTAAAACTTTATGATAATTAGTATATAATTGTTTATATTTTCTTCTTAATCTTAAAAAATAATTGTTTATATAAAAAATTGATTTTTTAATTATTATGCTAATATTCTTATTTATTTTATTATTAATTTTATTTATTTTTCATATGATATTTATTATTACTAACCCCATTTATATATTGTGATTTATTATTATTATTTTTACTAACCCAATTATATTATTATTATTTATTTTTGCTTATTTATTTAATTTGCTTTAATTATTATTATTATGTAATTGTTTCCTTTATGTAATATTTTAATAGTAATATTTAATATTTATTCTTAAATGCTATGGTTAGTGAAATAGGGAGTGAAACATGTTTGTATTTTAAAATTAATTTAGATCACTAATTTAAAAGATAAATATTTAAAATTGTACACTCACACACATAAGTCGATCTTTGATCGCCATCTCACTTCCTTAAGGGTTACCTCTCATGTTGCCTAAACAAAAGGTCAAGTAGGGTGTATAAAGCAAAGTCCCTCATTTCACATCATCTAGTCCCTAAACAGATAAAAAGATCAAGTCCCTTCGAATGTTGCCTTCGTAATGATCTTGTCCCTTTGGAATAAAGATGATAAGTCCCTTCGAATTGCTTATACACCTCACAGTTGCCTAAATAACAGATGTCCCTTCACTTGTCCCTCACATCCAAGGTAATGACTACCTATTCCTTAATAATAGGGATGGTCTTACCATTTAAAGGATATTTAAGAACAGAAAAGACTTAATTTAGGGTAGGTTCCTCTTATGTACTTGCTCACTTTTCAAAAATATTTCAAACACTTCACATTTTTCAAGCAATTTTCAAAACAAAGGTTTTATATATATCCGTACATGGATCATTATAAAACACTTAAGGAAATTTCTAAACACACACTACACTTCTCAAAAACATTTTAAAGTGAGCTAAGTAACTAAGAGCCCATGGATAACCATGGATGTAAAGGGTGCTAACACCTTCCATTTACATAACCTACCCCCCGAACCCAAAAATCTTTTAAGGTTTTTCCTGTTCTTTTATACCCTTTCCTTTTGGATAAAATAAAAGTCGGTGGCGACTCTTGCTATCCGCAACATTTCACTAAAGTCAGTTCTCCCACCGTGTTACAGAACTGGCGACTCTGCTGGGGATTTAATAAAATAGGGGTACCCTTAGGAATTAGATCACTTTAAAATTGTTTGCCTTGTTTGCTTTATACTTATCTGCTGGGTGCTCTTATGTGTGAAAAATCCTAACCCGGATCTAGTGTACCTTAGGTAAATGGCAATAGACCAAGGAAACTGTACGGCGTATACCGATATGGTTGATCTGGTGGCCATAGTTAGTGTGACTTCTTGGTTGGTGCTTATGTTCCTTAAGTCAAGTTGAGGATAATATGAGGCTGTCATATGTTGTCAATACACTAACTAACTTTTAGAACCCTAGTTATCCCATCTTGGCCTTTAGAAAAGTAGTGAGATAGCCGGCTTTGGTGAAGACTGAAGTTGGTTGATACTCGATACTACACTCATTGAGATCCTAAACTTGGAGGGTTTTGGTTGGCAAGTAAGTTGCCTACTGAACAACCACCCTTGTGAGGGATCAATGATATTGAGATCCCTTAGAACCTGGTTACTTTTGTAGGACAGGATGAACCATCTAAATTTCAGGGGAGGGTACTTACCTTTGAACCTCATGCAAGCCTTTAAACCTAGGGCAATTGTGTGACTTGTTTGTGTGTGCCACATGTTTGTGATTGAGCATAACATCATAACATCATCATGCATCATAAGCATAGCATTTTCACTAACCATTTCAAGGACCAAAGGATTTATCTTTGTTCTTTGTTGCAGGTCATGGCTTCTGCTCGTAGAAACACTATCAGGATCAACTTTGTAGGGATACCTGATAAGCTTAAAGAGTTGGTTTCTCAAGTGGCTGAACACTCCCAGTTCATCAAGAGACATGGTCCCCTACTGGATCTATTCACCTCAGGATTCAATGAAGATATGATGAGTGTTCTGTTCCAGTTCTTTGATCCTAAGCACCATTGCTTCACATTCCCTGACTATCAGCTGGTTCCTACAATGGAAGAGTTCTCTAAACTTCTGGGTATACCTGTTCTTGATCAAAGACCATTCACAGGCTTGGAAAGAGAGCCTAAACCTGAGGTTATTGCTGCAGCTCTACACCTGAAGAAGTCTGACATTGTTCTAGAAACAAGAAGCGGAGTCAAGGGTATTCTTACTAAGGTATTGATAAAAAAGGCTCAAGTGTTCTTGAAAGCTATGAGCTATGATGCTTTTGAGGAGATCTTAGCCTTGCTGATTTATGGCTTAGTGTTGTTCCCCAATCCAGATCAGTTCATAGACATTCATGCCATCAACATATTCCTGAGTCACAATCCAGTGCCTACATTGCTCGGAGACATCCTACATTCTCTTCATACTCGTACTACAAAGGCACGAGGAACTCTGATGTGTTGCATACCTTTGCTATCTAGGTGGTTTATTTATCACCTTCCTCGCTCAGTGATGAAGAATGAACAAGGGTTCAGGTGGTCTAAAAGGATCATGTCACTCTCTCATTCAGATATCCATTGGTGCTCCAGATCTATGGAGAATGTCACTATCATTGACCGTTGTGGGGAGTTTCCTAATGTGCCACTTCTAGGCATAAGAGGAGGCATTACCTACAACCCTTCCTTAGCTTTACGACAATTTGGTTACGCTCGGAGTGATGGCCCACATGACATGTTAATTCAGGGTATTGTGTTTGACTACGACAATGATCTTCAAGGTTACCATCAGAGATTCATACGAGCATGGGGAAAAGTGAACAAAGTTGACAGCAAGACTCTGGAGCCTAAGTACACTATTCCTATGGAAGCTTATCTCAGATGGGTGCGATCTCGTGCTCAGACTCTCATGATGCCATATCCTGCTATCCTGCCAGTTACCATGGAACCTGTTGCTGAAGGAGATACTTCTTATACCATCCTTCACCCAGACATGCCTACTGACATGGAAGATTTACAGAAGTCCTGGATCCAGTTGAAGGAACAAAGGGATACCTTCGAGGCTCATTACAAAGCAAGCCAAGAAAGAATCCTGGAACTAACAAAGCAACTTCACGAGGAACGAAATCTCAACTCATACCTCAACACAAAGAGGAAACGTCCATGGGAGACTTAAAACCCCATCTCTTGTATTTATTTCATTTCATTTTCTGTAAGCCCAAGAGGCAAAACAAATTTATTACTAATAAAAGTTTACCTTCTTGTTTGTTTAAGCAAATTTAAATCCTGCGGTCCTTGAAAATATTGCATACGCATTTATACATCATACCATTGCATCACAGGTTTATGGTGCACAGGTTTCTTATCTTCTCGCTGTTTATTTCAGCAATGGCTCTTGAACAGACTATCAAAGATCTCCAGGCACAAAATTCACAATTCCAAGAGTTGATTTTGAACTTGTCCAAGGGACAAGATGAGTTAAAGACACTGCTGGCTAAGAAGAAGAATCCTGAGGACAATAAGGATAATAAATTGGGACAACTGCAAGCTGAGATGACAGAAATGAGGATCCAGATGAATGACCAGGTGGCTCTTATTCAAAGTTTATCTCAAGGGCAAGAAAAGCTAAGGACCTTTGTTCACAAACTTCAAAGTAGTGGAGTCAGGGATCTAATTGTCAGTCAACCTCCGTTAAAACAAGCTGATTTGGTTGAAAGGAAGATGAGGATAAAAGAAGGTAAGAAACAGGTTGCCATTGATTGTTCTTCAGTTGAAGAAGAAACACCTGATAAGGTTAATCCACCTCAACACAAGAAATATAGAAGGCAGTTTATCAAGTTCAACACCCCAATGTCACAAGTTCTACAATGCTTGTTGGAGATAAAAATAATTTCTTTGAAAAGTTCTCCTCAAAATCCTAATATTGCCTCTCCTCACTATAATTCCAAGGAAAGGTGTGAGTATCACTCCAACAGTCCTGGACATGATACTAATAACTGTTGGGCAATGAAGAAAAAGATTCAAGACCTGATTGACGAAGGAATCCTAGAGGTTACTCCAGAAGGTCAAGTTGAGTTCTACTATCGTCCATCAAACACCGAAGCTGCAAGACAAGTTTCCCAAGGTAGAAAGAAAGGAAGCCTACCTATTCCTGTTGAGATATGGGGCACCTTGGGACATCCAAGTGGAAAATTTGATTTCATGGTGAAGTATACTGCTCCTCAAAGTTCACAGATTGCTAGATATTCAGCCAACTGGATGGGACAACATTTGAATTTTCATTTGTAATTTCTTTGTTTTGTTTAAACACTTACTATTATGTTAAACTTTTGTTTTCATTAATGCATTGCGTATGTTTGTCTTGAATTAATCCATTCGTTTCACTATATTTTAAAACTATGCTTCTTATTTTTATCTTGTGATATTTAACTCCTGATAAAGCTATAAGCCGGTAGAGGGAAGATGACGAAAACAATACCATAATATTAGGCAGTATGCTTTTGAACAGACTATGCTGACGATGTACAGGCATTGTTTCAATTCCTAAACAGTGGAGATATAAGGAAGTTAATCCCTAGTCAACCCTTTTGAGCCTATGAAGTAGGAGTTTTTATTCTCGCAAATTAAAACCCTTATTCATAACCTGGGGCAGGGTAGTTACTCGGTTAACTCAAATATGCCAATTATTTGTGTTGTACACAACTAATGATGGTTCTCTGTAATCATGAAACCTGACAGTCAATATCCAGCAAAAGAACAGTTCACTAAGTCAAAACCTATGAAGGAGACTTAGTAAAAAAAAAAAATAATAATAATAATAAAAATTAAGACATCCTGCTGACTGTAACCTTGAAATAAACAGTTCAAGCAAAAAGAAGGGATAACAAAGTTAAAAGAAAAAAAGAGGTCACTATGAATCCTCAACAAAGAAAGATGACTGAATGTTCAAATAAACTTTTGGTTTCTGAACCATCACAAATGTTAGTGTTACAATTCCAAACTCCTTTGAGCCTCAATGCATAAGTTAACTGAGCATAGGACTGAAGAACATCATGGAGATTGGGTTGGGTACAAATAAAATTTGAGCCTTTATCCTTTGTTTCTTAAACCGTGAACCAGGCCACATTACAACCCTTTAAAAGTCCTAACTGAAGCATGGTTAGTTCGAAAGCGTACTGCTACAAAAAGGTATCCTGACTCCTTTAGGGCTTATTATAAAACTTGAGTTAATATCACAGTTTTCACAAAAACTGTTTTTTCTAAAATAACTTTTTTTTTCAAAACTTCAAGACAGACATAAGCATTGCATTTTTGAATATATTTGTTTGCATATACCCGAGTGTTTGATAAACAGAGAAACTTACAGGATGAATGTTCAATAAACCAAAGTCCTTCCGATAAACAAAGTTGCTTCCTGGATCAAAGTCCATGTATACAAAGGGGCATAGTCATTATCTCCCAATCAAGGGGGCAGGCCATGATACTTCCTAACTCATTTGGGGCAATCAGGTCCAGATTCAACAATGCTTAATAGTCAGGGGCAGCTCTCCTCATATATTTGAATTACCAAGGGTAACATTATAAAGTTCATGATGTCAGGGGCATATTATTGTGGGGCATTCTGCTTATCTCTCTTAACTACATTCAGATACTTCCATTATGGGACAATTCATCCTCAACCAAGGGGCAATGCTTTCTTGTCAAGTCTAATATCCGGAGCGTATATGGTCCATCACAATTTGAAGACATGTTCCTCTCATTATATTACCTTGATATTGGGTTCTCAGCAGAAGCCATTGTGGAAATTAATTGTCTACGCCAGTAGTATCAGATGGTGTCAGTGTCATATCTTCAAATCCAGCCATGAAGATTTCTGGGGAGGTATTCAGGAAAGTTAAGAATCTTAGGAGCTCTAAATCCAATTGGTTATACACTCTCGAAGTTGAAACGATTCTATTTTCAAGTTCAGCTTTACTTTTCCCTCTGAATCCAGATTTGCTTTTACCCTATTTACCTAAGCGAAAATGTCCATTGGTTGTGTTTGAATGTGTGTATGCTTTTGAATATGATTGATGTTTACCAGAAACGCATAAAATGCAGTAATAGTATTTACTAAGGACGAACGGAGGTAGGAATTCAACGAAGCTTCGCCGGTTCATCCTACAAATCCCCAGTACAGCAAATCTATGCTTCAAGTTACATCTCCCCTTGAATTTATGTCCATCTCTTTTATCCTCAGTCAGGATACTCAGGAACTTATTCCTTCAATAGAAGTACGACGAACAAAGACGGGAGGTTGTGAATACTATACTATCAAACAAGACGGGAACGAGTTTCTCATATTCTTCAGCAACGAATCGGGATTTATTTTCCCTGGCCAGCAGTTGTTATACAAATATATCCAGACGCTTCAGGCTGCATGATGCATACATACATCATTTACATCATACCATAACATATATATCCATAAGTACACAATACATTACTTAAGTGCATCATACTATACATGCATACATAATGCATAAACTAATATTATCTTGCAGAATGTTATATACATCATGATATTTGTATCAAACTAATCTTATTTTTCAGATTAACTCTTCAGCAGACAAACTTCATCAACAACTTGTTACCTTGGTCCGTTGTTCATCTTCCCAAAGGTTATCTCATTACCTCAGGACGTTGTTTATCCTCCTGAAAGCTATCATGACCTTGGGCCGTTGTTTATCTTCCCAAAGGTTACCTCATTATCTTGGGACGTCGTTTATCTTCCCGAAGGCTATCTTGAGACGTCGTTTATCTTCTCAAAAGCCATATCATGACTTTGGGCCATTGTTTATCTTCCCAAAAGTTATCATTATACCTCAGGACGTTGTTTATCCTCCTGAAAGATATCATTACTTTGGGCCGTTGTTTATCTTCCCAAAAGTTATACTTATACCTCAGGACGTTGTTTATCCTCCTGAAAGCTATCATTACCTCAGGACGTTGTTTATCCTCATGAAAGCTACCATTTCTTTTGGGCCGTTGTTTATCTTCCCAAAAGTTATACTTATACCTCCGGACGTTGTTTATCCTCCTGAAAGCAATCATTACCTCAGGACGTTGTTTATCCTCCTGAAAGCTATCATGACTTTGGCCGTTGTTTATCTCCCCAAAAGTTATACTTATACCTCAGGACATTGTTTATCCTCCCAAAAAGCTATATCTTCATATTTTGGACTGCTTTATCCTCCAAGAGATATATTTGAAGAACTTTTCTCCAAGTGGCATCTTTAAGCCCACGCAAGCACATACAGCTAGTCATCAATATCACTCTACGCACCGGTGAGTGCAAATTTTTGGGCTTTTATGTTCAATCCCCTTCAACCTTCCAGGTCACGACTGGCACATATACCAATCTAACCCCCCAGGTTTCAGAAAATTGAACAGGGGCAGCTGTTGCACCCCAAAATTTGCCCTCACAAAAACAAGACTTTGTGTGCTAAGAGGTTCACAAGGTTCACAAGGTTCACAAGACATCTTATGAGGTTCACAAGATTCACAAGACATCTCATGAGGTTCACAAGATTCACAAGACATCTCATGAGGTTCACAAGATTCACAAGACATCTTATGAGGTTCACAAGGTTCACAAGACATCTTATGAGGTTCACAAGGTTCACAAGACATCTTATGAGATTCACAAGGTTCACAAAGTTCACAATCAGTCAGAAGATTTGACATTTCCCTCAGACAATGCATCCTCCTAAGCAATGATCAGATAAGTTTTAAGAATCCCCATGACAAGTTTCAAGACTTTTCTCAAAGGTTTGCTCAGTCAGATGATCAGATAAGTCAAAATCAGTCAAAGCAGTTAAAAAGTCAAACTGAGGTCAACTGTGGTCAAACCAAAGTCAAACTTCATGATTTTTTGCCAACATCAAGTATATGAAGTAAAATTCATCATTTTATCAAGGGTTGATCATGATTCATCAAGGACATTTCAGATCATCAAGAATCAAAGGTTTCTAAATTAGGGTTTTCTCAGGAAAAGTCAACTGAACTTTGACCATCCATAACTTTCACATGCTTCATCACATTTTTCCCATCCAAAGTTTATTTTGAAGGAAATTGGATTCTCTACAACTTTGTGTCTCACAAGCCAAGCCCAAAAATGCTTCATTTGGAAGGTATGAGCTAAGACATTATAGGTCCTTTTGAAAGTCAACAAAAAGTCAACAACTTCAAAAGGGCATAACTTGAGAATGGTAAATGATATGGACATGAAACCAATGGGGTTGGTTAGAGGACTCTTCAAGCTTTCCAAAATGTCCAAGATTGAGTAGATGGTGATTTTCCAGACTGCTGAGATGAAGTTTTCATGCCCTATGTTGTGCTTTGAACACCTGCAATCCTGAAAAGACAGAGAAACGCACAAGTAATCCCGAGGTATCCCTTACTGGATTCCATTATAAGAGTTTAGACACTCCCGGGAGTAAGCATATTTCCTGCAAGCACGTATTTCCTAGAAGAGAAACATCTGTGTTTATGCAATCAGTATCTTAAGGACATCAGACATTCTTTGCAAATGAAAATGAAATGTACGAAACGAAACATGACTGAAAAATCTGATTTTATTAATTCATGTGCCCTGAATTGGCAAATACAGTCAAAGAAACAAATCCCCTAAGATGAGGAGATCGTTACAAATTGAGAAATAAAAGGTATTGGCAATGTTGATGCCGCTTCAAGGAGCTTCCCCTTTGCTATGACTCGTATGACATTTGACGCTCTTCTCGTCTCGCTTTCTGAAGAAGGATGATTCTGAAAGAAGCTTGATCCTTTCGAAGCTTACCAAGTTGTAAGTGATACAGACGAATTCAGAATGCAGTTGTTCGCTTATTCCATTGTTTTGCATGGATCGCCCTTTCGGGTTTTCAATCCATCGGGATACCCATTTTTGCCTGAGTCGTCCAATGCGGCTTTTCAACTCAGCGGGTGTACATTTTTTATTTATTTCCCTTATTTTTGCCCGAGTCTTTTATTTTGTTTTTGACTCGCCGGGATGCCCTATTTTTGCCTGGACTTACATTCTGTTTTTATGTCCAGCGGGTCGTTTTTATGCGAAGTATTTTTTAACTGCATCTGAATTCACAGGGGACGGGAAGTCTTCACCATCCATAGTACTGAGCATGAGTGCTCCACCGGAGAAAACTTTCTTTACTACGAATGGTCCTTCATAGTTCGGAGTCCACTTGCCCCTATGGTCTGTATGAGGAGGGAGGAGTCTTTTCAGCACAAGATCTCCCACTTGGTACTCTCGGAGCCTGACTTTCTGATCGAAGGCTTTCTTCATTCTTTTCTGATACAACTGCCCATGACAGATTGCGGCTAACCTCTTTTCTTCAATCAGACTTAGTTGCTCGTATCGGGATCGGACCCATTCTGCTTCATTCAATTTAACATCCATCAACACCCGTAAGGAGGGTAATTCAACTTCAACAGGTAGGACTGCCTCCATACCATACACAAGTTGATACGGTGTTGCCCCAATGGATGTTCTGATTGACGTACGGTACCCATGCAAGGCAAATGGTAGCATTTCATGCCAGTCTTTGTAGGTAACTACCATCTTCTGCACAATCTTCTTGATATTCTTATTAGCCGCCTCAACAACGCCATTCATTTTTGGCCTGTAAGGAGAAGAATTGTGGTGTTGGATTTTGAAGTCCCGGCACAGTTCTGCCATCATTTTGTTGTTCAAGTTGGAACCATTATCAGTAATGATTCGCTCGGGAACTCCATATCGACAAATGATGTCTCCTTTCAGAAATCGGGCTACCACTTGCCTGGTAACATTTGCATAAGATGCTGCTTCAACCCACTTGGTAAAATAGTCAATGGAAACCAGGATGAATTTGTGGCCGTTCGAAGCAGTCGGTTCAATCTTGCCAATCATATCAATGCCCCACATGGCAAAGGGCCAGGGTGAAGACATCACATTCAAAGGATTCGGAGGCACATGCACTTTATCCGCATAAATCTGGCATTTATGACATTTTCTGACATAAGCACAACAGTCTGCATCCATGGTGATCCAATAATAGCCTGATCTTAGCAACTTTTTGGCCATTGCATGCCCTCCTGCATGGGTACCAAAGGATCCTTCGTGCACCTCGTGCATCAACAAGTCTGCTTCTGTTCTATCAACGCATCTGAGAAGTACCATATCAAAGTTTCTCTTGTACAGGGACCCGTCAGTATACAGGAAGAAACTACCAGCAAGCCTTCGTAATGTCTTCTTATCATTAGAAGATGCCTCAGGTGGGTATGTTTGATCCTCCAAGAATCATTTAATGTCATGGAACCAAGGCTTATCATCTTTAACAACATTTGCTGCAAATACATATGCTGGTCTGTCAAGTCTGGATACTGATATTCGGGGCACAAAGTTGGCAGCTTGAACTTTGATCATGGATGAAATGGTAGCAAGAGCATCTGCAAACTGATTCTCGTCTCGAGGGATATACTCAAGTTTGACTGTTGTGAAGAAAGTCAATAACCTCCTCGTATAATCCCTGTAAGGTATCAGATGATCCTGGTGTGTGTACCATTTGTCGTTGGTTTGATTGATTACCAAAGCTGAATCTCCGAACACAGTCAAAGTTTTGATCCTGAGGTCAATGGCTTCCTCAAGACCCATAATGCAAGCTTCGTATTCAGCTTCGTTGTTAGTGCAGTTAAAGGTGAGTTTTGCCGAGAAAGGCATGTGAACTCCTTTAGGTGTAATGAGTACTGCACCAACACCACGACCATTCATATTAACAGCCCCGTCAAACATCATAGTCCATTCTTCTTCTGGGTCAGACCCTTCAGTGTGAACAGGCTCTTCATGATCTTTTGCTTTTATGAACATGATGTCTTCATCAGGGAAGTCAAATCTCATAGGCTGGTAATCATCAATGGGTTGCTCAGCAAGATAATCAGACAGTACACTGCCTTTGATGGCCTTTTGAGATGTGTACTGGATGTCATACTCCGTGAGGATCATTTTCCATCTTGCAACCCGTCCGGTAAGTGCTGGCTTCTCAAAAATGTACTTAACTGGATCCATCTTGGATATCAACAAGGTAGTGTGGGTCAACATATACTGTCTTAGTCGGCGAGCAGCCCACGCTAAAGCACAGCAAGTTTTCTCGAGCAGTGAATAACGTTGTTCACAGTCAGTAAACTTTTTGCTTAGGTAGTATATTGCATACTCTTTTCGACCAGACTCGTCATGCTGGCCCAGCACACACCCCATTGACTCTTCTAAAACTGTTAAGTACATGATTAGAGGTCTTCCTTCAACTGGAGGCATGAGGATTGGAGGTTCTTGCAAGTACTCCTTGATTTTGTCAAAAGCCCTTTGGCAGTCTTCATTCCACCTGACCGTTTGTTCCTTTCTTAACAGCTTGAACAAAGGTTCACATGTTGCAGTAAGGTGAGATATGAACCGTGAAATGTAATTCAATCTACCTAGGAACCCCCGAACTTCTTTTTCAGTCTTCGGTGCAGGCATTTCTTGAATGGCTTTGACTTTATCAGGGTCAACTTCAATCCCTTTCTCACTTACAATAAATCCCAGCAGCTTACCCGATCGCACCCCGAATGTGCACTTGTTGGGGTTCAACTTCAGTTGGTACTTTCTCAGACGCTTGAATAGCTTCAACAGATTCACCAGGTGGTCTTCTTCAGTCCGAATGGCATCACCTTGTAACAGAACGTGCCCCAGGGTGTAATGAAAGTTGTCTTCCCCATGTCTTCAGGTGACATCTTAATCTGATTGTATCCTGAAAATCCGTCCATGAAGGAGAACACCGAGAACTGAGTCGTATTATCAACCAATACATCAATGTGAGGTAAATGGAAATCATCTTTCGGGCTGGCTCTGTTTAGATCCCGGTAATCCACACACATTCTCACTTTGCCGTCTTTCTTAGGCACAGGTACAATATTAGCAACCCACGGCGGATAGCTAGTCACAGCAAGGAACCCGGCGTCCCACTGCTTTTGCGCCTCTTCTTTAATCTTCATTTCCATATCTGGGCGAGTACGGCGCAGCTTCTGTTTAACTGGTGGGCAGTCTTCTTTTAAAGGCAGCTTGTGCATGACAATGTCGGTGTCCAACCCTGGCATATCCTGATAGGACCAAGCAAACACATCCACATATTCACGAAGCATGTAAATCAGTTGTTCTTTCACTGAGTCTTGTAAGCAGGCCCCGATCTTAACCTCTTTCACATCCTCTTCCGTACCAAGATTAATCGTTTCAACCTCCTCCCGATGAGGAGTGATAACCTTCTCCTCCTGTCTTAACAACCAGGCTAGCTCTTCAGGAAGCTCATAATCTTCTTCAACCCCTTCATCAGCTTGATTGATTGGATTGTCAAAGTCATACGAAGCCACAGTTGTGTTGTTGTTGGTGCAGTCTGAAAGGCACTCTCTGCAAGGGTTTAGATTGTTCATTTTAGTGATCGATTTTAATCTTGTTTAGAAAAAGTGAAGTAAAGTTTATCATTTTGGAAAACATTGCCATTTTATTTTTGTACAAAAAGAAAAATGGAAAACAGTGAGCGGAAAAAGAAAAAGACTCATTTGCAAAAGATGTTCGATATTCATTGATTGATCTGTTTGCACAAAATTACAAGATGGCCCGATTACAAAATGAGTCTTGACATCTTGGGCAAGATGCAAGACTTGATGCATGCTTAAAAATACAGGAAATAATAATTACTCTGCAGGAGTAACTCTTATAATTTCCTGGGAAGACCAGTTTGAGATATGGCTCCCCGGGGTCCTTGGACGTATCCAGCTCTCCAGGTTGCACTCATCTTCCGACTCATCTTCCAAGTTGTTCACTGCATTCGGGGTGAGCATCCCCCCGCTGACAAAGTTGGGCTTCTTAACAGCCTCTGATTGATCTTGTTGAGTTGGTTTGTAACCCAACCCAAATCTGTCCTCCTTCTTCTCCACAGGTAGCAGCTTGCCCCAGCCTTGGGCAGTCCCCTCTTCAACAACCTTCCTGGCTTGCTGATAAGACGTCATGGAGGTTCCCAGTACAGCAGATGCTTCATTAATGTTCAGGTCCTCAAACCCCTGGCTCATAGTTTCATGGATCTCCCCATCCATTTCTATGTATTTGTACGTAGCCAGATGGCTAACAAAGATGTCTTCTTCCCCACAGATGGTGATGATCTGGCCTTCCCACTCGAATTTCAGCTTCTGGTGAAGGGTAGACGTAACAGCGCCAGCGGCATGGATCCAAGGTCTACCCAACAAACAGCTGTAGGTTGGCTGAATGTCCATCACATAGAAGGTAATTTTAAAAGTCTGCGGGCCAATCATCACAGGCAGATCAATCTCCCCTAGCACTGATCTTTTAGAGCCATTAAATGCTCTCACCACTAAATTACTTGGACGCAGTGCCAAGCCATCATACTCCAACTTCACTAAGGCTTTCTTTGGTAGAACATTGAGTGAAGACCCAGTGTCCACCAGTACATGAGATAGAACAACACCCTTGCATTCTAGAGTGATGTGTAAAGCCTTGTTGTGGTTACGTCCCTCAGTTGTTAAATCAGTGCTGGTAAAGCCTAGTCCATGACTGGTGTTGACATTTTCCACCACAGTTTCTAGCTGATTAACAGTGATCTCTTCTGGCACGTATGCTGCGTGCAGGACTTTCAGTAATGCATTCCTGTGAGCTTCAGAACACATCAGCAGGGATAATATGGAGATCTTTGAGGGAGTTTGGTGAAGCTGATCCACCACCTTGTAATCACTTATTTTTATGATTCTCATAAACTCGTCTACATCTTGCTCAAAAGATGTCTTCTGAGTTTCTTTGACAGCCGGCTCTTCAAACACCACACTCTTTCTCTTTGCCTTGGCAGCAGCTTCTGCTTCGGCATTAGGTCTTTGCAATTGCGAGGCAAAAAGGCGTCCGCTTCTGGTGAAGCCTCCGCCTCCCCCAACATTATCAATTTGTGGAGAAGAGGTTGAAGAATCCAAAGTGATCTTCTCCCCGTTGCAGTAAAGATCAGATCCATAATGCCAAGGGATGGCATTACTGCTTTCATATGGAACTGGTCCAGGCACCGTGATGGTAACTGGACTGACTGCAGCAGAGGAAGGTACTGAAATGGTGTGCGGATCGTAGTAGATGGTGACTGGTGACCTGGCAGGAGATTCCACTGCTTTTTGTTGAAAGTTGTTGTTTGGAGGAACATATGATGGATCATAGTAGATGGTGACTGCTGAAATATCTTCGTCAATTTCTGTTGGCGTTGTAGAAGATTCTGCTGAATAAAGGGGTGCTGATGTTGTAGAAGAAATGGTTGTTGACATCTGATTGGTTGAAGTGATGGATGGAGCCATTGTTGATGATATTGATGAATTGGTTGGAATGATTGTTGTTGCAGTTGTAGAAGAGTCAGGAATTGTTGTTAAAGGGATTGCTGGATTTGTAGGCGCCGTTGTTGTGATCTGAAGGATACCACTTTTGATAAGATCATCTATGCCGCTTCTCAAGTTATCACACCCGTTGACCGAAATGTTGCAGTAACCACAACCGAGCTCACACCCGGGGAACATCTGGCACTCTAAGAGCTGAGCTTTAATTTCTACCAGAGGTGTCCGAATCTGCCCAACACTGGTGATTAAGAAAGATGGCTTGTCTTCCTCAATGGTATTAATTCTTGGTCCTCCATGATTGGGCATGGGATTCTTGTTGACATTTGGCGGGGGTGCGAAGTTGAGGGCTTTAGAATCCACCAAATCTTGTACCTTCATTTGTAAAGCCCTGCATTTTTCCGTATTGTGGCCAGGTGCATTGGAGTGGAAAGCACATCTGGCATTGACATCATAATTTCTTGGAAGATTGGAGGGATCTGGTGGTGCCAATGTCCTTAACTCAACCAAGTTGAGCTTCATGAGTTGTGGCAATAAAGCGGCGTAAGGCATAGGGATAGGATCAATCACCCTATTTTCCTGTGATGGTATTTGTTGAAAAGGTCTTTGTTGTTGATTACTGTTGTTGCTGTTGTTGTAGTTTCTCTGTGGCGGATACTGAACTTGTTGTTGATAGTGTGGTTGTTGTTGTGGTTGATATGCTGGTTGCTGAGGAATTGGAGCTGGAATTGTGACAACTGCTACTGATATGTGGACATGCTGAGGTCTGCCCCTGTTGGCATAAATGGCATTTGCCTCACCGGTTCTTCTTGGTCCCACAAAAGGCTTCCTGGGATTACTTGACGAGCTTGCACCATTATCAGAAATTTTACCCATCTTTAGAAGGCTTTCAATTCTTTCTCCAGCTATGACTACGTCAGCGAAGCTGGTGGAAGAAAAGGCAGCTAGCCTGTCAATATATGTCCCTTGCAGGGTATTCATGAACATGTCGGCCATTTCTCTTTCCGACATGGGTGGCTGAACAGCAGCAGCAAGCTGTCTCCACCTCTGGGCATATTCCCTGAAGCTTTCTCTGGAGGATTGAGACATTCCCATCCGAAGGGTTCTGTTAGGAGCCATGTCCAGATTGTATTGGTACTGCCTGATGAAAGCTTCAGCTAAGTCCTTCCAGCACCTGATAGTAGCTCTGGTCAAGTGAAAGTACCACTCCCTTGAAGCCCCTGTCAAACTATCTTCAAAGTAAAACATCCACAGTTTCTCATCCATGGTGTATGCCTTAAGTCTTCCCAGAAAATACTGCAAGTGAGTTTGTGGACAGGAAGTTCCGTTGTACTTCTCGAAGCACGGGGGTTTAAACTTGTGGGGAATTATTACCCCATCCACTAACCCCATATCCATGACATCAAAGCCCAAGGAGTTTTGAGACTCCAGAGATCTCAATTTCTCAGCAATTTCATCAAGCCTCCTGTCATAAACTTCATCCCCAGCTCCCATCACAGTGAATTGTTCTTCCTGGGGGTCTTCTTGTAAGATTCTTCCTCCAGTAGTATTTCCTTGCACATTACCCGGGATGTTGACTTCTGGATGTAGATGAGGCCCATATACTGGTGGGTTCACATGAGGCTGACCCCTCTCATTGTTACTTGTTCCTCCAGTTCCCAGAGGAGGCTCTTCTTGGGTTTGTCTTTCCACCAATGCCCTCAATCTTTCTTGACTTTGAGCCAAGTCATTCATTACTTCCATGAACTGGGTCATTTGGTTTCTCATCTCCAGCCTTTCATTAACCATCTGGGTTCTGACCTCTGTCAGCTCTTGCTGTACTTGATCCATCTGGATACCAGGAAGGTTGTTGCGAGTAGGATATCTGTGCGGACGGTTGAGAGGGAACACCCGACGGCGAGCAATAATTCCTGAATCACAACAGAGTTAGTAACAAATAAAACAAAAACCTACAAAACAAAACAAAAGGTTAGTATGCAATGCAATATGCTTATTTGTTTCCAAGGTATCCGGCTTGGCACTTGGTTTTGACCTTTCCAGACCCTGAGGAAGATGCTTTGATGTTGCTTGAGAGAAAGGGAACTCAGTGAAACAAACTAACAAATATATTACAGATGGTGGATCATACATAGTTTGTTTTTACAACATATGCCCCTGAGGGGTCAAAATGCAACATAAAAGAAAAGTACATGAAATGGGAATAACAACAAGCAAATAAGTCAAACATCTAAGCCAAACCCATCCTCTTTGACCTCCTTCAAAAGTGCTTCAGTTACAGGACTAGCTGGATGTTCTGTGATGCTTCTGATAAGAAGGTTTCTGGTGGAAATAGCAGTGGTCAGTTTCTTGTGTCTGTCTTGGTCCTTTGACCTCTTCACACCAGCTCTAAGCTTTAATTCTGAAATTTCCTTTTGGGCTGCTGTAACACGGTGGGAGAACTGACTTTAGTTAAATGTTGCGGATAGCAAGAGTCGCCACCGACTTTTATTTTATCCAAAGGAAAGGGCATAAAAGAACAGGAAAGACCTTAAAAAGATTTTTGGGTTCGGGGGGTAGGTTATGCAAAGGGAAGGTGTTAGCACCCTTTACATCCATGGTTATCCATGGGCTCTTAGTTACTTAGCTCACTTTAAATTGTTTTGAGAAGTGTAGTGTGTGATTAGAAATTTTCTTAAGTACTTTATAATGATCCATGTACGGATATATATAAAGCCTTTGTTTTGAAAATTGTTTGAAAATGTGAAGTGTTTTGAAATGTTTTGAAAAGGTGAGCAAGTACATAAGAGGAACCTACCATAAGTTAAATCTTTTTTGTTCTTAAATATCCTTTAAATGGTAAGACTATCCCTATTATTAAGGAATAGGTAGTCATTACCTTGGATGTATGAGGGACCAATGAAGGGACAACTGTGATTAGGCAACTCTGTAAGGTGTATTTAGCAATTCGAAGGGACTTATCATCTTTATTCGAAAGGGACAAGATCATTTATCGTAGGCAACCTCGAAGGGACTTGATCTTATAAATTGAAGGGACTTGATGATATTTATGAATGAAGGGACTTTGCTTTATACACCTTACTTGACTTTTTTCTTTAGGCAACATGAGAGGTATCCTTAAGAATGTGAGATGGCGATCCAAGATCGACTTACGTGTGTGCGTGTACAAATTCAAGTATTTATCTTACAAATTAGTGATCTAAATTCAATTTTAAATACAAACATGTTTACACTCCCTATTTTACTAACCATGACAATTTAAATAAATAATAATTCTACAACTATTACATATTTGGCACAATTACATTATAAGAATAATAAAAATAACTTAAATAAGTAAGCATATAATAAATAAATAATTAAATTGGTTAGTAATAACAAACAAAAATAAATATAAGAAGGTTAGTATAACAATATAATATAGAAACAAATTAAAAGTCCAAAGTTAAATAAATAATTATTTTTTTAAGAACTTTAATAAACGAAATAAATAATAATAATTATATACTAATAAATATAACTAACAGTCCTAATAATTTAATTTTTTTAGATTTTTTAGGAAAAAGGAATAAATAATAATAATTATATACCTATAAATATGATTAATAGTTTATATATATACATATTAAAAATATTTAATAATTATAATTACAAAAATAAGAAATTAGAATCATAAAAGAAAATTAGGGTTTTAAAATAAATTAGGGTTTATAAAGAAAATCCTAATCTAATTAAAAATTAATTTATTTACCCTAATTTTAACTTAATAAAAGAAACTATATACAAAATACTATTATTATTATAAGAAAAAGTTTATTGATTAATTAGTCTTTTTTTTAAAATTAATGATCTAAGTCCATATTGATTTTCATTCAGTTCTTGGCACGCCCTAAATTACTAACCACGCAGGGAATAATAAAAATAAATAAAGGCAGAAATTTAAAGACAGAAAATAAAAATTCCTACACTATTACATGGCTTCGGGACAATTACATAATAATTAGGCGGAAAATAACACTAAATTATTACATCAAGGAGACAGTTACATAATTATAAGGCGAAAAATAAAAACTAAATTATTACAAATATGAAACAGTTACACAATATGATAAACAGTAAATGAATAACATAAAAATGAGTTAGAGTTAGAGTGAAAATTAGAGTTCAAAGTTTATAGAGGAAAATATATAATCAGTTTTAGAGAAGCAATTATGGTTTATATAAAAAAATTAAGATTTTAGGAAAAAAAATCGGGTTAGTGTTATAGGTTTGAAATTTAGAGTTTGTGGCGGAATTGTCAAGGTTTATGAAAAAATCAGGGTAGTTAGTTATCTGTGCAGATCTAAATATATGTATAAAAATAATATGAATTAAAAAAAACAACGGCGTTGCTAGCGCAAAATTGTGATCATCGCAACTGGATCGGATAACACAAATGTCACGCCTCGTACACGTATATGTGAAAACAGCGTATTGACACGATCTGATCCGAATAATTTAATAAAAAAATAGAATTAACTATATATATATATATATATATATATATATATAACAAAATTCTATTATATTAAAGTAAAATAATATGTATGTATTGTAATATATATTTGACATATTTTTCACCCTCACCAACCACTTAGATGTGATGCTTGACATGGAAATAATGATGACGTTTGTACCGGCGTCGGTAGCAACTGTCTTGGCAAGCATTGTCTTGTATTATATATGAAGAGAAAAAAAACAAATGCAATGCAAGTGTGTTAGTACAACATGATAATATATAATAAGAGCATCATAAGACAAGTATGATACACAGAATTTTAGTAGGAGTGCCGCTGTATCTGTTGGTTTTTTCATTCCTTTTTTCGGGTCCTTTCTAACAGCCACATAACATAAGTATATATAGAGACCAATTAGGGTTAATGCAAATGGGCTTAAGTGTTTATTTTGAGACCCAATAAAATATTAATTTAAAATTAAATAAAGTTTAATAATTAAAATAATTAAAATAAAAATAATAACTAATAATCCTATTTATTTATTCTAGACCCTATATAAAAATAAATAGACTCAAAAAATAAAAGTCGGGCACCAAAGTGCTCGAAAAAATAAAATGAACACATCAAAATAATCAGCGCGAAATAAATGACTTGGAAAAATATAGCATTTGGTCGGATTTTGAAATAAAAATTATGACCGTTTAAACTGCTCAGACTGATCAACATATGACCAAAAATAGTCGTAAAAATATTTTTAGCATGTCAAATTAAACCACGTGAACCGCAGATTAATGTTACCGACATTTGCAAACTTAAACTTGACATTTTTTCGTTGACTAATTTTAGGCACAATTAACAAGTTAATTTGACCAGTCGTTTGTAAATTCCGAGAAATTATTCCGGCTAATATTAAGACGAAAAAAAAATATTATGTTATGAAGATGATGCAAATGAATGTGAAACAAAAAGTCGGTTAGAGTTAAAAATAGAGGGCAAATTTTGGGGTGCAACAGCTGCCCCTGTTCAATTTTCTGAAACCTGAGGGGTTAGATTGGTATATGTGTCAGTCGTGACCTGGAAGGTTGAAGGGGATTGAACACAAAAGCCCAAAAATTTGCACTCACCAGTGCGTAGAGTAATACTGATGATTAGTTGTGTATGCTTAAGTGGGCTTGAAGATGCCACTTGGAAGAACTGGAGATGGGCTTAGAGATGCCATCAAGATGAACTGGAGGTGGGCTTGGAGATGCCATCTAAAGTATCAGGATGTGATGATGTCTTTATGTTGATACTGGATACCAGTACTAGGTCTTTGTATAAGCCGCCTCTGAATCATTTATGCAACATGATTTGAGTTGTTGAATGGACCAGTAGAAATAAATCTTCGTAATGATTATCTCTTTTGGAGGTATCTTGGATTAGGGAATGGATCTTTGTACAGACCGTTTGCCTATTCTCCAAGGTCAAAAGGACGTCAGGATTTGTCCTTCTGAAAAAGTATCTTGAACCAGGGAATGGATCTTTTTACCGACCGTTTGCCTACTATTCAAGGGCCGAAAGAACGTCAGGATTTGTTCTTAAGGGTCAAAAGAACGTCAGGATTTGTTCTTCTGAAAAAGTCTTAAACAAGGGGCCAAAAGAGCGTCAGGATTTGCTCTTAAGGGTCAAAAGAACGTCAAGATTTGTTCTTCTGAAAAAGTCTTGAACAAGGGGCCAAAAGAGCGTCAGGATTTGCTCTTAAGGTTCAAAAGAACGTCAGAATTTGTTCTTCTGAAAAAGTCTTGAACAAGGGGCCAAAAGAGCGTCAGGATTTGCTCTTAAGGGTCAAAAGAACGTCAGGATTTGTTCTTCTGAAAAAAAGTCTTGAACAAGAGGCCAAAAGAACGTCAAGATTTGTTCTTAAGGGTCAAAAGAACGTCAGGATTTGTTCTTCTGAAAAAGTCTTGAACAAGAGGCCAAAAGAACGTCAGGATTTGTTCTTCTGAAAAAGTCTTGAACAAGAGGCCAAAAGAGCGTCAGGATTTGCTCTTCTGAAAGATGTCTTGAACCAGGGAATGGATCTTTTTACGGACCATTTGCCTGCTATTCGAGGACATCTTGAGTAGTGTATGGATCATTTCTGACCCGTTGTAAGTTGTTGATATTATTTTACCTGCATATAACTATCCTGCAAGGAGAATGTTAGTTTATGCATTATGTATGCATGCATAGTATAATGTACTTGAGTAATGTATTATGTACTTATGGATATGTATGTTATGGTATGATGTAAATGATGTATGTATGAATCATGCAGCCTGAAGCGTCTGGATATCTTCGTATAACAACTGCTGGCCAGGGAAAATAAATCTCGATTTGTTGCTGAAGAATATGAGGAACTCGTTTCTGTCTTGTTTGATAACATAGTATTCATAACCTCCCGTCTTCGTTTGATAGTATGGTATCCATAACCTCCCGTCTTCGTTTGATAGTATGGTATCCATAACCTCCCGTCTTCGTTTGTCGTACTCCTGTTGAAGGAATAATTTCCTGAGTATCCCGACTGAGGATAAAAGAGATGGACATAAATTCCAGGGGAGATGTAACTCGAAGTATCTATGATGATAGATTTGCCCTACTGGGGGATTTGTAGCTATCTTGTGGGGATGAACCATCGAGGCTTCGTTGAATTCCTTCCCTCGTTCGTCCTTAGTAAATACTATTACTGCATTTTTATGCATTTCTGGTAAACATCAATCATATTCAAAGCATATATACATTCAAACATAACCAACAAACATTTTTCGCTTTAGTAAAAGAGGAAAAGTAAACCTGAATAAAGAGGGAAAAGTAAAGCTGAACTCGAAAACATAATCGTTTCAACTTTGAGAGTGTATAACCAATTGGATTTAGAGCTCCTGAGATTCTTAACTTTCCTGAATACCTTCCCAAAAATCCTCATAGCTGGATCTGAAGACATGATACTGACACCATCTGATACTACTGGCGTAGAAAATTAATTTCCACAATGGCTTCTGCTGAGAATCCAATATCAAGGTGATATAATGAGAGGAACGTGTCTTCAAATTGTGATGGACCATATACGCTCCGGGTATTAGATTTTGAAAAGAGAGCATTGCCCCTCAATAATATGCCCCTGACATCATGAACTTCGTAATGTTACCCTTGGTAATTCAAATACATGAGGAAAGCTACCTCTGGCTATTAAGCACTGTTGAATCTAGACCTGATTGCCCCGAATGAATTGAACAGTAACTTGGTATGCCCCCTTGATTGGGAAACAGTGACTATGCCCCTAGCATTATGAACTCTGTAATGTTACCCTTGGTAATTTAGATAGATGAGGAGATCTTCCCCTGGCTACTTAAACATAGTTGAATCCTGTCCTGATTGCCCCAAATGAGTTAGGCAGTATCATGGCCTGCCCCCTTGATTGGGAGATAATGACTATGCCCCTTTGTATACATGGACTTTGATCCAGGAAGCAACTTTGTTTATCGGAAGGACTTTGGTTTATTGAACATTCATCCTGTAAGTTTCTCTGTTTATCAAACATTCAGGTATATGCAAACAAATATATTCAAAAATGCAATGCTTATGTCTGTCTTGAAGTTTTGAAAAAGAGTTATTTTAGAAAAACAATTTTTGTGAAAATTGTGATACTAACTCAAGTTTTATAATAAGCCCTAAAGGAGTCAGGATACCTTTTTGTAGCAGTACGCTTTCGAACTAACCATGCTTCAGTTAGGACTTTTAAAGGGTTGTAACGTGGCCTGGTTCACGGTTTAAGAAACAAAGGATAAAGGCTCAAATTTTATTTGTACCCAACCCAATCTCCATGATGTTCTTCAGTCCTATACTCAGTTAACTTATGCATTGAGGCTCAAAGGAGTTTGGAATTGTAACACTGACATTTATGATGGTTCAGAAACCAAAAATTTATTTGAACATTCAGTCATCTTTCTTTGTTGAGGATTCATAGTGACCTCTTTTTTCTTTTGACTTTGTTATATCTTCTTTTTGCCTGAACTGTTTATTTCAAGGTTACAGTCAGCGGGATGTCTTAATTTTTTATTAAGTATCCTTCATAGGTTTTGACTTAGTGAGCTTTTTATTTTGTGCTAGATATTGACTGTCAGGTTTCATGATTACAGAGAACCATCATTAGTTGTGTACAACACAAATAATTGGCATATTTGAGTTAACCGAGTAACTACCCTGCCCCAGGTTATGAATAAGGGTTTTAATTTGCGAGAATAAAAACTCCTACTTCATAGGCTCAAAAGGGTTGACTAGGGATTAACTTCCTTATATCTCCACTGTTTAGGAATTGAAACAATGCCTGTACATCGTCAGCATAGTCTGTTCAAAAGCATACTGCCTAATATTATGGTATTGTTTTCGTCATCCTCCCTCTATAGGCTTATAGCTTTATCAGGAGTTAAATATCACAAAATAGAAATATAGTGAAACGAATGGATTAATTTAAGACAAACATATGCAATGCATTAATGAAAACAAAAGTTTGACATAATAGTAAGTGTTTAAACAAACAAAAGAAATTATAAATGAAAATTCAAATGTTCTCAAAGTCTCTTCCTCTAAACTTGTCACTCCAGTTATCTGGAAACTTTGATGTTTGATGGACAATAGAAGAACTCAACCTGGCCTTCTGGCATAACCTCGAGTATTCCTTCGTCAATTAGGTCTTGAATCTTATTCTTCAATGCCCAACAGTTATTTGTGTCGTGTCCGGGACTGTCGGAGTGGTACATACACCTTGCTTTGGGATTATAGCGAGGAGAAGAGGTATTAGGATTTTTAGGAGAATTTTCCAAGGAAATCAGCTTCATCTCCAATAGGCATTGCAAAACTTGTGACATTGGTGTGCTGAACCGGATGAATTGTCTTCTACATTCCTTGTATCGACGTGGATTAACCTTACAAGGTCTTCTTTCTTCAATTGAAGGATTATCAGGAGTAGCCTGTCTCTTTCCTTCTTTTATCATTATCTTCCTTTCAACCAAGTCAGCTTGTTTCAACGGAGGTTGATTGATGATTAGATTCCCAACTCCGTTATGTCGAAGCTTATTGACAAAGCTTCTCAACTCTTCTTGACCCTGGGCCAAACTCTGGATAAGAGCCATTTGGCCATTCATCTGAATCCTCATCTCTGTTATCTCAGCTTGTAGTTGTTTCAGCTGATCATCTTTGTTGTCCTCAGGATTCTTCTTCTTCATGTCCTTAGAGAGGAGTGCTTTCAACTCTTCATGCCCCTTGGACAAATTCAGAATCACTTCTTGAAACTGAGCATTCTGAGCTTGAAGATCTTTGACAGATTGTTCGAGAGCCATTTCTGCTGAAATAAACAGCGAGAAGATAAGATACATGTTCATAAGAAACCTGTGATGCAATGACATGGTGTGTAAATGCATATGCAATGTTTTCAAGGACCGCAGGATTTAAATTTGTTTAAACAACCAGAAAGTAAACTTTTATTAGTAAATGTTAAAATTATTTTGCCCCTTGGGCTTACAATGAAGGGAAATAAGTGTGAAAATGGGGTTTTAAGTCTCCCATGGACGTTTCCTATTTGTATGGAGGTATATGTTGAGATTCCGCTCCTCGTGAAGTTGTTTTGTCAGCTCCAGAATTCTTTCTTGACTAGCTTTGAAATGAGTCTCAAAAGTATCCCTTTGCTCCTTCAACTGGATCCAGGACCTCTGCAAGTCTTCTAAGTCAGTGGGCATGTCTGAATGAAGGATGATATAAGGAGTATCTCCTTCAGCAACAGGCTCCACGGTAACTGGCAGGATAGCAGGATATGGCATCATAAGAGTCTGAGCACGTGCTCGTACCAATCTGAGATAAGGTTCCATATGAATAGAGTACTTAGGTTCCAGAGTCTTGCTGTCAACCTTGTTTACTTTATCCCATGCTCGTATAAACCTTTGACGGTAACCTTGAAGATCGTTGTCGTAGTCGAACACAATACCCCGAATAAGCATGTCATGAGGACCATTACTCCGAGCATAACCAAACTGGCGTAGAACTAAAGAAGGACTGTAGGTAATGCCCCCTCTTATGCCAAGGAGTGGCACATTAGGGAACTCCCCACAACGGTCAATGATAGTGATATGCTCCATAGATCTAGAGCACCAATGAATGTCTGAGTGAGAAAGTAACATGATCCTCTTGGACCACCTTAACCCTTGTTCATTCTTCATTACTGATCGAGGAAGGTGAGAAACAAACCACCTAGACAATAGAGGTATACAACACATCAGAGTTCCTCGAGCCTTCGTAGTACGAGTATGAAGAGAATGTAAGATATCTCCAAGTAATGTAGGCACTGGATTGTAAGTCAGAAATATGTTGATGGCGTGTATGTCTATGAACTGATCTGGATTAGGAAACAACACTAGGCCATAGATTAATAAGGCCAAGACCTCCTCAAGAGCAGTATAACTCATAGCCTTCAAGAATTCCTGAGCTTTTTCTATCAATACTTTAGCAAGAATACCCTTAACTCCACTTCTCGTTTCTAGAACAATGTCTGATTTCTTCAAATGTAAGGCTACAGCAATGACCTTAGGTTTAGGCTCTTTCTCTAAGCCCGTGAAGGGTCTTTGATCAAGGATAGGTATACCCAGTAGTTTAGAGAATTCCTCCATTGTAGGAACTAGCTGATAGTCGGAGAATGTGAAGCAATGATGTTTAGGATCAAAGAACTGAAATAGGACACTCATCATATCCTCATCAAACCCTGAAGTAACCAAGTCAAGTAGGTGACCATGCTTCTTAATGAACTGGGATCTTTCAGATACTTGAGAGACTAATTCCTTAAACTTAGGAGGTATCCCTACAAAGTTGATCCGGACAATATTCCTACGAACGGAAGCCATGACCTGCAACAAAGAACAAAGATAAATCCTTCGGTCCTTGAAATGGTTAGTGAAAATGATATTCTTATGATGTCATGATGTCATGATGTTATGTTCAATCACAAACATGTGGCACACACAAACAAGTCACACCATAGCCTTAGGTTTAGAGGCTTGCATGAGGTTTTAAGGTAAGTACCCTCCCCTAAAGTTAGTTGGTTCATCCTGTCCTACAAAGTAACCAGGTTCTAAAGGATCTCAATATCATTGATCCTTCATAAGGGTGGTTATTCAGTAGGCAACTTACTTGCCAACCAAAACCCTCCAAGTTTAAGATCTCAATGAGTGTAGCATCGAGTATCAACCAACTTCAGTCTTCACCAAAGCCGGCTATCTCACTACTTTTTAAAGGCCAAGATGGGATGACTAAGGTTCTAAAAGTTAGTTAGTGTATTGACAACATATGGCAGCCTCATATTATCCTCAACTTGCTTAAGGAACATAAGCACCAACCAAGAAGTCACACTAACTATGGCCACCAGATCAACCATATCAGTATACGCCGTACAGTTTCCTTGGTCTATTGCCATTTACCTAAGGTACACTAGATCCGGGTTAGGATCTTTCACACATAAGAGCACCCAACAAGTAAAGTAAAGCAAACAAAGAAAACAAGTTTAAAATGATCTAATTCCTAAGGGTACCCCTCTTTTATTAAGTCCCCAGCAGAGTCGCCAGTTCTGTAACACGGTGGGAGAACTGACTTTAGTTAAATGTTGCGGATAGCAAGAGTCGCCACCGACTTTTATTTTATCCAAAGGAAAGGGCATAAAAGAACAGGAAAGACCTTAAAAAGATTTTTGGGTTCGGGGGGTAGGTTATGCAAAGGGAAGGTGTTAGCACCCTTTACATCCATGGTTATCCATGGGCTCTTAGTTACTTAGCTCACTTTAAATTGTTTTGAGAAGTGTAGTGTGTGATTAGAAATTTTCTTAAGTACTTTATAATGATCCATGTACGGATATATATAAAGCCTTTGTTTTGAAAATTGTTTGAAAATGTGAAGTGTTTTGAAATGTTTTGAAAAGGTGAGCAAGTACATAAGAGGAACCTACCCTAAGTTAAATCTTTTCTGTTCTTAAATATCCTTTAAATGGTAAGACTATCCCTATTATTAAGGAATAGGTAGTCATTACCTTGGATGTATGAGGGACCAATGAAGGGACAACTGTGATTAGGCAACTCTGTAAGGTGTATTTAGCAATTCGAAGGGACTTATCATCTTTATTCGAAAGGGACAAGATCATTTATCGTAGGCAACCTCGAAGGGACTTGATCTTATAAATTGAAGGGACTTGATGATATTTATGAATGAAGGGACTTTGCTTTATACACCTTACTTGACTTTTTTCTTTAGGCAACATGAGAGGTATCCTTAAGAATGTGAGATGGCGATCCAAGATCGACTTACATGTGTGCGTGTACAAATTCAAGTATTTATCTTACAAATTAGTGATCTAAATTCAATTTTAAATACAAACATGTTTACACTCCCTATTTTACTAACCATGACAATTTAAATAAATAATAATTCTACAACTATTACATATTTGGCACAATTACATTATAAGAATAATAAAAATAACTTAAATAAGTAAGCATATAATAAATAAATAATTAAATTTGTTAGTAATAACAAACAAAAATAAATATAAGAAGGTTAGTATAACAATATAATATAGAAACAAATTAAAAGTCCAAAGTTAAATAAATAATTATTTTTTTAAGAACTTTAATAAACGAAATAAATAATAATTATTATATACTAATAAATATAACTAACAGTCCTAATAATTTAATTTTTTTAGATTTTTTAGGAAAAAGGAATAAATAATAATAATTATATACCTATAAATATGATTAATAGTTTATATATATACATATTAAAAATATTTAATAATTATAATTACAAAAATAAGAAATTAGAATCATAAAAGAAAATTAGGGTTTTAAAATAAATTAGGGTTTATAAAGAAAATCCTAATCTAATTAAAAATTAATTTATTTACCCTAATTTTAACTTAATAAAAGAAACTATATACAAAATACTATTATTATTATAAGAAAAAGTTTATTGATTAATTAGTCTTTTTTTTAAAATTAATGATCTAAGTCCATATTGATTTTCATTCAGTTCTTGGCACGCCCTAAATTACTAACCACGCAGGGAATAATAAAAATAAATAAAGGCAGAAATTTAAAGACAGAAAATAAAAATTCCTACACTATTACATGGCTTCGGGACAATTACATAATAATTAGGCGGAAAATAACACTAAATTATTACATCAAGGAGACAGTTACATAATTATAAGGCGAAAAATAAAAACTAAATTATTACAAATATGAAACAGTTACATAATATGATAAACAGTAAATGAATAACATAAAAATGAGTTAGAGTTAGAGTGAAAATTAGAGTTCAAAGTTTATAGAGGAAAATATATAATCAGTTTTAGAGAAGCAATTCTGGTTTATATAAAAAAATTAAGATTTTAGGAAAAAAATTGGGTTAGTGTTATAGGTTTGAAATTTAGAGTTTGTGGCGGAATTGTCAAGGTTTATGAAAAAATCAGGGTAGTTAGTTATCTGTGCAGATCTAAATATATGTATAAAAATAATATGAATTAAAAAAAACAACGGCGTTGCTAGCGCAAAATTGTGATCATCGCAACTGGATCGGATAACACAAATGTCACGCCTCGTACACGTATATGTGAAAACAGCGTATTGACACGATCTGATCCGAATAATTTAATAAAAAAAATAGATGTTCCACTCTTGATTTCTTGATGTAGTCTTCTGCTTTCTCAATCTTGGCCAGATGTTCCACTCTGAGCTTCTCCAACCTCTCAATGTCTATACGACCATCACTCCTCTCCCAGAGGGTCTTCTTTAGAGCTTGAGACAGATTCTCATTCCTTTCCTTCATCTTCTCAAATTCTTCCAGGTTGACAGTAACTGGAGGTGGCACAGTGGAAGGTCCAGGTGTTTCCTCAATGGTAAAAGGCATCCCAGAAATCTGAGCCCTAGCATGAGACCACTCATAATACTAAGTTGAAGCCAAATTGTTGCATCTCCCAAGAATGGCCATCCCTTTGGTCTGGATGTTGTCCCAAGCCCAGGATGCTTGTCTGACAACAGCTAGATTAGGCTTTATCTCACAATACAGGGTTTCAGCCAAGTCTTGCACTCTAGGAGGGTGAACCAAAGCATAGCCCAGTTGTCTCTTAAACAACAAAGGATTGTAGTTGATGCAACCCTTCACTCCTACTAGAGGTACATTGGGGTACTGCCCACAGCTAGTAATTATGTCTCTGCCCTTGGTGCTCTGGGTGCACCACCTGATGTCATCTGAAGTCAAAGCCATAAGTCTCCTAGCCCAATTCTTCTGTTGGTGAGGATTCAGGAAGGCATCAGTTTTGGGTAAGTGTTTAAGCAGCCAGGTATGAAACAGGGGAGCACAGCATCTCACCAATATCCCTCTCTGCTTCTCATTCCTCTGATGAACAGAATAATAGAAATCCCCTAGTAATGTGGGCACTGGGTTCCTCAAAAGGAAGAGATGAATAACATTCTTGCTGATAAACTTGGGCTCATCTGTAAAAAGTATAACCCCATATATACTGAGGGCTAACAATGCACAAACTGCCTTCCATTCTCCCAAGGAGGCCTTCAGGATGGCCTGAGAAGTTAGAAAGTCCAAGTGCAGACCAGGGATTCCAGCCTTTGTAGTCATGTTCTGCTCAATCAATACAGGCTCCAAATACAGTGCCTTTGCCACTTCTTCATTGCTGGGAGAAGCCATCTCAGGGTTGAAGGGGACACCACCCCTGACAGGTACTCCAATCAGTGATGAGAACTCCTCCAGCAGAGGTCCCAACTGAAAATTCTGGAAAGTGAAGCATCTCAAGGGAGGGTCATAAAACTGTAGGCAGGTGTGGATCAAACTCCTCTGAGAAGGATCCAAGTCCATAACCATATCAAGGATGCCTCCATAATGCTCTCTGAATAATGGGATGTGGTCTAGAGTGATGAGTGCCTGGACCTGCCTGATGCCAGCCAACACAGGCTCAAAGAAATGGTATGAAATGTTGCTCTTCTTGGGTGCCATGACTGCTGATGAAGAGCTGAAAACAGATGTTGATGATGGAGACTGATACTGGTGATGAGACACTGATAGGCTGATGATGAAGGTAACTGAAGCAAACCACTGATGAAGATAGCTGAAGTAGATAACAGATGAACAAAGGTCTATGCAGATGAAGGGATCAAAACCAAGCCAGATGTAATATGGATACCCTGAAAAACAAATAAACAAATGTTAAATGATGCAATGATGAGTATGCAAATGATATGCAAGGGTTTGTGATCAAGCTGGATCTGATTACTGTCTTGATATAAAGGTCCATGTATGTTTAAGAAGTCCAAATGGAGGTCTAGAAGTCCAGTAACCAAGGTGGGGGACTCAAATAAAGAGTCACATGTCCTGGGTTAAATCACAAGAACTGTCCAAAGTGAAGCATTCTTAAACACAATGAGTAACAAGGTATGATGTGGCCAAAGGTTCCTGCAAACCTGTAAACAGCCCAACCCCCTCACAGGTGGTGTTCTAAAACAAGGATCCTCAGACTTGGATTAGTTATGAGGAGTGTAAACACTTCTAACCCGGAGGTACAGTGTTTACAATAACCATAAAAGATCCTCCTTTAATTCACCTCAGTTTCTGAAGGTCATAATAAAGGTCATCCAGACTTAGCAAGCTTCCCAGATAGCCCTAGCACTACAGGAAGTCTGTAGCACAGAGTTCTCAAGAAGAAACCCACATCTGAACCGTGTTTCATATTCCCGCACCAGACCGAAATGGAATGGGAAAGAACATGAACCACTCTAGCCTAGGTGTCACTCAGGTCCCAGGTATAGGACCTTAAACTCTCAATGAAACCCCACCCATCAAGACAAAAAACCAGATCCAGCCAGATAACAGTATGACAGTATGATGTATATAAAGCTGTAAAGAAAGCAATAAATAACCGTACATAAAGCAGTAAATAAAGCAAATATACAAACACAATTAGCACATAACACCCTAGTAAACACAAATCAAACAAGCGCTAGGAGGAACCCACAAAAAGAACCAGAAGCCCTGGTTACAGTATAAGAGTCCCCAGCAGAGTCGCCAAGTTGTCGCTCCCACCAAATGACACGGAGGGCCAAGAGGGGTACAGACGCGAACGGTCGGTGAAAAGAGGAATGAGAACACACAGGGGTGAACTCAGGAGAAAAGAAAAGAGTCGCCAGCTAGGCATTTTTATCCCGAAGGAAAGGTAATGCTGCATAGACCTAGAAAAAGATATGGATAAGACGGTTGCGAACCAGAGAGACTGAGAAAGGGGGTTGGTTACAACCTGGGAAGGTATTAGCACCCAGATTGTCCGCCGTACTCGACGGGATCCACGCTTAAAAGATTTGTGTTTTAAAGGGGTAGTGTCAGTGCAATTTGTGTATCAAAGCTGGAAAGAATGCAAGTGTCAGTGCTAGAGGAAAGTGAAGTGTATAAGAGAAGTGTCAGTGCAAGAACAAGAATGAAATGCCCAAGATAATGAGGCTAAAAGAATAATGCTGGAGGAGGGGGAATATACAGAGACTTTTGTTCGATAACTGTTAAGTTATGCCTACGTATCCTCTCGTGCAATGAGGAAGTCAGAACACCGTAGTTCGACCCAAAGAGACTGAAAGATAAATTGACTTGTGAACTGCTTACTTGTCTATGCTCAAGTGTATGACCTGTCTGGCTCAGGTGCAAACTGTCTTGCATTAGACGGAAGAAGCGAGTTCTCGTTTGTGAATGAGATGAGAAAAGAATCCCGGAGGAGACGATTATTGTTTGTTTTTGTATTTTCAGTCTTTTATTGCTTTTGAAAGTTTGTCATAAATTGATGAGCTTAAGCCTAAACCAATGGGTTAGTAAACTCATCACATCTTCCCTCTAATTAGGGGTAATGAGGATACCTTAAGTGTGAAGTCAGCATCTCACACTTAATCACCTATTGATGTAGGATTAAGATCATTAACCTACTTATGATTATTTAGATGTTTTTGTTGTTTTTGTTTAGTGTTAAGTAATGAGATTAAGCCATAATCAGGGATTAAACAGACTCATTACACCATCCTAATAGAAGGATAATAGATGAGAATGTTTAAGCTGAGGAAAACTCCTCAACTTAATCCATGATTAGGGATTAACCTCATGACAAAACAAAGCCTTTATTAGATGGATTTTAGTTAATGATAAGATGAAGGAGTGGATTTTATGATTTGTAAGACAACTTGAGGGGGACTTGTCCATTAACACTAGGGTTAGTCCTTCTTAACCAATTAAGGAAGAATTAGAACCCTACTGTAAGGCCCAAGTTACAAGCTTGGTGTCTTGATGATTATTAGGTGAATTGATTAAAGGATTTAAACACATTAAGGGTTTAACACTTAGGATTAAAGTTATACACTTCATCCTAATAGAAGGATGCAGGCATAAGCTTAATCACAAAGCCTTAAAGCCTTTAGGGTTTAGTCCCTAATTATGAGATGAGAAGAGAAGACTCAAAGAGACACAAAGGTAAAAACTAAGTGGGGGACTAATCAAAACCATAATTGTTATCATGCTTGGTTATTCCTAGGGTTTGTGAGGTTTAAGAAAGAAATCTTCAAGGAACCACCAAGGAGAGAAGCAGATGAAAGGAGGAAGAAGAAGCAAAACAACTTGCTTCACTTAAGAAGACAAGTTGCTTGAAGAAAGAAGGTAAGATGAACAATAATGAGCAAGCTCAATCCAAAGCACAAGATAAAATTCAGCAATGATGCATAAGAGAGATGAAAAGAGATTGTGAGAAGTGAAGGCAAATTCACTTCTCAAACCACTTACCACCTGAAAAGTCAGCAAAAGAAATGAAATACAATGCAAATGAGATGCAATGCAATGATGCAAATCAAAACCAGGAGCATAAGTATGATGTTAATGATGCTAAGAGATGATGCAAACATGAGGCAAGGCATTAGAATGATCATACAAACATATGGATGCAAGAGAAACATGTTTTGAAACATGGATGTTCATGAAAAAGTTATGGAATGCAAATGACATACAACATGGAAAATGAAAGATGCAATGATCAAACAAAGTTCTAATATGTCTTAAGATGTATTATGAATCAAATGGATGCACAAAATGTCATGGCAAGTCATGGTATGCAAGCAAATGGAAGATGGATGCAAAGGAAGGCATGAATTAGGGTTATATGCAACATACAAGGAAAAAATCCAAAACCAGAAGCAAATGACATGATAAAAATTTGAAAATGCAATCAAAGGAACCCTAGACCTACACAAACTCACTGCCCAAAGAAGGGGATCCAACTCTTAATCTAGTGAGAGTTATGAATTTCCTAAGATTGCTAGGGTTTTAAGGTACCTTGTCAAGAAAAATGCAAAACAAATTGAAAATGCAAGATCAATTCAAGCCAATTTTATCCTATAAACTGCATGCTATACAAGATGCAATGCAAAAAGAATCATCATCCAACTCTCAATGGTTAGGCAGAAATGAATTTTCAAAGTTTGAACCAAAATATTACCTCAAAATGAATTTAATTCTAATGAAAATGGTCAAAAGGCATCAAGAACAAAAAATAAATTTGGTTTGAGAGTTGGACAATGTTTCTAAATGTTTTTAAATGTTACATGAATTTTTTTGTGATTTTTAAATACCTAAAAGTATTTTTAATTAATTAATTTTCATTAACTAATTAAAAATAAACTTTTAAATGATTTAAAAATAAATTTTAATGAAAAAAATAAAAATAAAAATATTTTTGTGTTCTGAAAATTAATTGAATCTTTGACAAAAAATTTCAGAATTTTTAAAGATGTTTTGCTATTTTTTAAAATTCGTACAAAATAAATCAAAACAAATGAAAAATAAAAATGAAATTAACTGAAAAATGAGAAAGTATGCAAATCCAAGGGCTGTGGTTTAAACTGGGACGCGCGGGAATTGACTTAGCGCGCATCTGGACGGCTCACATTCAAACTACACTAATTAAGATTAAACCCTAATCAGAAGCCCTAATGACTTTCAGATGACCGGAACAGTGTTCCGGTCATCTTCTCCGGCGAGACCAAATCCCCAACTCTCTCTACAAGCCACCCCACCCCAAATTAACTATCCATAAATGATCCCCCACTCAAAACGAACTCAAACCATCATCCAAACATGATTTATAACAAGCATACATGGAGAATTGAAGGAAAAAAAGAAAACTGGACAAAGTTTCAGAGAGTCATAACATGTTCATTTCTCAACTATTTTCGAAAATAAAAAGAGCAGCATGATCAGTGAAGCATGAAGAACAACTCTATAACAAAAAATACAAGTTCTGGAAAAATTGTTCTTGGTGATACCTGAGATTGAGCTTTCGAAACAGGGACTTTTTGCTTGCCTCTTTGCCTCAAAATGATCCCAATGGTCCCCCTGATGAAGTTATGAAGCTTGGTTGGAGTTTATAATGGTTGGTTTGTGAGTTTACAGAAGTTCTATTCAGTGAGGGGTGAGGATCGTGTTTCTGATTGAAGAGGTTTCAGGGATGAATGAGGGCAGGGAAATGATCAGGGGAGTGTGCTGAGATGTTTTGTGAAGTTTGTTTGAGTGTTTTATGCTTGTGGAGTGTGTTTTGAATGAAAATGCATATGAGGCATAAACTTGGAACTATGGCTTATGATCTCTTTCAGGCTTGTGTGTGTTGTGTGTTATGCTGGCTTTGGTCCACTTATCACAACTAGAGAGGTCAGAGGAGTTGGTGTGCCCTATTGTGATTGGTATGGGCAAGTTGCCAAAATGTCAACTTGACTTGTACTTGAGGTATGGGCAATGGTACAACTTGCTTTTTGGCTTGTCTTGGCTCAGCTTGAATCAAGGAAAGCTATGGAAAAGGTCTAGAGGCAATGCAGCAAGTGGATTAGGGTTTATGATAGATTTTGCAACTTGGTTCATCTTTGGTCCTTTTGAAGTTTCTTGATCCACAAGTCACAAGAATGAGCAAACTCTTGATGCAATCTGATTTTTAGACATTGATTCATGTTTGTATGAAGATTAGAAGTCCATTTGACAGCACAATTTGCCTTGGCAAGGGATTTTGCAACTTTGCCTCTTTGGTGGAAAACTTGAAATTATGTGATTTTTCCCAACTTTGACAAGCCATAACATTTGATCCAAAATGAATTAGAATGAGTTCTTTTACTTTTTGAAAAGGGAATGATCCATTCTACAACTTTCATGACCAAAGTTTTTCCCATTTGAAGCATTTTTGAATCAAAAGCAAGGGTTGAAAAAGTTTCCCAAAATGGCAAGTTTCCATTACAAGTCATTTTCCCAAAAAGTCAACTTTGCCAATGGCTTGAAATTCTTCAATTTTGTGAACTTCTAACATCTTATATGATCAAATAAAGATCATACACCATCAAAATGATGAAGAACACCCTTTGGTTGGGTCATTGGGGGCCTCGGATGCCCTGATTTTGCACTGACTTGCTCAAAAAGTCAACTCTTGATCAGATGACTTCCCCATGGAATTTCTTTATGAAAATTGATATGCATGATCCCTATACCATATAGAGACCAATAGAAACAAGAATGACCAAATTTTTTGGATTTATGGCCTTTGAAACCAAAACCCTAATTCTAGGTCATCTGTGCAGTTAAACCTGGCTCTGCTTCCATGCCTTTCTCAGTTCTTGTGATTTTATGACATTCTTGACTTTGAGAAGATATAACATGATGCTTGAACATACATGGACCCCTTTGAAGTGATTTATGACCTTTGGAGTGGCTCAAATGGCTCTTGGATCGCTCAGATCACAAACCCCAGATGCAGATGACTTTGAAAAAATGCAGTGAAGCAAATATGCAATATGGGGATGCTATGATTGAAATTATGCATATGAGAAGATCACAAGCCATGGTGTGAATGGGTGAGGGCAAATTTGGGGTGTTTACAGCTGCCCCTATTCAAACATGAGTTAGCTGTGCAGGATGTAAGCAACGGCTTAACAGGCAAACAAGATAACTTGTGGTTGAATACCAAAGACAATCCAAAATTTGCACTCACAGAATGAAGAAGAAAAGGGATATAGATTGTAAAAGAAAATAAAGTATATTATAAAGTGCCGGCGGCGGAGGAAGACCGCCGAGCAGAGGACGACTGCTGGGGAAGGAGCAATGACGGGGACGGCCGACATGTTGGGGATATAAGAGATTATGATGGGGACGACCATCAAGTAAAGCTATAAGATTCTCTGGGGATTATAGGTAGAAATAAATGATGAGGTACGGTCATCAAAGGTGAAGGACGATCACCTAGCAGGGGACGACTTCTCTGTTGGGGATAAGATGAGGGACGATCATCAAAGGTGAAGGACGATCACCAGGCAAGGTACGGTTGCCAAAAGTATCGCGACATAGGACGAATGCCGGATAAAAAGGTCGACGATGGGGACGGCCATCGGATAAGCATGATGAAGGACGATCATCAAGAGGTGAAGGACGATCACCTAGCAGGGTACAGCTGCTCTCGGGGTTTATCATGACATAGGACGAATGCCAGACGACAAGATCAACGACGGGGACGGCCATCGGATAAAATGATGAAGGACGTTCATCAGAAGGTGAAGGATGATCACCTAGCAGGGTATGGCTGCTAAAAATCACGACATAAGACGAATGCCGGATAACAAGGTCAACGACGGGGACGGCCATCGGATAAAATGATGAAGGACGATCATCAGGAGGTGAAGGACGATCACCTAGCAGGGGACGGCTGCTAAATATCACGACATAGGACGAATACCGGATAGAAAAGGGGTTCTAATGAAACAGAGACTCCGCTGGGGAAAGGATGAAGGACGGTCATCCAAAGATGAAGGACGATCACCTGGCAGGGTACGGCTGCCGAAAGGTATCATGACATAGGACGAATGTCAGATAGAAAAGAAGTTTTGCTTTGTTGGCGACCTACTGGGGAATAGTAAACACGGACGAGTGTTTACATCCAAGAAATAAAAGGTATAAGTGTTTAGGTACGGTGTATAGATTAAAGATGCGGACGAGCATCCTTAAGACTATGTGTAACACGGTGGGAGAACTGACTTTAGTTATGTTGCGGATAGCAAGAGTCGCCACCGACTTTTATTTTATCCAAAGGAAAGGCATAAAAGAACAGGAAAGACCTTTTAAAAGATTTTTGGGTCCGGGGGGTAGGTTATGTAAAGGGAAGGTGTTAGCACCCTTTACATCCATGGTTATCCATGGGCTCTTAGTTACTTAGCTCACTTTGAATTGTTTTTGAAAATGTGAAGTGTGTGGATAAAAATTTTCATAAGAGTTTGATAATGATCCATGTACGGATGCGTAAAAAACTTGTGTTTGAAAATTGTTTGGAATTGTGAAGTGTTTGAGAAATTTTTGAATATTGAGCAAGTAACTATGAGGAACCTACCCTAAAGTTTTAAGTCTTCCTGTTCTTGAATCCTTTAAATGGTAAGACTATCCCTATTATTAAGGAATAGGTAGTCATTACCTTGGATATAAGGGACATATGAGGGTCATCTGTTTAATGAAGGCAACTGTAGGGTGTATTAAGCATTTAGGAGGGACTGTCATCATTATTCGAAAGGGACAAGATCATATGAAAGGCAACCTTTTTAGGGACTTGATCTTTAATTTTGAAGGGACTAGATGACTTTTCTTTTAAAAGGGACTTTGCTTTATACACCCCACTTGACCTTATGATTAGGCAACATTGAGCGGCAACCCCAGAAAGTGAGATGGCAATCAAAGATCGACTTACGTGTGTGAATGTTTAATTTTGTATTTTATCTTATAATTTAAATGACCTAAATTCAATTTTTAAATATAATACATGTTTACACTCCCTATTTTACTAACCATAGCATGAAAATTAAATAATTTAAATTTTACAAAAATTACATCCAGGAGCATTTACATAATAATAATAAGCAATTAATAATAAATAGCAAAATAAATAAATAAGCAAAATATAAATAATAAATAAATAAGTAATAATAACTATAATAGGGGTTAGTAATAATAATTAAAAATAAATAAGGTCAGTGAAATAATAATAAGCATAAAAAAAAAATTAAATGGATTAGTAATAACATGATTAGTAATAATAATAATAAACAAAACAAAATTTTAATGGCTTAATGGAAAAATAAGAACAATTACATTAATTAATTATAAAATTTAAAATTATAAACAAATTAAATAAATTATGAACATATTATGAGAAATTATTAAATTTGCAAAATTTTTTAGAATTTATTTACATATATAATTAATCATAAACAAGGATATAATATTATTAAAATGGGATTAATTATAATTTAATTATATTAACTAAAATATATACATAATAATTATATTTACAAAATTTAATTATATTAAATATTATATTTACAAAAAATTAGAAAAAAATAAAATTAGGTTTTTAATAATTGTTTAGAGAAATAAATTAGGGTTTATAAAATTAGGGTTTGATTTACAATAATAATTTATTTAACTAAATAATATATACATTTTATAATTGAAATACATAATAATAAAAACTAATTTTGAATTTTAGAAAATAATTTTTAGAATTTGGGAAAATATTGAATATATATATTATTATGGAATTATTTAATTATATATTTATATATGATTTATTAATAATAATAATTAAACAAAATTAAATAAACAAGACAAAATAGAAAAAAAGAAGCAAAAAGATGGAACTTACTTGGCTGGGATTTGAACCCAGGACGTTCTGCCTACCAGCAACAAAACACACCACTAGGCCAGCCACGCATGTGTGATAGAGAAGGGGGTTCAATTGGTTTTGTTCTTTGTCTGGAAAAATCAAGAAAAATAATAAAAAGCAAAAGGCATGGGGGTGGAATCGAACCCAGGACCTCTTAAGCACGCAAACATACACATGACCATCCCAGCTAGGTGAGCACATCTGTCAAAGTAATGACAATAAAACATAATATATAATGTTTCATGTTTAACCTGAAAAAATAAGAAAAAAATGCACCAAGCCAGGACTCGAACCAGGGCCATCACACAGTACACAAACCAGCCTTACCACTGAGACAAGCTGCACGCTTGTGATAATAAACCAACACTAAAACATAAAATATTTTAAATAAAATTTGAATTTTCCAGGACGCGCCAACCAGCTTCGTCTTCTCCAGATTACCTGCGAAAATTCATGCCACTTTTCCTGCGAAATTTACTGCGTGTTCTTCCATATTCAAAACCTGCGAAAATCAAACACCCACAAAACAGTACAATTTCTTTCAATTGATCAGTGTTTTATGATCCTTATGGTTCACACAACATCCCTATGTTCTTCAAATTCATTTATATTTAGTGAATCGAAGAACCCTAAATTAGGTTTGCAAACCCTAGCTATGGCATCTTCCAATTCCCGCGGCTAAACTCAATCAAAATTATCCAGAAAGTTTCTAATCATCATAGCAAGCACAAATCAATAGTCAAATAGAATTAATAATGAGTAAATATTAAGAATCGAAAAATTATGAATGAACATGAACATGGATTCGGGTTGAGTGATTTATGAGGTTTGGGATGCATATGAGTGATGATTCATGATCAGTGAGGTCCAAGGAGTCTTCTTGTGTCCTTAAAATACCTTAAAGTGCTGTGTATTGAGGAATCCGAATTTGAGTTTGTGAAGGATTTTTTGATTTGTAAACTTACTCTTGAGGAGGCTGAAATTCGTGTCTTGTTAGGGTAATGTGTTAAGTACTTATAGAAGAATGAATTAGGTCAAAAAGATTGATCATTTGTGTGGAAAATTTGATATGAAAAGATTCAAAATGATCATGCCTTAAAAATCAAATATTCATGTATGAACACTTGCTATTTTTGGCTAATCCTCATGATTTCTTTCCACTTCAATTCTAATCAAATTTATGATTTTCTAGAAGCTTGATCCAATTCAAATCTTACATTTTCATATTTTATTTTTATTTAAAATGATTTTTAATGAATTAAATCAAAATAAATAAAAATAAAATAATAAAAAATCTGATTTTTAATGGTTTGGGTCGTGCATGAAGTTATTGTATGGATTGGGTCATCATTTGGCAAGCCCATTTGGAAGAAATTGGTTTTAGACCTCCATTTTCATCATAAACCAACCCAAAATTTCCCAACATTGCAAGGGCACATATCCTTCAATTTTAATGCTATGAGGGTGTTCTTGGACATTTTGGAAAGCTTGAAGAGTCCTCTAAACAACCCCACTGGTTTCATGTCCATATCATTTACCAATCTCAAGTTATGCCCTTTTGAAGTTGTTGACTTTTTGTTGAGTTTCAAAAGGACCTATAATGTCTTAGCTCATACCTTCCAAATGAAGCATTTTTGGGCTTGGCTTGTGAGACACAAAGTTGTAGAGAATTCAATTTCCTTCAAAATTAGCTTTAAGTGGAGACTTGGTGATGAAGTATGTGAAAGTTATGGCTGGTCAAAGTTCAGTTGACTTTTACTAAGGAAACCCTAATTTAGAAACTCCTGATTCTTGATGATCTGAAATCTCCTTGATGAATCATGATCAACCCTTGATAAAATGATGAATTTTACTTCATATAATTGATGTTGGTAAAAAATCATGAAGTTTGACTTTGGTTTGACCATAGTTGACCTCAGTTTGACTTTTTAACTGCTTTGACTGATTTTGACTTATCTGACCATCTGACTGAGCAAACTTCTGAGAAAAGTCTTGAAACTTGTCATGGGGGTTCTTACACTCATATAAGATGCTATGAAGCTCACTTTAAGTCTTGGAAGTTCATTTAGCCTGATTAAAATCAAAACCCTAGTTTTGGATGCACTGCTTAGGAGGTGCATTGTCTGAGGGAATTGTTAACTCTTCTGACCAATTGTGAACTTTGTGAACCTTGTGAATCATCATAAAATGTCTTGTGATACTCATGGGAGGTATTGTGAACCTTGTGAACCTCATAAAGTGACTTGTAGACTTCATGAACCTTATGGAAGGTCTTGAAAGCATTGTGAATCTTGTGAACATTGTGAACCTCATAAAGTGACTTGTAGACTTCATGAACCTCATGAAAGGTCTTATAAACATTGTGAAACTTGTAAACCTTGTGAACCTTCATGAAGTGACTTGTAGACTTCATGAACCTCATGAAAGGTCTTGAAAGCATTGGGAAGCTTGTGAACCTTGTGAACCTTCTTAGCACACAAAGTCTTGTATTGTGAGGGCAAATTTTGGGGTGCAACAGCTGCCCCTGTTCAATTTTCTGAATCCTGAGGGGTTAGATTGGTATATTTGCCAGTCGTGACCTGGAAGGTTGAAGGGGATTGAACACAAAAGCCCAAAAATTTGCACTCACCAGTGCATAAAGTGATACAGATGGCTAGTTGAATATGGTTGAGTGGGCTTAAAGATGCCACTTGGAGAAAAGTTCTTCAGACACATTTCTTGGAGGATAAAGCAGTCCAAAATATGAAGGTATAATGATAGTTTTCAGGAGGATAAAGCAGTCCTGAAGTAATGATGATAGCTGTCAGGAGGATGGAACAATCCTGAGGTATTGATGTGCTTTCAGGAGGATAAAGCAGTCCTGATGTAATGATATGTTTTCAAGAGGATGAAGCAGTCTTGAGAGGTTAATAATATGCTTTCAGGAGGATGAAGCAATCCTGAGGTAATGATGATAATTGTCAGGAGGATAAAGCAACCCTGAGGTAATAATGTGATTTCAGGATGATAAAGCAATCCTGAGGTATCAGAAGCTGTCAGGAGGATGAAGCAGTCATGAGGTAATAATAAGCTGTCAGGAGGATGAAGCAGTCCTGATGTATAATGCTTTCAGGAGGATAAAGCAGTCCTGATGGAGTGATATGTTTTCAAGAGGATGAAGCAGTCTTGAGAGATAATAAGTTTTCAGGAGGATAAAGCAGTCCTGATGTATAATGCTTTCAGGAGGATAAAGCAGTCCTGATGGATGATATGCTTTCAGGAGGATAAAGCAATCCTGAGGGATGATAACTTTCAGGAGGATAAAGCAATCCTGATAATCATAAGTCTGTTTGCTGGATAATTAACCTGAAAACAAAGTAGCTTTCTGTATGGTAATATTAGTTTATGCATTATGTATGTATGTATGATATGATGCACTTAAATAATGTACTATGTATCTATGGATATGTATGTTATGGTATGATGTAAATGATGTATGTATGATATGATACTGCCGGATGCGTCTGGATATCTTCGTATAACAACTGCTGGCCAGGGAAAATAAATCCCGATTCGTTTTTGAAGAATATGAGGAACTCGTTCCCGTCTTGCTTGATAATATATTATACATAACCTTTCGTCTGCTGGGAATGGCAAGGTATAGATAACCTCCCGTCTGCTGGGGATAGTAAGGTATAGATAACCTCCCGTATGCTGGGGATAGTAAGGTATAGATAACCTCCCGTATGCTGGGGATAGTAAGGTATACATAACCTTCGTCTTCGTTTGATAGTAGGGCAGATATAACCTCCCGTCTTCGTTCGTCGTACCCTTATTGGAAAGTAAATTCCCGTATATCCGTATGAGGATAAAAGAGATGGATATAAATTCCAGGGGAGATGTGACTTTATGAAGATGAACTTGTCCTACTGAGGGTTTGTAACTGTCTTGTAAAGATGAACCGGCGAAGCTTCGTTGAAATCCTTCCCTCGTTTGTCCTTAGTAAATACTATTACTGCATTTCCATGCATTTCTGGTAAACATCAATCATATTAAGCATACATGCATTTCTTGTAAACATCAATCATATTAAAAAGCATACATACATTCAAACACAACCAATGGACGTTTCGCTTATGTAAATAGGGTAAAAGTAAATCTGGATTCAAAAGATGGAATTTTATTTATATCAAAGAGTGACCCATTCATGGGTAAGTTTGTACAAGGAGACATAAACCCTAGTAAGAGGATTTTGTCATAAAGTTTTTATAAAACAAAAAGAATCAGCTATGTGGGAAATAATCCTATTGAGTTTCAATTCTACTATTGCCATTCAAGTATCTCATCTTCTGTTGTTGAGACGGAAACGATTGGATTGAGCTTTATCTGTTCGAGCTTGAATAAGTAACACAACTGGTTGCAGTTTCATGGGTGACCCAAACGAGACATAGTCATACGCTTTAATCCCTAACTTTTGCCTGGATTGCCCTTTCAGGTTTTCAATCCACCGGGATACCCTTTTTTGCCCAAGCCGCCTTTTCAGGTTTTCGACTTGCCGGGTGTACATCTTTTTATATATATCCCTAATTTTTGCCCAAACCCTTTTGGTTTGCCGGGATGCCCTTATTTTTTCCTAGGCCTGTCAACCTAGCGGGTCTCTTTTCATGCGTAGTATTTTTTAACTATGTCTGCGTTTACAGGCTGTGGGAAGTCTTCACCATCCATTGTAGTGAGTATCATGGCACCTCCTGAGAACACTGTCTTGACTACAAATGGTCCTTCATATGTTGGAGTCCACTTGCCCCTAGGATCACCCTGTGGTAATATGATACGCTTAATTACCAAGTCACCAGCCTGATATACCTTTGGCTTAACCTTCTTATTAAAATCTTTGATCATTCGTTTCTGGTACATCTGGCCATGACAAACTGCTGCTAACCTCTTCTCATCAATCAAATTTATCTGGTCAAGTCGAGTCTGAATCCACTCATCTTCATCCAAGCCTGCATCCTTCATAATTCTTAAGGAGGGAATCTGAACTTCAATGGGTAGAACTGCTTCCATACCATAGACCAAGGAGAATGGGGTTTCCCCTGTTGAAGTACGTATTGTGGTACGATAACCATGAAGAGAAAATGGCAACATCTCATGCCAATCCTTGTAAGTAACAGTCATCTTCTGTACAATCTTCTTAATGTTCTTATTAGCAGCTTCAACTGCCCCATTCATCTTTGGACGATACGGAGAAGAGTTATGATGCTTAATCTTGAACTGCGTGCAGAGATCAGTAATCATAGTGTTGTTCAGATTAGAGCCATTGTCAGTGATAATCCTTTCAGGGATGCCATACCTACATATGAGATTATTCTTAATGAATCGAGCCACAACATTCTTGGTAACAGATGCGAATGAAGCTGCCTCCACCCACTTTGTGAAGTAATCAATAGCAACCAGAATGAAACGATGCCCATTAGAAGCAGTAGGTTTGATCTCACCAATCATACCAATGCCCCACATGGCAAAGGGCCAAGGAGCAGTCAACACATTCAATGGTGATGGAGGTATATGGACTTTATCAGCATAGATTTGACACTTGTGACAAGTTCTGGAGTGTTGATAGCAATCAGCTTCCATGGTAGACCAATAGTAACCTGCTCTCAGTATCTTCTTTGCCATAGTATGACCACTAGAATGAGTGCCAAAGGTCCCATCATGCATATCTTCCATAATTTCAGTTGCTTCTTTCTTATCCACACAACGAAGCATAGTTGAATCATGATTGCGCTTGTACAAAATCCCATTACTCAAAAAGAACTTAGCAGAAAACCTTCTCAGAAATTTCCTATCTTTGACAGATGCCCCTTCAGGGAATTCCTGAGCTTCAAGATATCTTTTCACTTCATAAAACCAAGGCTTCTCTTCTGCCCCTTCTGTGTCAATCTCATTGCAGTATGCAGGCTTTTCAAATCTATCAATAGTAATCTTGGGAGCTTCATCATCCCAACTGATCTCAAACATAGATGCCATGGTGGCCAAAGCATCTGCCAACTGATTCTCTCTTCGTGGAATATGTCCAAAGGTAATTTCTTTGAAATGTGGGATCAAAGACAACACATGCTCTCTGTAAGGAATGAGGTTATCATGCTTGGTATCCCAATCTCCTTTGATCTGACTAACTACCAAGGCTGAATCTCCATACACATCAAGGAACTGGATCTTCATATCAATAGCAGCTTTAATACCCAGGATACATGCCTCATACTCAGCCATATTATTAGTACAATAGAAACAAAGTCTGGCAGTAATCGGGGTATGACAACCTTCAGGGGAACTAATCACAACACCAACACCATTACCAAGTGCATTAGAGGCACCATCAAAAACCATAGTCCATCGGGATCCTTGTTCAGGTCCTTCATATTGTCCAGGTTCTTTGGTAATAACCATAATGTCTTCATCAGGGAATTCAAAACTCATTGATTGGTAATCATCCACTGCTTGATGAGCCAAATGATCTGCTACAACACTTCCCTTAATGGCCTTCTGAGTAGTATATTGTATGTCATATTCCGTCAAGATCATTTGCCATCTTGCAATTCTTCCGGAGAGAGCAGGTTTCTCAAATATATACTTGATTGGATCCATCTTTGAAATCAACAAGGTAGTATGGGTCAACATATACTGTCTTAGTCGGCGAGCAGCCCATGCCAAAGCGCAGCAAGTTTTCTCGAGCAGTGAGTATCTTGTTTCACAGTCGGTAAACTTTTTGCTAAGGTAGTATATTGCCTGCTCTTTTCGACCAGACTCGTCATGTTGCCCCAACACATACCCCATTAAATTGTCTAACACTGTTAAGTACATAATCAAAATTGGAGGTTCTAGCAGATATCTCTTGATTTCATCAAAGGCAGTCTGGCACTCATCATTCCATTCCATCACCTGATCTTTCTTCAACAATTTGAAGATTGGCTCACAGATGGCAGTTAATTGGGAAATAAATCTTGCAATGTAATTCAATCGTCCCAAGAAACCTCTAACTTCCTTCTCAGTACGGGGAGCTGGCATCTCTCGTATAGCTTTTACTTTTGCAGGATCCACTTCAATACCTTTTCCACTAACAATGAAACCCAGGAGCTTACCAGATCTAACTCCAAAAGTACATTTGTTTGGGTTCAGTCTCAACTTGTATTTCTTCAACCTCTCAAACAATTTATGCAAATGATCAAGATGTTGTTCTTCATTCTGGGATCTGGCTATCATATCATCCACATATACCTCTATCTCATGATGAATCATATCATGAAACAAAGCCACCATAGCACGCTGATATGTTGCCCCTGCATTCTTCAAACCAAATGGCATCACCTTATAGCAAAAGGTGCCCCACTGTGTCACAAAGGTTGTCTTCTCCATATCTTCGGGTGCCATCTTGATTTGATTGTAACCAGAGAACCCATCCATAAAAGAGAATACCTTATGCTGAGCAGTGTTGTCTACTAGAACATCAATATGAGGAAGTGGAAAGTCATCTTTAGGGCTGGCTTTGTTCAAATCCCTGTAGTCTACACACATACGTACCTTACCATCTTTCTTAGGAACTGGTACCACATTTGCAACCCACTGAGGATAAGAAGTCACTGCTAAGAACCCTGCATCAAACTGTTTCATTACCTCTGCTTTGATCTTTTCTGACATCTCAGGACGCATACGACGAACCTTCTGTTTCTTTGGACGACAATCTTCTTTTACTGGTAAACGATGAACCACAATGTCTGTATCCAACCCTGGCATATCTTCATAAGACCAAGCAAAGATCTCCACATAGTCACGTAACATCTGAATCAACCTGCTCTTGACATTGTCCTCTAAATCAACCCCTATCTTGACCTCTTTCCTGTTTTCTTCAGTTCCCAGATTCATAACTTCGACTGGCTCTTCATGTGGCTGTATAGCTTTCTCTTCTTGTTGTAACAACCTAGCAAGCTCTACAAGTACTTCACAATCGTCCTCATTTCCGTCTTCAGTTTGATAGATCGGATTCTCGAAGTTATAATTGGCAATAGTAGAACTGCTATCAATAGGATCCAGAGTGGATGAGGATCTGCATTTTAGTGATGTGGGTGTGTGTAAGAACACATAGCTGATAAAACAAAAATAAAAGAAAAGAAACACAAGGAACACAATATTTACGAAAATGAAACGTCCACTGATTTTTATTGAATGAAGTATGCAAATGAAATGACAGCCCGTAGCAAGCACACCATTGTGCCCTGGGTAAGGCACAAGGTTTGAAAGTTTTAATTGTTCAAGAATTTACAAATTTAAAAGCAACAACACAGTAATAGTATTTACTCCTGACTAAAGGAGATAGGGATAACATCTTCAGCTTTCCAATTATTGAGTCCAGCACCCACAGTAGGGAAAATCCAAGCATCCAGATTGTAGTCTTCATCATAGTTTCCCACAGCGTTGATCTGGTTCTTCATAATCCCCTGATTGGTGATACGAACAACACGCGCACGACGAACAGCCTTCTGGGACTCTGCAGTGAAACCCAAACCAAATTTGTCAGACTTGTATGGGATATCAGGAAGCTGACCCCAAATAGTACAACCACATTCATCCACCACAGCTCTAGCATCATTGAGGGAAGCCATTGCCATTGTTGGAGGTTTTCTGGTGATCACGGGAACTTTCTTCGCAACTGGAGGAGCTACATAATCATTAACAATCCAAGGAACCACTTCAAATGTCTGACACGGAGTTTCAATATATTCACCTTCCATTTCCAGATACTTGAAAGTGTTTACATGGCTGACAAAGTATTCTTCTTCTCCATAGATAGTAACAACCTTTCCTTCCACCGGATATCTCAACTTTTGGTGCAATGTAGAGGTTACAGCACCTGCCCCATGGATCCAGGGACGACCAAGCAAACAAGAGTACGAAGGACGAATATCCATCACAAAAAATGTAGCAGTAAAAACCTGAGAGCCAACTTTGATTGGAAGATCAATTTCCCCATGCACTACTCTTCTGGAACCATCAAAAGCCTTCACCACAATATTGCTGGGCTTCAGCATAGTATCTTCAGGACTCAGCTTGTTCAGGACTTCCTTGGGCAACACATTCAGAGAGGAACCATTGTCTATCAGCACATGTGACAGGGTAGTGCCCCTGCATTCAATTGAGATATGCAAGGCCCTGTTATGATCCCTCTTGGCAAGGGTCAAATCAGCATCAGAAAATCCTAACCCATTATCATAGGTCAGGTGGGCAACACAATTCTCAAACTGGTCAATAGAAATGGCACTGGGTACATGAGCAGTCTTCAGAAACTTGATCAAAGCCTTGGCATGAGCTTCAGAACATAACAACAAGGACAACATAGAAATCTTTGAGGGAGTATGCCCCAACTGATCAACAATGTCATAATCACTCTTGCGAATGATTTTCAATACTTCTTCCATCTGTTTGGCAAGATCATCAGCAGCTGGCACATCAGTAGGTACAGGTTCAATAACAGGACCTTTGCCCCGAGCATCAGTGGTGGAGGTAGCAGCAGGAGTAGCTGCATTCTTGGAAGCAACTGGAGGAGAGAAGACTCTTCCACTACGTGTGATCTTACTAGATCCATCAATATTGTCAACATCAACAGGCACATCAGCTAAGGGCTCTTGCTTAACACCATGGATGTAAACATCAGATCCATAGTGCCAAGGCACAGCTTTGTCAGACGTATATGGAATAGGACCAGGAGTAGTAATGATCACCGGAGCAACTCTGGCTTCAGCAACAACTCTTACAGGACCTTCAGCAGTAATCTTGATTGGACCCTGATGGGTGATTTTAATAGGACCTTTGGAAGTGATTCTTACCGGCACTTTGTCAACCATATCAATCTCTTCAGTCTTCTTACCTTGCGTAATATGATCTACCATACTTTCCACGGAAGATGGTCTTCTTTCGAACACTATGGTGTAGTTATTCATGAGACGTTGAATTCCATCCTTCAACCTCCAACACTTATCTGGATTATACTCACAATAAACACAATCTTCACGACAACCTGGAAAGAACCCAGCTTGTACTAACTTCTCTCTGATGACAGACAATGGTGTGGTCAACTCCGCAACTGAATGGATATGCAGATCTTCCTCAATGGCATTGACAGTCTTCTCGTGATTTGGCATTGGAGCAGTAATCACATTTGGAGTACCCGGAGGATCAAACTCAATCTCTCCAGCGTCAATCATATCTTGAATTTTGTTCTTCAAGACCCAGCAGTTATTAGTATCATGTCCCTGACAGTTTGAATGGTATGCGCACCGTGCATTGGGGTTGTACCTGGGAGAGGTAACATTAGGATTCTGAGAAGCCTCTTTCAGAGTAATAAGTTCAGCCTTCAACAAGTGTTGCAATGCCTGAGCCATTGACATGTTGATCTTCGTGAACTGCCTTCTAGCCCTCTGTTGGTTGCCCTGTGGCTGCTCTGTTGTTGCAGGAGTTGGATTTGAAATATGAACTGCACTAACAGACTGATGCCTTCTATTACGATCAGGTTGACCATAAACAGCATTGGATTCTTTCTTCCCAGTAGGAGGCTTCTTTGCAGCACCTGATGAGGAAGTACCCACTTGGATTTTACCATTCTTTATACCATTTTCTACTCGCTCTCCTGTCATTATCAACTCAGTGAAGCCAGATGATGAGCTTCCAATGAGATGACTATAAAACGGACCATTCAGCGTGCACATGAACATATCAACCAATTCCCTGTCAGTTAAAGGGGGTTGAACTCTTCCAGCTAAATCTCTCCACTTTTGAGCATACTCTTTAAAACTTTCTTTGGCACCCATTGACATGCTCTGAAGCTGCATGCGAGTGGGGGCTAAGTCAGCATTGTATTGATACTGCTTATAGAAAGCTTCAGCAAGATCATTCCACTCCCTGATGTTGACACTCTCCAATTGATAATACCACTCCAACTGAGCTCCAGATAAACTCTCTTGGAAAAAGTGGATCCACAACTTCTTATCAGCAGTGTGGGGTTGAATTCTTCTGACATAAGACCTCAGATGCAGCTTTGGACAAGAGACCCCATCATAAACAACAAAGGTAGGAACCTTGAAACCAATGGGTATGACTACCCCAGATATCAAACTCAAATCTTCAAAATCCAGCCCAGATGACTTCTGCAACTCCATAGCATCCATTCTATCCACCAACATCTTGAATTTGTCTTCATTAGGCTCATGATAGTAATTAGCTTCAGAATCAGAGTCCCCCATAGTGTTGTGGAGGCTGCCTCCCTCTTTTTCAGATTCTTCAGATTCATAGTCTTCAATTGGTTCTTTGGTCTTGGCAGGACCTCTGAACCTTCTTCCCATGTTGATCAAACCAGCTGACCTTCTAGTCTTCTTAGTCTTTTTGGCCAGCAGTGCCTTCAATTCATCCTGCCCCTTGGACAGGTTCAAGATCAGCTCTTGGAACTGTGCATTTTGTGCCTGGAGATCCTTAACTGATTGTTCAAGAGCCATTGCTGAAATAAACAGCGAGAAGATGAGAAACCTGTGCACAATTATAAACCTGTGATGCAGTGAAATGATATGTTAATGCATATGCAATGTTTTCAAGGACCGCAGGATTTAAATTTGCTTAGACAAACAAGAAGGTAAACTTTTATTAGTAATAACTTTGTTTTGCCTTTTAGGCTTACAAAAAATGAAATGAAATAAGTACAAAAGATGGGGTTTTAAGTCTCCCATGGACGTTTCCTCTTTGTGTTGAGGTATGAGTTGAGGTTCCGTTCCTCATGAAGTTGCTTTGTTAGTTCTAGGACTCTTTCTTGGCTTGCTTTGTAATGAGCCTCGAAAGTGTCCCTTTGCTCCTTCAGTTGGATCCATGATCTCTGCAAGTCTTCCATATCAGTAGGCATGTCTGGGTGAAGGATGGTATAAGCAGTGTCCCCTTCAGCAACAGGTTCCATGGTAACTGGCAGGATGGCAGGATATGGCATCATGAGAGTCTGAGCACGAGATCGCACCCATCTGAGATAAGCTTCCATAGGAATAGTGTACTTAGGTTCCAGTGTCTTGCTGTCAACCCTGTTTACTTTTTCCCATGCTCGTATGAATCTCTGACGGTAACCTTGAAGATCGTTGTCGTAGTCAAACACAATTCCCTGAATCAACATGTCATGTGGACCATCACTCCGAGCGTAACCAAACTGTCGTAAAGCTAGAGAGGGGTTGTAGGTGATGCCTCATCTTATGCCTAGAAGTGGCACATTAGGAAACTCCCCACAACGGTCAATGATGGTGACATTCTCCATAGATCTGGAGCACCAATGGATATCTGAGTGAGAGAGTGACATGATCCTCTTGGACCATCTAAACCCTTGCTCATTCTTCATTACTGAGCGAGGAAGGTGAGAAATAAACCACCTAGAAAGCAAAGGTATGCAGCACATCAAAGTTCCTCTTGCCCTTGTAGTACGGGTGTGAAGAGAATGCAGGATGTCTCCAAGTAGGGTAGGCACTGGATTGTGACTCAGGAATATGTTGATGGCATGAACATCTATGAACTGATCTGGATTGGGAAACAATACTAAGCCATATATCAGCAAGGCTAAGATCTCCTCAAAAGCATCATAGCTCATGGCCTTCAAGAATACTTGAGCTTTATCCATTAATACCTTGGCAAGAATACCCTTGACTCCGCTTCTCGTTTCTAGAACAATGTCAGACTTCTTCAGATGTAGAGCTGCAGCAATAACCTCTGGTTTGAGCTCCTTCTCCAAGCCTGTGAAGGGTCTTTGATCAAGAACAGGTATACCCAGAAGCTTAGAGAACTCTTCCATGGTTGGAACCAGCTGATAGTCAGGGAATGTAAAGCAATGGTGCTTAGGATCAAAGAACTGAAACAGGACACTCATCATGTCTTCATTGAATCCTGAAGTGACTAGATCCAATAGGTGACCATGTCTCTTGATGAACTGGGAGTGATCAGACACTTGAGAAACCAACTCTTTAAGCTTAGGAGGTATCCCTACAAAGTTGATCCTGATGGTGTTTCTACGAGCAAAAGCCATGACCTGCAACAAAGAACAAAGATAAATCCTTTGGTCCTTGAAATGGTTAGTGAAAATGCTATGCTTATGATGCATGATGATGTCATGATGTTATGCTCAATCACAAACATGTGGCACACACAAACAAGTCACACTATAGCCCTAGGTTTAAAGGCTTGTATGAGGTTCAAAGGTAAGTACCCTCCCCTGAAGTTAGATGGTTCATCCTGTCCTACAAAAGTAACCAGGTTCTAGGGGATCTCAATATCATTGATCCTTCACAAGGGTGGTTGATCAGAAGGCAACTTACTTGCCAACCAAAACCCTCCAAGTTTAGAATCTCAATGAGCGTAGTATCGAGTGTCAACCAACTTCAGTCTGCACCAAAGCCGACTATCTCACTACTTTCTAAAGGCCAAGATGAGTTAACTAGGGTTCTAAAAGTTAGTTAGTGCATTGACAACATATGGCAGCCTCATATTATCCTCAACTTGACTTAAGGAACATAAGCACCAACCAAGAAGTCGCACTAACTATGGCCACCAGATCAACCGTATCGATATACGTCGTACAATTTCCTTGGTCTATTGCCATTTACCTATGGTACACTAGATCCGGGTTAGGACCTTTCACACATAAGAGCACCCCAACAAGTAATATAAAGCAAACAAGGCAAACAATTTAAAGTGATCTAATTCCTAAGGGTACCCCTCTTTAATATTAAATCCCCAGCAGAGTCGCCAGTTCTGTAACACGGTGGGAGAACTGACTTTAGTTATGTTGCGGATATCAAGAGTCGCCACCGACTTTTATTTTATCCAAAGGAAAGGCATAAAAGAACAGGAAAGACCTTTTAAAAGATTTTTGGGTCCGGGGGGTAGGTTATGTAAAGGGAAGGTGTTAGCACCCTTTACATCCATGGTTATCCATGGGCTCTTAGTTACTTAGCTCACTTTGAATTGTTTTTGAAAATGTGAAGTGTGTGGATAAAAATTTTCATAAGAGTTTGATAATGATCCATGTACGGATGCGTAAAAAACTTGTGTTTGAAAATTGTTTGGAATTGTGAAGTGTTTGAGAAATTTTTGAATAGTGAGCAAGTAACTATGAGGAACCTACCCTAAAGTTTTAAGTCTTCCTGTTCTTGAATCCTTTAAATGGTAAGACTATCCCTATTATTAAGGAATAGGTAGTCATTACCTTGGATATAAGGGACATATGAGGGTCATCTGTTTAATGAAGGCAACTGTAGGGTGTATTAAGCATTTAGGAGGGACTGTCATCATTATTCGAAAGGGACAAGATCATATGAAAGGAAACCTTTTTAGGGACTTGATCTTTAATTTTGAAGGGACTAGATGACTTTTCTTTTAAAAGGGACTTTGCTTTATACACCCCACTTGACCTTATGATTAGGCAACATTGAGCGGCAACCCTAGAAAGTGAGATGGCGATCAAAGATCGACTTACGTGTGTGAGTGTTTAAATTTGTATTTTATCTTATAATTTAAATGACCTAAATTCAATTTTTAAATATAATACATGTTTACACTCCCTATTTTACTAACCATAGCATGAAAATTAAATAATTTAAATTTTACAAAAATTACATCCAGGAGCATTTACATAATAATAATAAGCAATTAATAATAAATAGCAAAATAAATAAATAAGCAAAATATAAATAATAAATAAATAAGTAATAATAACTATAATAGGGGTTAGTAATAATAATTAAAAATAAATAAGGTTAGTGAAATAATAATAAGCATAAAAAAAAAATTAAATGGATTAGTAATAACATGATTAGTAATAATAGTAATAAACAAAACAAAATTTTAATGGCTTAATGGAAAAATAAGAACAATTACATTAATTAATTATAAAATTTAAAATTATAAACAAATTAAATAAATTATGAACATATTATGAGAAATTATTAAATTTGCAAAATTTTTTAGAATTTATTTACATATATAATTAATCATAAACAAGGATATAATATTATTAAAATGGGATTAATTATAATTTAATTATATTAACTAAAATATATACATAATAATTATATTTACAAAATTTAATTATATTAAATATTATATTTACAAAAAATTAGAAAAAAATAAAATAAGGTTTTTAATAATTGTTTAGAGAAATAAATTAGGGTTTATAAAATTAGGGTTTGATTTACAATAATAATTTATTTAACTAAATAATATATACATTTTATAATTGAAATACATAATAATAAAAACTAATTTTGAATTTTAGAAAATAATTTTTAGAATTTGGGAAAATATTGAATATATATATTATTATGGAATTATTTAATTATATATTTATATATGATTTATTAATAATAATAATTAAACAAAATTAAATAAACAAGACAAAATAGAAAAAAAGAAGCAAAAAGATGGAACTTACCTGGCTGGGATTTGAACCCAGGACGTTCTGCCTACCAGCAACAAAACACACCACTAGGCCAGCCACGCATGTGTGATAGAGAAGTGGGTTCAATTGGTTTTGTTCTTTGTCTGGAAAAATCAAGAAAAATAATAAAAAGCAAAAGGCCTGGGGGTGGAATCGAACCCAGGACCTCTTAAGCACGCAAACATACACATGACCATCCCAGCTAGGTGAGCACATCTGTCAAAGTAATGACAATAAAACATAATATATAATGTTTCATGTTTAACCTGAAAAAATAAGAAAAAAATGCACCAAGCCAGGACTCGAACCAGGGCCATCACACAGTACACAAACCAGCCTTACCACTGAGACAAGCTGCACGCTTGTGATAATAAACCAACACTAAAACATAAAATATTTTAAATAAAATTTGAATTTTCCAGGACGCGCCAACCAGCTTCGTCTTCTCCAGATTACCTGCGAAAATTCATGCCACTTTTCCTGCGAAATTTACTGCGTGTTCTTCCATATTCAAAACCTGCGAAAATCAAACACCCACAAAACAGTACAATTTCTTTCAATTGATCAGTGTTTTATGATCCTTATGGTTCACACAACATCCCTATGTTCTTCAAATTCATTTATATTTAGTGAATCGAAGAACCCTAAATTAGGTTTGCAAACCCTAGCTATGGCATCTTCCAATTCCCGCGGCTAAACTCAATCAAAATTATCCAGAAAGTTTCTAATCATCATAGCAAGCACAAATCAATAGTCAAATAGAATTAATAATGAGTAAATATTAAGAATCGAAAAATTATGAATGAACATGAACATGGATTCGGGTTGAGTGATTTATGAGGTTTGGGATGCATATGAGTGATGATTCATGATCAGTGAGGTCCAAGGAGTCTTCTTGTGTCCTTAAAATACCTTAAAGTGCTGTGTATTGAGGAATCCGAATTTGAGTTTGTGAAGGATTTTTTGATTTGTAAACTTACTCTTGAGGAGGCTGAAATTCGTGTCTTGTTAGGGTAATGTGTTAAGTACTTATAGGAGAATGAATTAGGTCAAAAAGATTGATCATTTGTGTGGAAAATTTGATATGAAAAGATTCAAAATGATCATGCCTTAAAAATCAAATATTCATGTATGAACACTTGCTATTTTTGGCTAATCCTCATGATTTCTTTCCACTTCAATTCTAATCAAATTTATGATTTTCTAGAAGCTTGATCCAATTCAAATCTTACATTTTCATATTTTATTTTTATTTAAAATGATTTTTAATGAATTAAATCAAAATAAATAAAAATAAAATAATAAAAAATCTGATTTCTAATGGTTTGGGTCGTGCATGAAGTTATTGTATGGATTGGGTCATCATTTGGCAAGCCCATTTGGAAGAAATTGGTTTTAGACCTCCATTTTCATCATAAACCAACCCAAAATTTCCCAACTTTGCAAGGGCACATATCCTTCAATTTTAATGCTATGAGGGTGTTCTTGGACATTTTGGAAAGCTTGAAGAGTCCTCTAAACAAACCCACTGGTTTCATGTCCATATTATTTACCAATCTCAAGTTATGCCCTTTTGAAGTTGTTGACTTTTTGTTGACTTTCAAAAGGACCTATAATGTCTTAGCTCATACCTTCCAAATGAAGCATTTTTGGGCTTGGCTTGTGAGACACAAAGTTGTAGAGAATTCAATTTCCTTCAAAATGAGCTTTGAGTTGAGACTTGGTGATGAAGTATGTGAAAGTTATGGCTGGTCAAATTTCAGTTGACTTTTACTGAGGAAACCCTAATTTAGAAACTCCTGATTCTTGATGATCTGAAATCTCCTTGATGAATCATGATCAACCCTTGATCAAATGATGAATTTTACTTCATATACTTAATGTTGGCAAAAAATCATGAAGTTTGACTTTGGTTTGACCATAGTTGACCTCAGTTTGACTTTTTAACTGCTTTGACTGATTTTGACTTATCTGACCATCTGACTGAGCAAACTTCTGAGAAAAGTCTTGAAACTTGTCATGGGGGTTCTTACACTCATATAAGATGCTATGAAGCTCACTTGAAGTCTTGGAAGTTCATTTAGCCTGATTAAAATCAAAACCCTAGTTTTGGATGCACTGCTTAGGAGGTGCATTGTCTGAGGGAATTGTCAACTCTTCTGACCAATTGTGAACTTTGTGAACCTTGTGAATCATCATAAAATGTATTGTGATACTCATGGGAGGTATTGTGAACCTTGTGAACCTCATAAAGTGACTTGTAGACTTCATGAACCTTATGGAAGGTCTTGAAAGCATTGTGAATCTTGTGAACCTTGTGAACCTCATAAAGTGACTTGTAGACTTCATGAACCTCATGAAAGGTCTTATAAACATTGTGAAACTTGTAAACCTTGTGAACCTTCATGAAGTGACTTGTAGACTTCATTAACCTCATGAAAGGTCTTGAAAGCATTGGGAAGCTTGTGAACCTTGTGAACCTTCTTAGCACACAAAGTCTTGTATTGTGAGGGCAAATTTTGGGGTGAAACACTATGATACGGACGAGTATCAGGTAGAAACAAATACTGACACATGTTCAGAGATGATGATACGGACGAGTATCAACTGGTTAACAAGGAACACGAACGAGTGTTAATTCTGAGGATGTATAAGTGGTGTATACAAGATACGAACGAGTATCTATAGGAGTGAAACGGGAGTAATGAGTATGAGCGAGATATAGACGAGTGTCCAATCTGCTGGGGAGAGTGACACGGACGGGTGTCAAAGGAGGAAAGTGTAATATAAACAAGTATATGATTTACAAAGTGCTTAGGTAGCTATGTTGGGGAAGGTGACACAGACGGGTGTCAGGGAATCTGTATGTATATATGTATTTGTGAGTGCCAAGAGGACGCTTTGGCTTTCTACTGGGGATACGACACGGACGGGTGTCAATAAGTATCTGTAATATATAAGTGTCTGTTTGTAAAGGAAGCCCTGGTGACCTTGCTGGGGAGATGATGACACGGACGAGTACCAAAAGGAGTGTACATTTGTATTTACAAGTGAAAGGCCAATGTCTTGGCTTTCTGCCGGGGAATCTGGGGAGTTTCCTGTATCTTGTTGATGGATTGTCATTATTTACAAGTATTTGATTCAGAACATGGCTTATGATTATGCAATATGTTTGATTTTTGCCGTAATGCTCTGTATTAAACGGAATGCTACGCTTTGCAGGGAGAATATGATGCGAATGCTATGATTATGCAAAGATACCGATTCGGGAACCGGGTCCCGTTGCTACGAAGATCTCTGGTTGATCTGCTTGAAGTGGACATCCCAGCTGGGGGTGAGATCATTGGTAGATCTAACATATGAGACTCTGCTTGGGGATATAGGTCACTGATAGACCTGTCTTTGTGATGAGGGACCCAGCTGGGGTTTGCAAAAGTTTTCGTCACTCTGTTGTGAGATCTTCAGGTTCTTGTTCTTCTGAATAGAGGATGAGACTCTGTGGGGAGATGGTTCCCTGGCTTTTGCACTCGGCTGGGGAAGAAGAAAGATCACTGAAAGACCTTCCTAGAGATTTCTGTAGGGGATCCCGTCGAGGATGATACTTGACAACTCAGCTGGGGAGAAAACATCTCCGGTGCTAAGATTGAGTAGATGGTGATTTGCCAGACTGCTGAGATGAAGTTTTCATGCCCCATGTTGTGCTTTGAACACCTGCAATCCTGAAAAGACAGAGAAACGCACAAGTAATCCTGAGGTATCCCTTACTGGATTCCATTATAAGAGTTTAGACACTCCAGGGAGTAAGCATATTTCCTGCAAGCACATATTTCCTAGAAGAGAAACATCTGTGTTTATGCAATCAGTATCTTAAGGACATCGGACATTCTTTGCAAATGAAAATGAAATGTACGAAACGAAACATGACTGAAAAATCTGATTTTATTAATTCATGTGCCCTGAATTGGCAAATACAGTCAAAGAAACAAATCCCCTAAGATGAGGAGATCGTTACAAATTGAGAAATAAAAGGTATTGGCAATGTTGATGCCGCTTCAAGGAGCAACCCCTTTGCTATGACTCGTATGACATTTGACGCTCTTCTCGTCTCGCTTTCTGAAGAAGGCTGATTCTGAAAGAAGCTTGATCCTTTCGAAGCTTACCAAGTTGTAAGTGATACAGACGAATTCAGAATGCAGTTGTTCGCTTATTCCCTTGTTTTGCATGGATCGCCCTTTCGGGTTTTCAATCCATCGGGATACCCATTTTTGCCTGAGTCGTCCAATGCGGCTTTTCAACTCAACGGGTGTACATTTTTTATTTATTTCCCTTATTTTTGACCGGGTCTTTTATTCTGTTTTTGACTCGCCGGGATGCCCTATTTTTGCCTGGACTTACATTCTGTTTTTATGTCCAGCGGGTCATTTTTATGCGAAGTATTTTTTAACTGCATCTGAATTCACAGGGGATGGGAAGTCTTCACCATCCATAGTACTGAGCATGAGTGCTCCACCGGAGAAAACTTTCTTTACTACGAATGGTCCTTCATAGTTCGGAGTCCACTTGCCCCTGTGGTCTGTATGAGGAGAGAGGAGTCTTTTCAGCACAAGATCTCCCACTTGGTACTCTCGGAGCCTGACTTTCTGATCGAAGGCTTTCTTCATTCTTTTCTGATACAGCTGCCCATGACAGATTGCGGCTAACCTCTTTTCTTCAATCAGACTTAGTTGCTCGTATCGGGATCAGACCCATTCTGCTTCATTCAATTTAACATCCATCAACACCCGTAAGGAGGGTAATTCAACTTCAACAGGTAGGACTGCCTCCATACCATACACAAGTTGATACGGTGTTGCCCCAGTGGATGTTCTGATTGACGTACGGTACCCATGCAAGGCAAATGGTAGCATTCCATGCCAGTCTTTGTAGGTAACTACCATCTTCTGCACAATCTTCTTGATATTCTTATTAGCCGCCTCAACAACGCCATTCATTTTTGGCCTGTAAGGAGAAGAATTGTGGTGTTGGATTTTGAAGTCCCGGCACAGTTCTGCCATCATTTTGTTGTTCAAGTTGGAACAATTATCAGTAATGATTCGCTCGGGAACTCCATATCGACAAATGATGTCTCTTTTCAGAAATCGGGCTACCACTTGCCTGGTAACATTTGCATAAGAGGCTGCTTCAACCCACTTGGTAAAATAGTCAATGGCAACCAGGATGAATCTGTGGCCGTTCGAAGAAGTCGGTTCAATCTTGCCAATCATATCAATTCCCCACATGGCAAAGGGCCAGGGTGAAGACATCACATTCAAAGGATTCGGAGGCACATGCACTTTATCCTCATAAATCTGGCATTTATGACATTTTCTGACATAAGCACAACAGTCTGCATCCATGGTGATCCAATAATAGCCTGATCTTAGCAACTTTTTGGCCATTGCATGCCCTCCTGCATAGATACCAAAGGATCCTTCGTGCACCCCGTGCATCAACAAGTCTGCTTCTGTTCTATCAACGCATCTGAGAAGTACCATATCAAAGTTTCTCTTGTACAGGGACCCGTCAGTATTCAGGAAGAAACTACCAGCAAGCCTTCGTAATGTCTTCTTATCATTAGAAGATGCCCCAGGTGGGTATGTTTGATCCTCCAAGAAGCATTTAATGTCATGGAACCAAGGCTTATCATCTTTAACAACATCTGCTGCAAATACATATGCTGGTCTGTCAAGTCTGGATACTGATATTCGGGGCACAAAGTTGGCAGCTTGAACTTTGATCATGGATGAAATGGTAGCAAGAGCATCTGCAAACTGATTCTCGTCTCGAGGGATATACTCAAGTTTGACTGTTGTGAAGAAAGTCAATAACCTCCTCGTATAATCCCTGTAAGGTATCAGATGATCCTGGTGTGTATACCATTTGCCGTTGATTTGATTGATTACCAAAGCTGAATCTCCGAACACAGTCAAAGTTTTGATCCTGAGGTCAATGGCTTCCTCAAGACCCATAATGCAAGCTTCGTATTCAGCTTCGTTGTTAGTGCAGTTAAAGGTGAGTTTTGCCGAGAAAGGCATGTGAACTCCTTTAGGTGTAATGAGTACTGCACCAACACCACGACCATTCATATTAACAGCCCCGTCAAACATCATAGTCCATTCTTCTTCTGGGTCAGGCCCTTCAGTGTGAACAGGCTCTTCATGATCTTTTGCTTTTATGAACATGATGTCTTCATCAGGGAAGTCAAATCTCATAGGCTGGTAATCATCAATGGGTTGCTCAGCAAGATAATCAGACAGTACACTGCCTTTGATGGCCTTTTGAGATGTGTACTGGATGTCATACTCCGTGAGGATCATTTGCCATCTTGAAACCCGTCCGGTAAGTGCTGGCTTCTCAAAAATGTACTTAACTGGATCCATCTTGGATATCAACAAGGTAGTGTGGGTCAACATATACTGTCTTAGTCGGCGAGCAGCCCACGCTAAAGCACAACAAGTTTTCTCAAGCAGTGAATAACGTTGTTCACAGTCGGTAAACTTTTTGCTTAGGTAGTATATTGCATACTCTTTTCGACCAGACTCGTCATGCTGGCCCAGCACACACCCCATTGACTCTTCTAAAACTGTTAAGTACATGATTAGAGGTCTTCCTTCAACTGGAGGCATGAGGATTGGAGGTTCTTGTAAGTACTCCTTGATTTTGTCAAAAGCCCTTTGGCAGTCTTCATTCCACCTGACCGTTTGTTCCTTTCTTAACAGGCAGATCAATTTCCCCTAGCACTGATATTTTAGAGCCATCAAATGCTCTCACCACTAAATTACTTGGACGCAATGCCAAGCCATCATACTCCAACTTCACTAAGGCTTTCTTTGGTAGAACATTGAGTGAAGACCCAGTGTCCACCAGTACATGAGATAGAACAACACCCTTGCATTCTAGAGTGATGTGTAAAGCCTTGTTGTGGTTACGTCCCTCAGTTGTTAAATCAGTGCTGGTAAAGCCTATTCCATGACTGGTGTTGACATTTGCCACCACAGTTTCTAGCTGATTAACAGTGATCTCTTCTGGCACGTATGCTGCGTGCAGGACTTTCAGTAATGCATTCCTGTGAGCTTCAGAACACATCAGCAGGGATAATATGGAGATCTTTGAGGGAGTTTGGTGAAGCTGATCCACCACCTTGTAATCACTTCTTTTTATGATTCTCATAAACTCGTCTACATCTTGCTCAAAAGATGTCTTCTGAGTTTCTTTGACAGCCGGCTCTTCAAACACCACACTCTTTCCCTTTGCCTTGGTAGCAGCTTCTGCTTCGGCATTAGGTCTTTGCAATTGCGAGGCAAAAAGGCATCCGCTTCTGGTGAAGCCTCCGCCTCCCCCAACATTATCAATTTGTGGAGAAGAGGTTGAAGAATCCAAAGTGATCTTCTCCCCGTTGCAGTAAAGATCAGAGCCATAATGCCAAGGGATGGCATTACTGCTTTCATATGGAACTGGTCCAGGCACCGTGATGGTAACTGGACTGACTGCAGCAGAGGAAGGTACTGAAATGGTGTGCGGATCGTAGTAGATGGTGACTGGTGACCTGGCAGGAGATGCCACTGCTTGTTGTTGAAAGTTGTTGTTTGGAGGAACATATGATGGATCATAGTAGATGGTGACTGCTGAAATATCTTCGTCAATTTCTGTTGGCGTTGTAGAAGATTCTGCTGAATAAAGGGGTGCTGATGTTGTAGAAGAAATGGTTGTTGACATCTGATTGGTTGAAGTGATGGATGGAGCCATTGTTGATGATATTGATGAATTGGTTGGAATGATTGTTGTTGCAGTTGTAGAAGAGTCAGGAATTGTTGTTAAAGGGATTGCTGGATTTGTAGGCGCCGTTGTTGTGATCTGAAGGATACCACTTTTGATAAGATCATCTATGCCGCTTCTCAAGTTATCACACCCGTTGACCGAAATGTTGCAGTAACCACAACCGAGCTCACACCCGGGGAACATCTGGCACTCTAAGAGCTGAGCTTTAATTTCTACCAGAGGTGTCCGAATCTGCCCAACACTGGTGATTAAGAAAGATGGCTTGTCTTCCTCAATGGCATTAATTCTTGGTCCTCCATGATTGGGCATGGGATTCTTATTGACATTTGGCGGGGGTGCGAAGTTGAGGGCTTTAGAATCCACCAAATCTTGTACCTTCATTTGTAAAGCCCTGCATTTTTCCGTATTGTGGCCAGGTGCATTGGAGTGGAAAGCACATCTGGCGTTGACATCATAATTTCTTGGAAGATTGGAGGGATCTGGTGGTGCCAATGTCCTTAACTCAACCAAGTTGAGCTTCAGGAGTTGTGGCAATAAAGCGGCGTAAGGCATAGGGATATGATCAATCACCCTATTTGCCTGTGATGGTCTTTGTTGAAAAGGTCTTTGTTGTTGATTACTGTTGTTGTTGTTGTTGTAGTTTCTCTGTGGCGGATACTGAACTTGCTGTTGATAGTGTGGTTGTTGTTGTGGTTGATATGCTGGTTGCTGAGGAATTGGAGCTGGAATTGTGACAGCTGCTACTGATCTGTGGACATGCTGAGGTCTGCCCCTATTGGCATAAATGGCATTTGCCTCACCGGTTCTTCTTGGTCCCACAAAAGGCTTCCTGGGATTACTTGACGAGCTTGCACCATTATCAGAAATTTTACCCATCTTTAGAAGGCTTTCAATTCTTTCTCCAGCTATGACTACGTCAGCGAAGCTGGTGGAAGAAAAGGCAGCTAGCCTGTCAATATATGTCCCTTGCAGGGTATTCATGAACATGTCGGCCATTTCTCTTTCCGACATGGGTGGCTGAACAGCAGCAACAAGCTGTCTCCACCTCTGGGCATATTCCCTAAAGCTTTCTCTAGAGGATTGAGACATTCCCATCAGAAGGGTTCTATTAGGAGCCATGTCCAGATTGTATTGGTACTGCCTGATGAAAGCTTCAGCTAAGTCCTTCCAGCACCTGATAGTAGCTCTGGTCAAGTGAGAGTACCACTCCCTTGAAGCCCCTGTCAAACTATCTTCAAAGTAAAACATCCACAGTTTCTCATCCATGGTGTATGCCTTAAGTCTTCGCAGAAAAGACTGCAAGTGAGTTCATGGACAGGAAGTTCCGTTGTACTTCTCGAAGCACGGGGGTTTAAACTTGTGGGGAATTCTTACCCCATCCACTAACCCCATATCCATGACATCAAAGCCCAAGGAGTTTTGAGACTCCAGAGATCTCAATTTCTCAGCAATTTCATCAAGCCTCCTGTCATAAACTTCATCCCCAACTCCCATCACAGTGAATTGTTCTTCCTGGGGGTCTTCTTGTAAGATTCTTCCTCCAGTAGTATTTCCTTGCACATTACCCGGGATGTTGACTTCTGGATGTAGATGAGGCCCATATACTGGTGGGTTCACATGAGGCTGACCCCTCTCATTGGTACTTGTTCCTCCAGTTCCCAGAGGAGGCTCTTCTTGGGTTTGTCTTTCCACCAATGCCCTCAATCTTTCTTGACTTTGAGCCAAGCCATTCATTACTTCCATGAACTGGGTCATTTGGTTTCTCATCTCCAGCCTTTCATTAACCATCTGGGTTCTGACCTCTGTCAGCTCTTGCTGTACTTGATCCATCTGGATACCAGGAAGGTTGTTGCGAGTGGGATATCTGTGCGGACGGTTGAGAGGGAACACCCGACGGCGAGCAATAATTCCTGAATCACAACAGAGTTAGTAACAAATAAAACAAAAACCTACAAAACAAAACAAAAGGTTAGTATGCAATGCAATATGCTTATTTGTTTCCAAGGTATTCGGCTTGGCACTTGGTTTTGACCTTTCCAGACCCTGAGGAAGATGCTTTGATGTTGCTTGAGAGAAAGGGAACTCAGTGAAACAAACTAACAAATATATTACAGATGGTGGATCATACATAGTTTGTTTTTACAACATATGCCCCTGAGGGGTCAAAATGCAACATAAAAGAAAAGTACATGAAATGGGAATAACAACAAGCAAATAAGTCAAACATCTAAGCCAAACCCATCCTCTTTGACCTCCTTCAAAAGTGCTTCAGTTACAGGACTAGCTGGATGTTCTGTGATGCTTCTGATAAGAAGGTTTCTGGTGGAAATAGCAGTGGTCAGTTTCTTGTGTCTGTCTTGGTCCTTTGACCTCTTCACACCAGCTCTAAGCTTTAATTCTGAAATTTCCTTTTGGGCTGCCAGCAAAGCTTCTTGTTGCTTCTTTTCATTGGCCTCCAACTGCTCAATCCTAGCTTGAGTCCTTTTATCATCCTGAGTGCGAGTTTCAGTGATCCTGACCCACCTATCTTGACTTTCTTTCAGATAGAGATCAGTCCTAGCCTTCTGAAACTGGGCTTCTTTACAGGCATTCTTCAATATTTGCTCTCCAGCTCTTGATTTCTTGATGTAGTCTTCTGCTTTCTCAATCTTGGCCAGATGTTCCACTCTGAGCTTCTCCAACCTCTCAATGTCTATACGACCATCACTCCTCTCCCAGAGGGTCTTCTTTAGAGCTTGAGACAGATTCTCATTCCTTTCCTTCAGCTTCTCAAATTCTTCCAGGCTGACAGTAACTGGAGGTGGCACAGTGGAAGGTCCAGGTGTATCCTCAATGGTAAAAGGCATACCAGAAATCTGAGCCCTAGCATGAGACCACTCATAATACTGAGCTGAAGCCACATTGTTGCATCTCCCAAGAATGGCCATCCCTTTGGTCTGGATGTTGTCCCAAGCCCAGGATGCTTGTCTGACAACAGCTAGATTAGGCTTTATCTCACAATACAGGGTTTCGGCCAAGTCTTGCACTCTAGGAGGGTGAACCAAAGCATAGCCCAGTTGTCTCTTAAACAACAAAGGATTGTAGTTGATGCAACCCTTCACTCCTACTAGAGGTACATTGGGGTACTGCCCACAGCTAGTAATTATGTCTCTACCCTTGGTGCTCTGGGTGTACCACCTGATGTCATCTGAAGTCAAAGCAATAAGTATCCTAGCCCAATTCTTCTGTTGGTGAGGATTCAGGAAGGCATCAGTTTTGGGTAAGTGTTTAAGCAGCCAAGTGTGAAATAGAGGAGCACATCATCTTACTAATCTCCCTCTCTGCTTCTCATTCCTCTGATGAACAGAATAATAGAAATCCCCCCAGTAATGTGGGCACTGGGTTCCTCAAAAGGAAGAGATGAATAACATTCTTGCTGATAAACTTGGGCTCATCTGCAAAAAGTATAACCCCATATATACTGAGGGCTAACAATGCACAAACTGCCTTCCATTCTCCCAAGGAGGCCTTCAGGATGGCCTGAGAAGTTAGAAAGTCCAAGTGCAGACCAGGGATTCCAGCCTTTGTAGTCATGTTCTGCTCAATCAATACAAGCTCCAAATACAGTGCCTTTGCCACTTCTTCATTGCTGGGAGAAGCCATCTCAGGGTTGAAGGGGACACCACCCCTGACAGGTACTCCAATCAGTGATGAGAACTCCTCCAGCAGAGGTCCCAACTGAAAATTCTGGAAAGTGAAGCATCTCAAGGGAGGGTCATAAAACTGTAGGCAGGTGTGGATCAAACTCCTCTGAGAAGGATCCAAGTCCATAACCATATCAAGGATGCCTCCATAATGCTCTCTGAATAATGGGATGTGGTCTGGAGTGATGAGTGCCTGGACCTGCCTGATGCCAGCCAGCACAGGCTCAAAGAAATGGTATGAAATGTTGCTCTTCTTGGGTGCCATGACTGGTGATGAAGAGCTGAAAACAAATGCTGATGATGGAGACTGATACTGGTGATGAGCCACTGATAGGCTGATGATGAAGGTAACTGAAGCAAACCACTGATGAAGATAGCTGAAGTAGATAACAGATGAACAAAGGTCTATGCAGATGAAGGGGTCAAAACCAAGCCAGATGTAATATGGATACCCTGAAAAACAAATAAACAAATGTTAAATGATGCAATGATGAGTATGAAAATGATATGCAAGGGTTTATGATCAAGCTGGATCTGATTATTGTCTTGATATAAAGGTCCATGTATGTTTAAGAAGTCCAGATGGAGGTCTAGAAGTCCAGTAACCAAGGTGGGGGACTCAAATAAAGAGTCACATGTCCTGGGTTAAATCACAAGAACTGTCCAAAGTGAAGCATTCTTAAACACAATGAGTAACAAGGTATGATGTGGCCAAGGGTTCCTGCAAACCTGTAAACAGCTCAACCCCCTCACAGGTGGTGTTCTAAAACAAGGATCCTCAGACTTGGATTAGTTATGAGGAGTGTAAACACTTCTAACCCGGAGGTACAATGTTTACAATAACCATAAAAGATCCTCCTCTAATTCACCTCAGTTTCTGAAGGTCATAATAAAGGTCATCTAGACTTAGCAAGCTTCCCAGATAGCCCTAGCACTACAGGAAGTCTGTAGCACAGAGTTCTCAAGAAGAAACCCACATCTGAACCGTGTTTCATATTCCCGCACCAGACTGAAATGGAATGGGAAAGAACATGAACCACTCTAGCCTAGGTGTCTCTCAGGTCCCAGGTATAGGACCTTAAACTCTCAATGAAACCCTACCCATCAAGACAAAAAACCAGATCCAGCCAGATAACAGTATGACAGTATGATGTATATAAAGTTGTAAAGAAAGCAATAAATAACCGTACATAAAGCAGTAAATAAAGCAAATATACAAACACAATTAGCACATAACACCCCAGTAAACACAAATCAAACAAGTGCTAGGAGGAACCCACAAAAAGAACCAGAAGCCCTGGTTACAGTATAAGAGTCCCCAGCAGAGTCGCCAAGCTGTCGCTCCCACCAAATGACACGGAGGGCCAAGAGGGGTACAGACGCGAACGGTCGGCGAAAAGAGGAATGAGAACACACAGGGGTGAACTCAGGAGAAAAGAAAAGAGTCGCCAGCTAGGCATTTTTATCCCGAAGGAAAGGTAATGCTGCATAGACCTAGAAAAAGATATGGATAAGACGGTTGCGAACCAGAGAGACTGAGAAAGGGGGTTGGTTACAACCTGGGAAGGTATTAGCACCCAGATTGTCCGTCGTACTCGACGGGATCCACGCTTAAAAGATTTGTGTTTTAAAGGGGTAGTGTCAGTGCAATTTGTGTATCAAAGATGGAAAGAATGCAAGTGTCAGTGCTAGAGGAAAGTGAAGTGTATAAGAGAAGTGTCAGTGTAAGAACAAGAATGAAATGCCCAAGATAATGAGGCTAAAAGAATAATGCTGGAGGAGGGGGAATATACAGAGACTTTTGTTCGATAACTATTAAGTTATGCCTACGTATCCTCTCGTGCAATGAGGAAGTCAGAACACCGTAGTTCGACCCAAAGAGACTGAAAGATAAATTGACTTGTGAACTGCTTACTTGTCTATGCTCAAGTGTATGACCTGTCTGGCTCAGGTGCAAACTGTCTTGCATTAGACGGAAGAAGCGAGTTCTCGTTTGTGAATGAGATGAGAAAAGAATCCCGGAGGAGACGATTATTGTTTGTTTTTGTATTTTCAGTCTTTTATTGCTTTTGAAAGTTTGTCATAAATTGATGAGCTTAAGCCTAAACCAATGGGTTAGTAAACTCATCACATCTTCCCTCTAATTAGGGGTAATGAGGATACCTTAAGTGTGAAGTCAACATCTCACACTTAATCACCTATTGATGTAGGATTAAGATCATTAACCTACTTGTGATTATTTAGATGTTTTTGTTGTTTTTGTTTAGTGTTAAGTAATGAGATTAAGCCATAATCAGGGATTAAACAGACTCATTACACCATCCTAATAGAAGGATAATAGATGAGAATGTTTAAGCTGAGGAAAACTCCTCAACTTAATCCATGATTAGGGATTAACCTCATGACAAAACAAAGCCTTTATTAGATGGATTTTAGTTAATAATAAGATGAAGGAGTGGATTTTATGATTTGTAAGACAACTTCAGGGGGACTTGTCCATTAACACTAGGGTTAGTCCTTCTTAACCAATTAAGGAAGAATTAGAACCCTATTGTAAGGCCCAAGTTACAAGCTTGGTGTATTGATGATTATTAGGTGAATTGATTAAAGGATTTAAACACATTAAGGGTTTAACACTTAGGATTAAAGTTATACACTCCATCCTAATAGAAGGATGCAGGCATAAGCTTAATCACAAAGCCTTAAAGCCTTTAGGGTTTAGTCCCTAATTATGAGATGAGATGAGAAGACTCAAAGAGACACAAAGGTAAAAACTAAGTGGGGGACTAATTAAAACCCTAATTGTTATCATGCTTGGTTATTCCTAGGGTTTGTGAGGTTTAAGAAAGAAATCTTCAAGGAACCACCAAGGAGAGAAGCAGATGAAAGGAGCAAGAAGAAGCAAAACAACTTGCTTCACTTAAGAAGATAAGTTGCTTGAAGAAAGAAGGTAAGATGAACAAGAATGAGCAAGCTCAATCCAAAGCACAAGATAAAATGCAGCAATGATGCATAAGAGAGATGAAAAGAGATTGTGAGAAGTGAAGGCAAATTCACTTCTCAAACCACTTACCACCTGAAAAGTCAGCAAAAGAAATGAAATACAATGCAAATGAGATGCAATGCAATGATGCAAATCAAAACCAGGAGCATAAGTATGATGTTAATGATGCTAAGAGATGATGCAAACATGAGGCAAGGCATTAGAATGATCATACAAATATATGGATGCAAGAGAAACATGTTTTGAAACATGGATGTTCATGAAAAAGTTATGGAATGCAAATGACATACAACATGGCAAATGAAAGATGAAATGATCAAACAAAGTTCTAATATGTCTTAAGATGTATTATGAATCAAATGGATGCACAAAATGTCATGGCAAGTCATGGTATGCAAGCAAATGGAAGATGGATGCAAAGGAAGGCATGAATTAGGGTTATATGCAACATACAAGGCAAAAATCCAAAACCTAGACCTACACAAACTCACTGCCCAAAGAAGGGGATCCAACTCTTAATCTAGTGAGAGTTATGAATTTCCTAAGATTGATAGGGTTTTAAGGTACCTTGTCAAGAAAAATGCAAAACAAATTGAAAATTCAAGATCAACTCAAGCCAATTTTATCCTATAAACTACATGCTATACAAGATGCAATGCAAAAAGAATCATCATCCAACTCTCAATGGTTAGGCAGAAATGAATTTTCAAAGTTTGAACCAAAATATTACCTCAAAATGAATTTAATTCCAATGAAAATGGTCAAAAGGCATCAAGAACAAAAAATAAATTTGGTTTGAGAGTTGGACAATGTTTCTAAATGTTTTTAAATGTTACATGAATTTTTTTGTGATTTTTAAATACCTAAAAGTATTTTTAATTAATTAATTTTCATTAACTAATTAAAAATAAACTTTTAAATGATTTAAAAATAAATTTTAATGCAAAAAATAAAAATAAAAATATTTTTGTGTTCTGAAAATTAATTGAACCTTTGACAAAAAATTTCAGAATTTTTAAAGATGTTTTGCTATTTTTTAAAATTCGTACAAAATAAATCAAAACAAATGAAAAATAAAAATGAAATTAACTGAAAAATGAGAAAGTATGCAAATCCAAGGGCTGTGGTTTAAACTGGGACGCGCGGGAATTGACTTAGCGCGCATATGGACGGCTCACATTCAAACTACGCTAATTAAGATTAAACCCTAATCAGAAGCCCTAATGACTTTCAGATGACCGGAACAGTGTTCCGGTCATCTTCTCCGGCGAGACCAAATCCCCAACTCTCTCTACAAGCCACCCCACCCCAAATTAACTATCCATAAATGATCCCCCATTCAAAACGAACTCAAACCATCATCCAAACATGATTTATAACAAGCATACATGGAGAATCGAAGGAAAAAAAGAAAACTGGACAAAGTTTCAGAGAGTCATAACATGTTCATTTCTCAACTATTTTCGAAAATAAAAAGAGCAGCATGATCAGTGAAGCATGGAGAACAACTCCATAACAAAAAATAAAAGTTCTGGAAAAATTGTTCTTGGTGATACCTGAGATTGAGCTTTCGAAACAGGGACTTTTTGCTTGCCTCTTTGCCTCAAAATGATCCCAATGGTCCCCCTGATGAAGTTATGAAGCTTGGTTGGAGTTTATAATGGTTGGTTTGTGAGTTTACAGAAGTTCTATTTAGTGAGGGGTGAGGATCGTGTTTCTGATTGAAGAGGTTTCAGGGATGAATGAGGGCAGGGAAATGATCAGGGGAGTGTGCTGAGATGTTTTGTGAAGTTTGTTTGAGTGTTTTATGCTTGTGGAGTGTGTTTCGAATGAAAATTCATATGAGGCATAAACTTGGAACTATGGCTTATGATCTCTTTCAGGCTTGTGTGTGTTGTGTGTTATGCTGGCTTTGGTCCACTTATCACAACTAGAGAGGTCAGAGGAGTTGGTGTGCCCTATTGTGATTGGTATGGGCAAGTTGCCAAAATGTCAACTTGACTTGTACTTGAGGTATGGGAAATGGTACAGCCTTCTTTTTGGCTTGTCTTGGCTCATCTTGAATCAAGGAAAGCTATGGAAAAGGTCTAGAGGCAATGCAGCAAGTGGATTAGGGTTTATGATAGATTTTGCAACTTGGTTCATCTTTGGTCCTTTTGAAGTTTCTTGATCCACAAGTCACAAAAATGAGCAAACTCTTGATGCAATCTGATTTTTAGACATTGATTCATGTTTTTATGAAGATTAGAAGTCCATTTGACAGCACAATTTGCCTTGGCAAGGGATTTTGCAACTTTGCCTCTTTGGTGGAAAACTTGAAATTATGTGATTTTTCCCAACTTTGACAAGCCATAACTTTTGATCCAAAATGAATTAGAATGAGTTCTTTTACTTTTTGAAAAGGGAATGATCCATTCTACAACTTTCATGACCAAAGTTTTTCCCATTTGAAGCATTTTTGAATCAAAAGCAAGGGTTGAAAAAGTTTCCCAAAATGGCAAGTTTCCATTACAAGTCATTTTCCCAAAAAGTCAACTTTGCCAATGGCTTGAAATTCTTCAATTTTGTGAACTTCTAACATCTTATATGATCAAATAAAGATCATACACCATCAAAATGATGAAGAACACCCTTTGGTTGGGTCATTGGGGGCCTCGGATGCCCTGATTTTGCACTGACTTGCTCAAAAAGTCAACTCTTGATCAGATGACTTCCCCATGGAATTTCTTTATGAAAATTGATATGCATGATACCTATACCATATAGAGACCAATAGAAACAAGAATGACCAAAAAATTTGGATTTATGGCCTTTGAAACCAAAACCCTAATTCTAGGTCATCTGTGCAGTTAAACCTGGCTCTGCTTCCATGCCTTTCTCAGTTCTTGTGATTTTATGACATTCTTGACTTTGAGAAGATATAACATGATGCTTGAACATACATGGACCCCTTTGAAGTGATTGATGACCTTTGGAGTGGCTCAAATTGCTCTTGGATCGCTCAGATCACAAACCCCAGATGCAGATGACTTTGAAAAAATGCAGTGAAGCAAATATGCAATATGGGGATGCTATGATTGAAATTATGCATATGAGAAGATCACAATCCATGGTGTGAATGGGTGAGGGCAAATTTGGGGTGTTTACACATACTATACATGCATACATAATGCATAAACTAATATTATCTTGCAGAATGTTATATACATCATGATATTTGTATCAAACTAATCTTGTTTTTCAGATTAACTCTTCAGCAGACAAACTTCATCAACAACTTGTTACCTTGGGCTGTTGTTTATCTTCTCAAAGGTTATCTCATTACCTCAGGACGTTGTTTATCCTCCTGAAAGCTATCATGACCTTGGGCCGTTGTTTATCTTCCCAAAGGTTACCTCATTATCTTGGGACGTCGTTTATCTTCCCGAAGGCTATCTTAAGACGTCGTTTATCTTCTCAAAAGCCATATCATGACTTTGGGCCGTTGTTTATCTTCCCAAAAGTTATCATTATACCTCAGGACGTTGTTTATCCTCCTGAAAGCTATCATTACTTTGGGCCGTTGTTTATCTTCCCAAAAGTTATACTTATACCTCAGGACGTTGTTTATCCTCCTGAAAGCTATCATTACCTCATGACGTTGTTTATCCTCCTGAAAGCTACCATTTCTTTTGGGTCGTTGTTTATCTTCCCAAAAGTTATACTTATACCTCAGGACGTTGTTTATCCTCCTGAAAGCAATCATTACCTCAGGACGTTGTTTATCCTCCTGAAAGCTATCATGACTTTGGGTCGTTGTTTATCTTCCCAAAAGTTATACTTATACCTCAGGACATTGTTTATCCTCCCAAAAAGCTATATCTTCATATTTTGGACTGCTTTATCCTCCAAGAGATATATTTGAAGAACTTTTCTCCAAGTGGCATCTTTAAGCCCACGCAAGCACATACAGCTAGTCATCAATATCACTCTACGCACCGGTGAGTGCAAATTTTTGGGCTTTTGTGTTCAATCCCCTTCAACCTTCCAGGTCACGACTGACACATATACCAATCTAACCCCTCAGGTTTCAGAAAATTGAACAGGGGCAGCTGTTGCACCCCAAAATTTGCCCTCACAAAAACAAGACTTTGTGTGCTAAGAGGTTCACAAGGTTCACAAGGTTCACAAGACATCTTATGAGGTTCACAAGATTCACAAGACATCTCATGAGGTTCACAAGATTCACAAGACATCTCATGAGATTCACAAGATTCACAAGACATCTTATGAGGTTCACAAGGTTCACAAGACATCTTATGAGGTTCACAAGGTTCACAAGACATCTTATGAGATTCACAAGGTTCACAATCAGTCAGAAGATTTGACATTTCCCTCAGACAATGCATCCTCCTAAGCAATGCATCCTAAACTAGGGTTTTGACTTTAATCAGGCTAAATAAAATTGAGCTTCATAGCATCTTATATGTGTTTAAGAATCCCCATGACAAGTTTCAAGACTTTTCTCAAAGGTTTGCTCAGTCAGATGATCAGATAAGTCAAAATTAGTCAAAGCAGTTAAAAAGTCAAACTGAGGTCAACTGTGGTCAAATCAAAGTCAAACTTCATGATTTTTTGCCAACATCAAGTATATAAAGTAAAATTCATCATTTGATCAAGGGTTGATCATGATTCATCAAGGACATTTCAGATCATCAAGAATCAAAGGTTTCTAAATTAGGGTTTTCTCAGGAAAAGTCAACTGAACTTTGACCAGCCATAACTTTCACATGCTTCATCACATTTTTCCCATCCAAAGTTCATTTTGAAGGAAATTGGATTCTCTACAACTTTGTGTCTCACAAGCCAAGCCCAAAAATGCTTCATTTGGAAGGTATGAGCTAAGACATTATAGGTCCTTTTGAAAGTCAACAAAAAGTCAACAACTTCAAAAGGGCATAACTTGAGAATGGTAAATGATATGGACATGAAACCAATGGGGTTGATTAGAGGACTCTTCAAGCTTTCCAAAATGTCCAAGAAAACCCTCATAGCATTAAAATTGAAGGATGTGTGCCCTTGCAAAGTTGGGAAATTTTTGGGTTGTTTATGAAGAAAATAGGGTCTTAAAACCAAATTTTTCCAAATGGGCTGAACTTTTTGTGACCCAAAGTGTTCCATGACATCATGCACGAAATTTATTTAATATTTTCATTATTTTATTTTATTTTATTTATTTATTATGATTTTTATATTAAAAAATCATTTTAAATTTAAATAAAATATCAAATGTGAAAATTTAAAATATATTTCTATTCTAGAAGGTCATAAATATAATTTGGATTGAATTGATATAACATTGATGAAGATTGGCTTGAAATAGAAAGGTCTCATTCACAAATATTTGAAATTTAAGACCTAATCTTTTTCAATCTCCAAAATCAAAAAGATCCACACAATGATCCAATATTTTTGACCTAATTCAGTCTAGTATAAGTATACAAGATATCCCAATGCAAAGGCCACGAATTCCCTGCCTCAAAGAGTAAGTTTGCATATTCAAAAAGTCACCAAAATTCAAATTCGGATTCCATCATTCAAGCCCTTTCAGGACAATTTGAAGGTTGCAACTTGTTCCTGGATGTTCATAGAATGATTTTGGATCATAACATTGCATCTTCATGACCTAAATCGCACAAACCGAATCCATGTTTATCATAAAATTGAAATTTTCGATTTCATTTACACAAGCATTCTAACATGATTTTGGTTATTGATTCTTGTTTGTGATTGTATGTGGATGGTTTCTGGCATATTTGATTTCATTTTTGGTGCAGGAACAAGGAATTGCCATTATTAGGGTTTCGGCAAGCTTTTAGGGTTCCATGATAAACCTAAAATAAATGAATTCTAAGAACATAGAACAATCATGTGAACTCTGGGGATCATAATGCACCAATTAATTTTGAGAAATTTCACTATTTTGATGGTATTCCAATTTCGTAGGTTTCTGTTTTGAAAAATTCGCAGGAAACTTCGTAAGAGATTTTGCAGGTGTTTTCGCAAGAAAAAGGTTGAAGACGAAGGCCTTTGGCGCCAAGTTCTTCATTCAAATACTGGGCATAATATTTTTTGTTTTATTACTGATGTTATTTTACAAACGGCTGCCTAGCCCAGTGGTGAGAGACGCACGCGTATGACCTTAGAGCCTTGGTTCGAATCCTGGGCTCAACAACTTTTTCTTATTTTTCCATTTAATTATCAAACTTAATATATTATGCAATGTTGTGAATTGTACATCAGTTGCGCCCTCCTGGCTGGATGGTAAGTGTGCTTGCGTATTGTGTGAAGGTCCTGGGTTCAAATCCCTCCCCAGGCCTTTTTGTGTTCTTTGCTTTGTTTTTTATGATTTTTTTTAGGTTAAGCAACAAAGCTACATGGAGGGCATTACTATCACACGCGCGCATATAGCCCAGTGGCTGGGATCTTCTTCAGGTATTGGGGAGGTCCTGGGTTCAAAACCAGGCCTCCCCCTTTTCTTTTCCTCCATTATTTTCTTTTGTTTGTTTATTATTATTATTATTTTTTACATTAAAATTAATTTTAATTAAACTATAACCCCAATTATATTTTAATTCTTAATTTACTTATTTATAAATTTCAATTAGGTATATTTAATTTATAATTTGTATTTAGTTTTATATGTAAATAATTTAATTAACAAATTAACCCTAATTTAATAAAATTAATCTTAATAATATTTTCTAAAACCCTAATAAATTTCACAAACCCTAATTTTCTTTTACCTAAAATTTAATTATATTATAACTTTTAATTTATTATTTATGAACCTTAATCATGTACATATTTCTATAATTTATTTATAATTATTATTTAATATAAATTCTTGTATATAAATATGCTTAAAATAATTAAAACTTGCTAATTTAATTTTGTAAATATAATTTATTTTTATAATATGTTTATAATTAACCTAATTTTTATAATTTGTATATAATTTAAAAATTTATGATAATTAGTATATAATTGTTTATATTTTCTTCTTAATCTTAAAAAATAATTTTTTATATAAAAAATTGATCTTTTAATTATTATGCTAATATTCTTATTTATTTTATTATTAATTTTATTTATTTTTCATATGATATTTATTATTACTAACCCCATTTATATATTGTGATTTATTATTATTATTTTTACTAACCCAATTATATTATTATTATTTATTTTTGCTTATTTATTTAATTTGCTCTAATTATTATTATTATGTAATTGTTTCCTTTATGTAATATTTTAATAGTAATATTTAATATTTATTCTTAAATGCTATGGTTAGTGAAATAGGGAGTGAAACATGTTTGTATTTTAAAATTAATTTAGATCACTAATTTAAAAGATAAATATTTAAAATTGTACACTCACACACGTAAGTCGATCTTTGATCGCCATCTCACTTCCTTAAGGGTTACCTCTCATGTTGCCTAAACAAAAGGTCAAGTAGGGTGTATAAAGCAAAGTCCCTCATTTCACATCATCTAGTCCCTAAACAGATAAAAAGATCAAGTCCCTTCGAATGTTGCCTTCGTAATGATCTTGTCCCTTTCGAATAAAGATGATAAGTCCCTTCGAATTGCTTATACACCTCACAGTTGCCTAAATAACAGATGTCCCTTCACTTGTCCCTCACATCCAAGGTAATGACTACCTATTCCTTAATAATAGGGATAGTATTACCATTTAAAGGATATTTAAGAACAGAAAAGACTTAATTTAGGGTAGGTTCCTCTTATGTACTTGCTCACTTTTCAAAAATATTTCAAACACTTCACATTTTTCAAGCAATTTTCAAAACAAAGGTTTTATATATATCCGTACATGGATCATTATAAAACACTTAAGGAAATTTCTAAACACACACTACACTTCTCAAAAACATTTTAAAGTGAGCTAAGTAACTAAGAGCCCATGGATAACCATGGATGTAAAGGGTGCTAACACCTTCCCTTTACATAACCTACCCCCCGAACCCAAAAATCTTTTAAGGTCTTTCCTGTTCTTTTATACCCTTTCCTTTTGGATAAAATAAAAGTCGGTGGCGACTCTTGCTATCCGCAACATTTCACTAAAGTCAGTTCTCCCACCGTGTTACAATCATCAAAAAGGAGGAGAATGTAGAAGCATGCCTTCAACCTCAAGGATTTTGATGAAGACAACACGACTCATGCACTTCATACTTGCAAAAAGTTAAGAGCTTCCAACATGATCAAGAAACAAGCTTTTGGAATTATGATCAAGCTTCATATGCACATTCGTTTTATTTCAAGGCTTGGATGCATGTGTTGAGGTATACATCAAATCTCTTTAAGATTGATATACAAGTGATCAAGTTATCATATCATATTTTATCATGATGCATACAAACTTTGAAATGTTTCTAAACTAGTTTAACACTTTTAAAAATTAATGTTTTTCTGTTTTTTAACAGTGTTAACCGGTTAACCAAATGGTTAACCGATTAACGACCTCAAAATTTGAATTCTGTGTTAACGTTTTACATGCGTTAACCGGTTAACCATTTGGTTAACCGGTTAACACTGAATGTTTTTGGAAAAATTATTTCTTTTTAAAATTCAATTTTTTTCTTTTAGTTATACCTTTTTAAATATTAATTTTTCATACTTTTTTATATACCTTTTTGAAAAGGTGTTTTGACTATTATATATTCTGAATTTTTTAAATTCAAAAACACCTCCTAGAATTTTTCATAAAATATCACTTAATCAAATTCACTTATTTTCATATATTTTTCAAACATTCAAAAGTGTTCATATTGATTCATAACATTTCATATTCATAAGTTGAACACTTGTATTGAAATTGAGAAGTGGATTTTGATCAAAGAAAAAGATCAATCTTGTATTGATATCACATATTGTGTTACTCTCAAAATAACAAAGAATTGTAAAAGTTTTCTATTGTGACTTGTGATCCAGGATTGTTGGACACAAGGGATAGTGCTTGCAAGAGGATTGTTCTTGCACACTAGGTTTTGTTTAGTTGTTTAGAAAGTAGGCCTCACCGGTTGATGGTGCGATAGGTTGTACGATCTAAAAAACTAGTGGAAAATCTCTTTCGTGTTGGAAAGGGGACTGGATGTACCTTCGGACTGTGAAGGGAACCAGGATAAATTGTTGTGTCTCTTTTATTTCCTGCTTTATCGCTTTCTTACCATAAACAAGTAAAAGAGAAAAATCCATCCATCAAGAAAATAATCGAGAAAATTTTATAACACCTAATTCACCCCCCCTCTTAGGCGTACTCTGAATCTACAGTAAGGAATGCACCTCCAGTCTATTCAGATCATGTTATTCCTTCACCATTGTACGAATCTGGTTATGCAATAAACATGAGAAGGAATACTCAAACTGGTAGCCTGGGGCATTCAACGCAAAGCCATGCTTTGACAAATGAGTCTGCAGCCTATTTGAGGCAACAGATGGATGAAAGCAACATGTTGATGGTTCATACTATGTCCTAAACTATAGGAGAGGTCTTTCAGCCTTTGATTCAAAATACAACTCAGACGAATCAGCAGATGGTATCCCAAATGGCATGCATAGCAGAGTTCATGGGAGTTCCAGCGCTAATTCGACAACCCAACCATGTGGCGGATGTAAGGGATGTTGTGCAACCACATAATCAGGAGAATCCACTAGTGGTCGAACCATTCGATGTCGAACATAATAGGAATTAAAGGCAAATCCCACAAGAGGAGGAACCAAGAGTAAGGATGGTAAATAGACATCAAGATACAAATTATTTGGTTTAACAAGTTCGACAGAATAATTTGGCAGCAGAGAATAATTTGGCAGCCATGATCGAGCGAATAATGGCTCGAAGTGGAATAAATACGGGTTTCGCCAGGCCAAATTTCACTTCACCAATAGTGGATTACATACTCCAGTCAGAACTACCTCCTAGGACGAAGGTTCCTAAATTTACCAAGTTCTTAGGAGATGCGAATGAATCTACGGTCGAACACGTGGCACGATACATGATAGAAGCAGGAGAGATTGCTAATGACGAAAGTTTGAGGATCAAAATTTTCCTAGTTCTCTCACTAAGAATGCTTTTACTTGGTTTACTACGTTGCCACCTGGTTCAATTTGTAATTGGACTCAATTAGAACGTTTGTTCCATGAGCAATTTTACATGGGACAAACCAAGATTAGCCTAAAGGAATTGGCTAGGGTTAAGAGAAAGTTCAATGAATCCATTGATGATTACTTGAACAGATTTCGACTACTTAAAGCCAGATGCTTTACTCAAGTACCTGAATGTGATTCGGCCGAGATGGTTGCTAGTGGCCTTGATTATTCTATCAGGAAGAAGCTGAATACATAATACTTGAGAGATATGGCCAATTAGCAGATAGAGTTCGACAGCTTGAACGTCTTAAGGATGAGAAAGCTAGGGCAAATAAACATAAGAAAATAGCCTATGTCGATTATCAGGATGAGGTCGAATATGTCTACGACAAAGTTATACCTCTAGACGACAATGAGATAGACCTAGATGAACTTAAGCAGGGTCCTCCTTATTCCTGTAAACTCTTAGTTCCTTCAAATGGAAAGAGCCTTGTCTAAACTGAAAGAAATGACAGATTTCCAAAGAAAACATATAATTTAGACGTTACTAAGTGTGACAAAATTTTTGATTTATTAGTTAAGGATGGCCAAATACTGGTGCCACCAGGCGCTAAAATCCCACCTTTAGATCAAAGAAAGAAAAAAGGTTTTTGTAAATACCATAGTTTTTTGGGTCATAAGACTTCTCAATGTTTTCTTTTCAGGGATTTGGTGTAAAATGCTATCCAGGCGGGAAGACTCAAATTTGGAGACAAGCCTAAGTCACAGGTGAAAATTGACACTGATCCTATTCAAGTGGTTGAGGCAAACTATATTGAACCTACTATAGTGAATTGTATTGAAGTTGCTAAACAGGCTGCTGATGATAGCAACAACCTTGTGTTAGTCGAGGCCATGGAAGAGCATGTGGTGGTTGAGGTTACTGATAACTTGGTCCATGATGCTACAGTGATCATGGTTGTGAAAGAGTTGACTGAAGGGCAATGAGATCATCTGATATGCATGGCTGCTGAAAGGTTCTTTAAGACATCACCAAAAGGTTCAATGTGGGAGTCACCATTGGCCCACATATGGAGACCAAAGAAACCAATCTCCCATTGGCCACAAGAGAAACTGCTGAGAGTTTCATCAGGGAGGACGAGGCCACTGAGGGCCTTGAACTAAACTTCTCCAAAATGGAATTAAAGGACGAAGTAAATGTTAACATGGTCGAAGTTACAAACGACCAGGTGTTAGAGGTAGATATTGTTGTGCCTTAGAAAAATCACTAAATAAAAGGCTTATCCTAAGGAGGATGAGACTATTGTCGACTTCTTGAAAAGATGTCAAAATAAGAAGTCAGAGTTAATGTTGTGTCCAAGATGCAGTTCTATCTTCAACAAAGACGCTGTTAAAGGCCTTCAACAGGTTGGCAAAGCTAATGGAAGGCAGAGGTTGAAAGTTGATCAAAAGCCAAGGTGTTTCGACCCAAGGCGTACTAATCAGTAGAGTGACAAACCCCAGCCTCTCAAGTCGAAGTGTCCCTCATTTAAACCCAGTGGGGAACTCCCTACTGACAAATGGAACAAGCCCAATGAGTCAGGGAGAAAGGGAGCCCAGAAATAAAAGAATTTCGACGTCGAAAGAGGACCTTCAATGGGGTATAGAAAGGAGGTCCGGACGTCAAACAAGGCTACTTATGTGTCTAAGAATTACAAGGGTAAAAACCCTATGTCCAGGTCTCAGTGGCGCAGGGAGAAACGAAGAAGGAAGGCTCACAGAGAAGCCTCCAAAGGAGATGTTGCTAAATCAAGCACTAATGTGGTTGATGAAAATGGTAACAATTCCAAAATAAATGTAACAAACAAAGTGCCTATGGGGCACAAAGGATATTCATCCAGGAACAATGGAGCTTAAATCAGAGCAGAAATCAAAGTTGAACTAAAGGTTGTCGAAGATGAGGAGATGACAGATAATTTTGAGTGTGAATCTGAAGCGTCTCTTGATGTCCTGGTAAACGTAGTCTCAGTTATGCCCAGGGAGTATGATCGCATTACTGAGGTTGACAATCTGGATGCCAATACTGAGGCAGAAATGGTAGCACACAAACTAGTGTGCTATGTTGTACCCCAAAATTTTCCCTCACAATACAAGACTTTGTGTTCTAAGAAGGTTCACAAGGTTCACAAGTTCCCAACACTTACAAGACTTTTCATGAGGTTCATGAAGTCTACAAGTTACTTTATGAAGGTTCACAAGGTTCACAAGTTCCACAATGCTTTCAATACCTTTCTTGAGGTTCATGAAGTCTACAAGTCACTTCTTGAAGGTTCACAAGGTTCACAAGCTTCTCAACATTTACAAGACCTTTCATGAGGTTCATGAAGTCTACAAGTTACTTCTTGAAGGTTCACAAGGTTCACAAGATTCACAATGTTCACATAACCTTTCATGAGGTTCATGAGGACTACAAAGTCACTTTATGAGGTTCACAAGGTTCACAAGTTCCCAACACTTACAAGACCTTTCATGAGGTTCATGAAGTCTACATGTTACTTTATGAAGGTTCACAAGGTTCACAAGTTCCACAATGCTTTCAATACCTTTCTTGAGGTTCATGAAGTCTACAAGTCACTTCTTGAAGGTTCACAAGGTTCACAAGCTTCTCAACATTTACAAGACCTTTCATGAGGTTCATGAAGTCTACAAGTTACTTCTTGAAGGTTCACAAGGTTCACAAGATTCACAATGTTCACATAACCTTTCATGAGGTTCATGAGGACTACAAAGTCACTTTATGAGGTTCACAAGGTTCACAAGCTTCACAATACCTCCCATGAGGTTCACAAGACATTTTATGGTGGTTCACAAGGTTCACAAAGTTCACAATTGGTCAAAAGAGTTGACAATTCCCTCAAACAATGCACCTCCTAAGCAGTGCATCCAAAACTAGGGTTTTGACTTTAATCAGGCTAAATGGATTTCCAAGACTTCAAGTGAGCTTCATAACATCTTATATATGTGTAAGAACCCCCATGACAAGTTTCAAGACTTTTCTCAAAAGTTTGCTCAGTCAGATGATCAGATAAGTCAAAATCAGTCAATGCAGTTAAAAAGTCAAACTGAGGTCAACTGTGGTCAAACCAAAGTCAAACTTCATGATTTTTTGCCAACATCAAGTATATGAAGTAAAATTCATCATTTGATCAAGGGTTGATCATGATTCATCAAGGAGATTCCAGATCATCAATAATCAGGAGTTTCTAAATTAGGGTTTCCTCATTAAAAGTCAACTGAACTTTGACCAGCCATAACTTTCACATACTTCATCACCAAGTCTCCACTCAAAGCTCATTTTTAAGGAAATTGAATTCTCTACAACTTTGATCTTGCAAGTTAAGCCCAAAAATGCTTCATTTGGAAGATATGAGCTAGGACATTATAGGTCATTTCAAAAGTCAACAAAAAGTCAACAACTTCAAAAGGGCATAACTTGAGATTGGTAAATGATATGGACATGAAACCAATGGGTTTGTTTAGAGGACTCTTCAAGCTTTCCAAAATGTCCAAGAACACCCTCATACCTTTAAAATTGAGGGAGATATGCCCTTGCAAAGTTGGGAAATTTTGTGATGGTTTATAATGAAAATGGGGGTCTAGAACCAATTCTTTCCAAATGGGCTTGCTAAATTGTGATCCAATCCATATCATATCATCATGCACGACCCAAATGACTAAAATTCAGAATTTTTATTATTTTATTTTTATTTATTTTTGATTTAATTCATAAAAATCATTTTAAATAAATATAAAATATGAAAATATATTATTAAAGGGAGATTTGGTTTCTAGAACATTTTAAATATTGATTGAAGTTGAAAGGGAAGGAAATCATGAGATTGGTACAAAAATAGTAAGCCTTCATGAGAAAATATTTGAATTTCAAAGCATAATCTTTTTCAATCTTCAAATATCAAAATTTCCATACAACCATTCAATTTTTCTGACCTAAATGATTCACATATAAGTACTGATCACAACCCTAGCATTCATACACGAATTTGCTGCCTCAAAGTGTAAGTTCAAAACCTCAAAAATTCATCCAAAAATCATATTCGGATTTGGAGTTTCAGAGCACTAGAAGGTAAAAAAAGAACATAGAGATGTTCTTTAGACATCACTGAAGCAAAACCATCACTCACATTCATCTCATACATGCCCTATTGTTCAACCCGAGCCATTCTTGTTCTTGTTTTTCTTTTTTTCGATTACATCAATTCATTGCATATTAATGGATTTTGTTTATCTAATGTTGTTCACAATGTTATGTAGAATGTTTCTGGGCAGGAAAATCAAAGAAACCGTGGCAAATGCATAAAACACCATTGTTAGGGTTTGGACCTAGGTTTAGGGTTTTCTAATTTAATGAATATAAATGGATTCTAAAAACACAGGATGAATCGCATGAATGATTGGATCATGTTGCTGTGTTTGATTTTGTGAAATTGTACAGTTTTGTTGCCCATTGAGTTTCGTAGGTTTTGCTGGAACTTGTTATTCGCAGGTAAATTCCCAGCAACATTCGTAGGTAAAAACGCAGGTATGAGGAAGAAGATGAAGTCCATTCGCGCCTGTTTTAAAAATTCAAATTCTTGTTTAAAAATATTATGAATTAGTTCTGGCTATATTTCACAAACGCATGTTTGTCCTAGTGGTAAGGCTGATACGCGTATTATGTGAAGGCACTGGTTCGATACTTGGCTGGGCACATTTTTTCTCTTATTTTTTCAGGTCAAGCGTACATAATATATTATGCATTGTTACCATTCCATTAGCAGTTAGGCTCTCCCAGCCAGGCGGTAAAGCATGCGCGTGAATGATCAAAGGTCCTGGGTTCAACACCACCCCAGGCCTTTTTGATTTTATTATTTTTTCTGATTTTTCAAGATGAAGCATAAAACCAATTTCCCACTCTCTTTTGTTGCCTGCGTGCATAGTGGCTTGGTGGTGGTCCTTCTTGCTGGCAAACAAGCTGACCTGGGTTCAAACCCCAGTCAGGTAAGTTTTCACATTCTTTTTTTTCTTTCTTTTATTTGTTTTAAGTATTATTATTAAATTAAATATAATCTTATGTATATATGTTTTCTAAATAATTAATAATAATAAGGCATGTTTAATATGTTCCAAATTTTAAAATATATAAATTTTCTAAAATTATTTTCTTTATCATATGTAAATATAATATATGCATATTATTAAATAATTTTATATAATTAAATTAAAAACCCTAAAAAATATTTTTCTAAACAAAAAACCCTAATTTTGTGAAAACCTAATTTTATTTTCTAATTCTTTACATAATTATAATATATATTTATTTAGTATAATTTTTGTAAATATAATAATTAGTAGAAATTAAATTTTGTAAATATGATTAATTTTTGTGAATATGATATTTAAAATTTATTTTCTTCATATAATGTGTAAATATTTTTTTAAATAATTGTTGATATATATTTAGAAATAATTAAATTTTGTAATGATTTAAATTTATAATTATATTATGTTTAAAATTTTTTTATAGTAATTATTTAATTATTCATGTTTCTAAATAAATGCTTATATATTAAAATCCAATTTTGTGTTTATTATTCTAATTATGTCATTATAATATTTTTTTATTTAATTCTATTTAATTATTGTTACTAATTATATTATTAATTATATTTGCTTCACTAATCTTATATATTTTATTATTATTATTATTTCACTAACTTTATTTATTTTTAATATTTTTACTAACCTTATTTTTTAATTATTATTATTACTAACCCCTATTTATTTATTTATTGTTTATTTATTATTTTTGCTTATTTATTTATCTTTTGCTTATTATTTATTTTTGCTATTTATTTTAATTTGCTTATTATAATTATTATGTAATTGCTTCTTGGTGTAATTTTGTAAATATTTAATTATTTAATTTGCTTGCTATGGTTAGTAATTTAGGGAGTGCAAAACATGTATTTTATTTAAAAATAAATTTAGATCATTTTAATTATAAGATAAATTTAAATTAAACACTCACACACGTAAGTCGATTTTTAATCGCCATCCCACATTTCTAAGGTTATCCCTCAATGTTGCCTACTAATAAGGTCAAGTGGGTGTATAAAGCAAGTCCCTTAAAAGAAAAAATCATCAAGTCCCTAATGGTTGCCTTTAAAGATCAAGTCCCTTCGAATAATGATGATAGTCCCTCCTATATGCTTAACACACCCCACAGTTGCCTTCATAACCAGATGTCCCTCACATGTCCCTTACATCCAAGGTAATGACTACCTACTCCTTAATAGTAGGGATAGTCTTACCAATTAAAGGATAAAGAACAAGAAAGACTTAAAATTTTAGGGTAGGTATCTCTTAGTTGCTTGCTCACTCCATTTTTTTCAAACTTTCCACAATTTCAAACAAATTTTCAAAAACAAGTTTTTACGCATCCGTACATGGATCATTATTAACTCATATGAAAATTTTTCTATTCACACACTACACTTTCAAAAACAATTCAAAAGTGAGCTAAGTAACTAAGAGCCCATGGATAACCATGGATGTAAAGGGTGCTAACACCTTCCCTTTACATAACCTACCCCCCGGACCCAAAAATATCTCTTAAGGTCTTTCCTGTTCTTTTATACCCTTTCCTTTGGATAAAATAAAAGTCGGTGGCGACTCTTGCTATCCGCAACATAACTAAAGTCAGTTCTCCCACCGTGTTACAGAACTGGCGACTCTGCTGGGGATTTAAATTTAAGAGGGGTACCCTTAGGAATTAGATCACTTTAAATTGTTTGCCTTGTTTGCTTTATCTTATCTTGTTGGGGTGCTCTTATGTGTGAAAGATCCTAACCCGGATCTAGTGTACCTTAGGTAAATGGCAATAGACCAAGGAAACTGTACGACGTATATCGATATGGTTGATCTGGTGGCCATAGTTAATGCGACTTCTTGGTTGGTGCTTATGTTCCTTAAGTCAAGTTGAGGATAATATGAGGCTGCCATATATTGTCAATGCACTAACTAACTTTTAGAACCCTAGTTAACTCATCTTGGCCTTTAGAAAGTAGTGAGGTAACCGGCTTTGGTGCAGACTGAAGTTGGTTGACACTCGATACTACGCTCATTGAGATCTTAAACTTGGAGGGTTTTGGTTGGCAAGTAAGTTGCCTTCTGATCAACCACCCTTGTGAAGGATCAATGATATTGAGATCCCTTAGAACCCGGTTACTTTTGTAGGACAGGATGAACCAACTAACTTCAGGGGAGGGTACTTACCTTTAAACCTCATGCAAGCCTTTAAACCTAGGGATATGGTGTGACTTGTTTGTGTGTGCCACATGTTTGTGATTGAACATAACATCATAGCATCATCATGCATCATAAGCATAGCATTTTCACTAACCATTTCAAGGACCAAAGGATTTATCTTTGTTCTTTGTTGCAGGTCATGGCTGCTACTCGTAGAAACACCATCAGGATCAACTTTGTGGGCATACCTGCTAAGCTTAAAGAGTTGGTTTCTCAAGTGTCTGATCACTCCCAGTTCATCAAGAGACATGGTTGTAAACACCCCAAATTTGCCCTCACCCATTCACACCATGGCTTGTGATCATTTCATATGCATAAACACAATCATATCACCTCACATCTCATTTTTGGTTCATTGCATGGTTTCTAAGTCATCTGCACCTAGGGTTTGTGACCTGAGCTATCCAAGAGCCTCTTGAGCCACCCCAAAGGCAACCAATCACTTCAAAGGGGTCCATATGTGTTATTGTATCATATTACATCCTCTCAAAGTCAAAAATTCCAAAGAATCACAAGAACTGGGTTTGGTAGGGATGCAGAGCCAAGTTTGACTGCACAGTTGACCTAAACTTAGGGTTTTGGTTTCAGAGGCCATAACTCCAAATTTTTTGGTCATTCTTGTTTCCATTGGTCTCTATATGGTATAGGTAGTATGCATATCAATTTTCATGAAGAAATTCCATGGGGAAGTCATCTGATCAAGGGTTGACTTTTCAGACAAGTCAGTGTAAAATCAGGGCATTTGAGGCCCCCAATGACCCAACCAATGGGTGATCTTCATCATTTGGAGTGTATGTGGTCTTTATTTGATCATGGAAGAAGGTTGAAGTTCACAAAAATCAAGAATTTGGAGTTTTTGCAAATGTTGACTTTTTGGGCATAGTTGACTTTTCAAGAATGCTTCATTTTAGGTCATTTTTCAAGCCTTGATTCTTGATCCAAAAATGCTTCAAATGGAAAAACTTTGGTCATGAGAGTTGTAGAATACATTTTTCCCTTTTCAAAAAGTACAAGGACATGATCAAATTCTTCTTGGATCAAAAGTTATGGTGTGACAAAGTTGGCAAAAATCATTGATTTTCAAGGCATGCTTCAAATGTGAATTTTGCAAAATCATGAACCAAAGCTGTTGGCAACTTCTAGTTGACATCAAACCATGACACAAACATTCTATAAGCCTTAAAAATCAGAATTGGACCAAAGATCACATGTTTGTAGTTTGTGTAACAAGGCTTTTTCCATGAAATGCCAAAAGGTGCCAACTTGCAAGAACACTCATCACACTTCAACAACTAATTGCCTTGACTGCTGAACCTGCCTAGCATCACACACACATCATGCTGCACCAGCCCAATGCCTTGTACTAAGCCTAGAACCAAGCCATGCTTTCCTTACACAAAAATTGACTTTTGGCAAAAGCAAACATCCCAATCACCACAGGCCATGTCACATCCTCTGGCCACTTGGAATTGTTTATTATATCCTTTGGCAAGCCAAACATAAGAAGAAGCAAGGCTGAAACACTCTAAAGGATCACATACACAAAACACACCCCATTTGCATTTTACTTCGAATCTCTCTGCCCAGCTCACAAACACCAAAACCAATTCTACATATCAAATCACCATGTTTCATTGATCAAAAACCAGCAGGAACACAAGCCTGAATCAAGCCACAACATCACTTCACCATTTTCACCCCAAGCTGCAGTTTCCTTCGAAACACCTTCCACAGCTCACAAACATCCAAACAAACACCACAAACCTTCTTAAAACATCACCCTGATCATAAAGGATCACCCACACTGGCCTGAAACTGCCTGAATCACCATTGCCATTTTCAACTGAGCTTGAGCAGAAGCTGTTCATTCTCTTCACACAGCCAACACAAACTTCTCCAAAGCATTCAAACATCATCAAAAGGTCCTAAGGAGTGGATTGCACAAGGAGAAGGGGTCTGAAAGTTGCTGGAGTGAAAGCTTCGAATCTCAGGTAGCTCAAGAAATATTTTTCCAGAAATCATTTTTTATGTTCTAAATTTGTTCTCCATGCTTCACTGAGTATCCTGATGCTTTTAGTTTTTGAAATGGTGATGAAATGAGAATGTAATGGCTCTCTGAAACTCTGTGACCTAGGAATTAGTTTTGCTCGATTCATGAATTCCAGGAAGAATAAATTTGTTTTGAGTGAGGGTTATGATTCGTGAGTGAGTGGGAAGCATTTCTGTGTTTTTAGATTTTGTTTTAGATACGTTTTAGAGGAGTTTGAGGTTTGGGGTCGCCGGGGAAGATGACCGGAGCTTCCCTCCGGTCACCTGAAAGTTGTTATGCCCTAATCCCTGTAATTAGTGTCATTTGAATATTGGGCGTTGGATGGGGTTGACCTGTTGACTTCGCGCGCAGGTGAAGGGCCCAGATCACTTTGATTAGCCCTAATTCAATTAATTAGATTAATTAATTCATAATTAGGTTAATTGGCTCAGATGCAACCCCAGCCGTCCAGATGCGCGCTGGTCAACCAATTTAAACCCAGGATTCATCTCATCCCTCCATTCTGTTTACTTTCCTTTTATTTTAATTTATTTTCATTTCTTTTTCATTTAACTTGCATATTTATTTTAAAATAGTAAAAAATGTATAAAAATTATGAAACTTTTTCTCATAAGTTTTATTAATTTTTATGACACAAAAATATTTTTATTTTTATTTTTGTCATTTAAAAAGTATTTTTAAATATTTAAAAGATTATTTTTAATTGATTAATGAGAATTAATTTCTTAAAAATACTTTTAGGAATTTAAAAATCACCAAAAAATTCATGAAATGTTCTAAGACATTTAGAAACATTGTCCAACCTTCAAACCAAATTTCTTTTTGGATCTTGATGCATTTTGAGAATTTTCCATTGAATTAAAATCATTTTTGTGCATTATTTTGATCATAAGTTCAAAAAATCATTTCTGCCTATCTATGAAGAGTTGGACATTGATTCTTTTTGCATTGCATTGTGTTTAGCATGTAGTTTCTAGGATTAAATGGCCATGATTTGATTCCTCATTTTCAATTTGTTTGGTATTTCTTTTGTTTAGGAACCCTAAAAACCCTAATAACTTGTAAAAGCCATAACTTGAGATTGGTTAGGAGTTAAGACCTCTCCTTTGGGCATTGGGTTAGTATAGGATTAGGGGTCCTTTGTGTGGCATTTTCATTTTTTTATAATGTTGTTTGCTTCTGATTTTGATTTTTGTTTGATGCATTATTCATAAACCCTAATTTGGGCTTCCATATGCATCCATCTTGCATTCCCTTGCATAACATGACTTGCCATGACATTCCATACTTCCATGTGATTCATTTGACACCATAAGACATATTGAAAGCATGTTTGATCATTGCATCATGTATTTGCCATGTTGTATGCCATGTGCACTTCATAACTTTTCATGTATGTCCATGTTCCTTAACTTGCATCACTTGCATCCATGATCTTGTATGAACATCTCCATGCCTTGCCTCATGTTTGTAGCACTCCATAGCATCATCATCATCATCAACATGCTTCTGGTTTTGTTCCTCATCATGTCATCTCATCTCATCTTGCATTGCATTGCATTTCTTTTCTAACCTTTTCAGGTGGTAAGTGATCTTGAGAAGTGAATTTGCCTTCACTTCCCATAACTTTTCTTTTCATCTCTCTTGCATCCATTGCTGCCTTTCTATATGTGTTTGAGATTGAGCTTGCTCATTCTTGTTTCTCTCACTTTCTTTCTTCAAGTGACTTGACTTCTTGAATGAAGCAAGTTACTTTGCTTCTCTTGATCCTTTCACCTGCTTCCTGGTGTTTCCTTTGAAGACTTCTCTTGAAAACCTCACAAACCTTAGGAACAACCAAGCATGACAATGATTAGGGTTTTGATTAGTCTCCCCTCTTAGTTTTACCTTTGTGTCTCTTTTGAGTCTTCTCTCCTCACCTCATAATCAGGGACTAAACCCTAAAGGCTTTAAGGCTTTGTGATTAAGCTTATGCCTGCATCCTTCTCTTAGGATGGAGTGTATAACTTTAATCCTAAGTATTAAACCCTTAATGTGTTTAACTCCCTTAATCAATTCACTTAATAAGTATCAAGACATCACACTTGTAACTTGGGCCTTGCATTAGGGTTCTAAATTCTTCCTTAACTGGTTAAGAAGGACTAACCCTAGTGTTAATGGACAAGTCCCCCTCAAGTGGTCTTACAAATCATAAAACTCACTTCATCATCATATCATTAAATAAAATCCACCTAATCAAAGGCTTGTTTTGTCATGAGTTTAATCCCTAATCATGGATTAAGATTGAGGAGCTTTCCTCAGCTTAAACATTCTCATCTATTATCCTTCTATTAGGATGGTGTAATGAGTCTGTTTAATCCCTGATTATGGCTTAACCTCATTACTTAAACACTAAACAAAAACACCAAAAACACCTAAATAATCACAAGTAGGTTAATGATCTTAACTCTACATCAAAAGGTGATTAAGTGTGAGAATCTGACTTCACACTTAAGGTATTCTCATTACCCCTAATCAGAGGGAAGATGTGATGAGTTTACTAACCCATTGGTTTAGGCTTAAGCTCATTAACTTATGACACACTTTCAAAAAGCAATAAAAGACTGAAAAACACAAAAACAAACAATAATCGTCTCCTCCGGGATTCTTTTCTCACCTCATTCACTCACAAACGAGAACTTGCTTCTTCCGTCTAATGCAAGACAGTTCGCGCCTGAGCCAGACAGGTCATACACTTGAGCATAGACAAGTAAGCAGTTCACAAGTCAATTCATCTTTCAGTCTCTTTGGGTCGAACTACGGTGTTCTGACTTCCTCATTGCACGAGAGGATACGTAGGCATAACTTAACAGTTATCAAACAAAAGTCTCTGTATATTCCCCCTCTTTTCAGCTTCATTCTTTTAAGCCTCATGTTCTTGAGCATTGATCACACTAAATTTCACCGTATTTCTGACTCCGATTTCGCATGCATTCTTAGCCTTTATTGCTATTTTGTTATGTTATTACTATGTTTTCCTTTGTTTTCAGGTATTTATCCATTTAAGAGTCACATGCAAAGAAACGAAGCAATTAGGATGAAAAATGAGAGAAATAGAGCAATTTGCACACAAGACGTTGTCCGACGATTTTGACCATAACTTTTGATCCGTAAATCAGAATGACACCCCGTTCGAAGCACTGGAAAGCTAACACAGAGAGCTACACCATGGAAAATGGACCTAACACTCATGGCGGGCGCCATGGGCTCATGGCGGGCGCCACATTCACAAAATTGGTTTCGGTCAAAAACGGTTAGAGAAAACCACCCACGATCCCCACTCTCTCATCCACTATCAGCACCATGGCGGGCGCCACAAGGCCAATTTCAGTAACCTCCACTTTTTAGTGGAGGGGCATCCCGGTCTTTTCATGCTTTTAGTTTTCCTATAAATAGGACTTTAGTTTTTCGTTTTTCTTCATCCAAAATTAGATTTCTCTAGGCATATATCAGTTTCAAAGCAGTTATCATTCCACATCGGGGTGATACTGCAATCGAGTGATCGAGTCTGTATACGTCTGTGCGATCGAGTTTTGGAGCACTCTGGAGGAAGTTAATCCTGCCGCCATTTTAATTCAAGTTCGTATTTTACTTTCATTTATTTCTCGCATTGCTTTACTTTTATTTACTATCCGCACTCGCACTTTACTTTGTTTATTTCCCGCACTCGCACTTTACTTTGTTTATTTCCCGCACTCGCACTTTACTTTGTTTATTTCTCGCACTCGCTTTAAATTACTTTATTTCTCGCACTCGCTTTAAATTCATTTACTTTCCGCACTCGCACTAAATTACTTTTATGAAAAATTATAAAAAGAATCTTTACTTTATCATGTCTAACTAAATCTATAAAGGTTAGAATGTAAGGATCGTAATTAAACCAGTAATCCGTACAATTGTTCGTGGAAGCACTTAAGGGCTATTTTATCTTTCAATTTAAGTCTAATTGTTTTTAACTATTTCAAAAACAGCCAAAAGCGCTTTGTCTAGTTCATTAGGAGTTCTTAGATTAAAAAGAAAGGAGATTTTAAAACGACTTTTGAACGCGTTAAAGAAGTTTAGAGTCTAGTTCGTGAGAACCTCTTTTTGCTAAGAAATCCAGGTTAAGATACTTTTCAACTTAGTTAAGACACTATATTTCTTAAAAATAGGTTTACTACTCTAACGCAGTACGCACCTTTTTATCCGTGACAATAGGAGGGGTTGATTAGAGAGTACAACTCGGTTCTGAATACGCGAAAGCGACAGTTCCTGTTAAATTAGTTCTTTTCAAAGTAAAAAACATTGCCCATAAGTAGTTCCATTAACAAGTACCGGATTATCAATTGATTATGTGAATTACATTCGAGCCTGTCTTTGTTTATTGTTTAAAATTATTATTTTATTTACCATTGCACCCTTCTTAAAACCCCTATATTTAGTTGCCTTAGATACACACCATAACAACAAGTACGATAGATTGACACTTGGTCTCTGTGGATTCGACAATCTTTTATATTACTCTGACGCGTTCGTACACTTGCGAAAAACACGCATCAAGTTTTTGGCGCCGTTGCCGGGGACCAATTTCGTCAAATTTCGTACCCTGTAGTTATACCGTATAGACTAAGGCTTTTACAACAAATAAAAAAATAAAAAAATCACTATGTTTCACTCAAATAAATTCTACAATCATCACTCCTAGTATTTCGGGGGATCACGTGAATCACATATGTCCAACCTCGAAATACAAAGGGAGAATTTCTATGCACCACTAACTTATTCTCACCCAAATCACCACTCACAAAATTTTGAGGAACCGCTAGAATCTGTTAATTCAAGCCTCGAAAGGTTAGTGGAGGATTTCATTGAAACCACAACTAATTCTAGGATAGAATCTATGATAAGGCGCTTTATGGTAACACAAACCCTCGAGAATAAAGAGTTTATAAGACAACATCTCGATACTTATGAAACCCTTAGGCAATTAAACACTAAGGTCGATTCCCTCGTGAATAGCACTAAGGCATTGGGGACTCAAATCTTCCTTCTTGCACAAACACCTATAGGACCACCTCCTGAGGAGAATGCATATGTTATAACAACTAGTAGTGAGGAACATATCGAAAATCCTAAGGAGAGGGATAATGAGCATAACGAGAGTTGTGGTGAGAATAGAGTAGAGAAAAATCCATTGAAACCATCCGAAAGGAAAGGTGTCATAAAGGTAGAGAATGAAGCAACTATTGTTGTTACCCCTCCATGTATCCCACCATTTCCTTTCCCGCAAAGTTTTGTGGAAGATAAGGTAGAATCCCAATCCAAAACATACGTGGAAGTATTAAAATGTACCCGCACCAATGTACCCTTATTCGAGCTCCAACATAAAAAGAGAAAAATTGAGGACCATGAAACTAGGGGAATCATTAGTGCTAAGAGGGTAAGGCTAACCTTTGAGATGGTGAATGAAATGACTAAGCTCAAATTTGAAAAGCTAATACTTAGCATAGATCCAGAACCACCACCACAAGTTCAAAGGAATGAGCCAACCTACAGAAGGAAGAAAAGAAAAGGTGAGGGATATGTGAGATGGCTTGATAAATGGGCCTACATAACCGTTTTCAAAACCCCTATAGGAACAACCCCCTACCAACTAGTTTATGGGAAATCATGTCATTTACCTTTTGAGTTAGAGCATAAGGCCTATTGGGCCATCAAAACTTTGAATTTGGATTACTTGACTACTGGTGAGAAACGTATCCTTGATATCCACAAATTAGAAGAGCTCAGACAATCTGCCTACGAAAATGCCATCATATACAAAGAAAGAACAAAAGCTTGGCATGACAAAAGAATCATAAGAAGAGACTTCAAAATAGGCGATCCTGTTCTCCTGTTCGATTCTAGGTTACGACTTTTTCCAGGTAAGCTTTGTTCGAGATGGACTGGCCCTTTCGAAGTATCTAAGATCCTAAGATCCGGTGCTATTGAAATCAAGAACCAAACATGTGAACCGTTCATCGTCAATGGACAGAGGTTGAAGCCCTACGAAGGAGGTGACATCCCAACAACATACACCTGTCATACTCTGAGTGATCCACCATATCCTTCGAATGATGTTTGAATATCGGTCGTCGAGCTAATGACGTTAAACAAGCGCTGCATGGGAGGCAACCCATGGTTTTCTTATTTATGTACTTTTTATTTATTTTTACTTTATTTCAATTTGTTTATTTTATTATTATGTCAGGACTAACGATCGAATGTTTTATGTGCTATCAGGACTTGTTTGCTAACCTTGTGCAGAATGCAGAACCCCGATGACATGCACGTGGCCTTTAGAGACGACACGCAGAGAGGGCGTTACTATGTCCACATGAGACGCCCTATGGCTCCTACCAGGTACCCTGACCATGACTGCATGGATGCCTTGGGGATAGAGCCAAGCGTCAGATTTTTATGCCATCAACTCCACTGGGACCAGTTTGACGACAGGAACAACACTTATAGGAACTTGACTCTTAAGTTCCTCAGCTCGTTTCATCATGACCCTTGGCCTGGACCCGATGGACTCGCTGTTTTCAGGTTGTTCGGGATTGACTACTCATTCTCTCACAAAGAGTTTGGTGATTTGCTAGGTTTCCAGACTACTCCTGATGCTATTCCAGAGACACCGATGGGGTATTTTATGAGCAGAGAAGTGGAAAAGTTTTGGACTAAAATATCAGGTGGAGGGAGCCAAGATCCTTCTACCCAGTTTTCTCAGGTAATCCACAACCCTGCATTGAGGTACTTCCAGATGATTCTAGCACATTCTTTCCTAGGTTTGCCAGATACAGAAACCCTGCTAAGTGAAGAGGAGATTTTCCTACTATTTTGTGCGACTCAGTCTCGCCCTGTTGCTTATGGCAACTTTCTGTTGAAGGGCTTGGCTAGTGTCGCCAGATCATCCGTAGGAATCATCCATGTCGGTGGGATTGTTACACAGATAGCTACTGCATTGGGTCTGTCTCGCAAATTATTGCACCTCAAGACCTTCTGCTGCTACACCACCCTGGATATTGATTTTTGTCTTGATAGAGGACTGATGAGGAAGGCTTCTTTTGAGCCCAACATGTTTAGATTGCTGATCGACGGCGAAGCGATACACTATTTTACATTACCAGATCCGCTGATGACCAGTGTCCATGATCCTAAAAATTGGAGTTATGCTCTAGAGGGTTATGGAGAGACTGTCGAAGAGCCGAAATCGCCTCCCGCCGCTGAGTACACTCCTACACCTCTTACTCCCCGAATCACTGTTATGTCTAACAATATGTCTCTGCAGCCACCTGACCTACAAACACAGATTTATGAGCTCCGCAAGGAGACTGCCCTGCTCAAGCAGGAAGTGGCAGACTTGGAGTTACAGATGCAGGTTTCTGATCTCACTCATGCCTCAGAGGCCGATGCTCTATATCAGGCGATTGAAGAGTTTCGGAGGGAGATAGTTGAGATTCGTGGATCAAGCCAGGAAAAGAAGCCTACCACATGACTCATTCTACACTGACAGCACTACCCTAGTATTTAATTTCCCTTTTATATGCTTTATTTTATTTTTCGCATCTCCATGCATTATTGCATCTATTACATTTTCTTTTTCATGCACTTTGATTTCACCATATATATTATTTCATGCACTAATCTCATTTTTTTTTTCTTTTATTTTATACCCAATAAAAAAAAAATATATATATAAAATAATAATAATAATAATAAATATAAAAAATAATAAAAATAAAAAAAGGAACAAAAATACTTTTACAGTCACACGCCGCACCATCTTCCTCTAACCCTGTTGCAGGTGCTGCTCTTGGATTCTATGTCACTGAGGAGATGTGGCGTGCTATGAAAACTAGAGAGGAAAGGCGAGATGGCCTTCTCTCTAATATTTCACAACAACTGACGGACAACATGAGCTTCATGCAACAATCGCGATTGGTTTCGGATCGTGCTTATAACAACGTTTGCCGTATCTTGAACGATATCTCATTAGAGCAGAACCGTCAGAGAAAGTTCAACCGCCGGCACTACCAGCTTGTAGAGGCCACTCAAGGTTCCATCTTAGGTAACCTTCGAGAGGTCCGGGGTGCTCAGGCTACTTTATCAGCACGACTCGACCGGAGGGACCGACATCGTAGTAGATCCCGTCGTTCCAGACCATCATAGTAGGACGGCGAGGGCACCAGTATTCCTCCTCAATAGTCTTTTTCAGGTTACCCCCCTTATCTTATTTCGAAACATTGGGGACAATGTTCGATTTAAGTGTGGGAGGGGATTTTATTGCTTTCTTTCATTTCCCTTTTTAGTTAATTATTTCCTTTCAGTTATTTCCCTTTTCAGTAATTTATTTTTCTTAGATAATGCATGAGTCTGACGAGTCACCAGTATAGTGTATTTTTAGTTCATCTTCATTTTTTCCCATTTCCTTAGCCTTACTAGAAATTTTTTTTAAAGAAAATAATGTTGTTTCACATGTTTTTTGGGCTTTGAGACAGGTTTAGATTAGGATGTGGTGACTTAGGTCAACTTTTTGAAACATCAGAACCATTTTAGCACCATTGACCTCTTGAATATAGAAATCACTCCTAAACCCCACCACCATGGCCTTTATTATCATTTAAAAAATTGTCCTAAGTAGTTTATTTTAGCAGTCAGCTCCGGCCTAAGCATGCTCTACGTAGGGGGCCGATGAACATAAGTGAATGATCCAGTGCTAATAAAAAAGAAAAAAAAAAAGGCAAACTCTGGTATAGGTGACCCTCACAAAGTCATTTAAACCGAAAAAAGAGAAGAAAAAAATTTTGCCACAAAAAGAAAAAAATTGCAAGTCACCTATTGTTAGTTGGTTCAGAGGTATCTGGCACTGAACTTGGTAGGGCGGATTACGATCCGATCCCCCGCAGCTACATTTAGGCAAAATAAAAACAGGTTTACACATGCTTATGTGCCAGAAACCTTATGTTATGGATCAGAATCACTAACCAGTCACTCTACTATGAAGCATGTACGGATAACGGGCTTAATGTGATTGCGCCTGAATGAAAAGGACCCAAAAAGATGAGAAGATAGGCCTAGGTATTGTGGGATGGCATGGAGTGGTTAATATAGGATTGAAGTTTGTGTTTGTGTTACTATGGCACCCTTGGTTCACTTAGTTAGTACCTGTCACTGCATCCTGACTTGAACTTAGAAGCCCTTTAGCCCGAAGACACGTGTTGACACCATTTTTTCTTGAGCTTTAATGTTTGCTTGAGGACAAGCAAAGGTCTAAGTGTGGGAGAATTTGATCACACTAAATTTCACCGTATTTCTGACTCCGATTTCGCATGCATTCTTAGCCTTTATTGCTATTTTGTTATGTTATTACTATGTTTTCCTTTGTTTTCAGGTATTTATCCATTTAAGAGTCACATGCAAAGAAACGAAGCAATTAGGATGAAAAATGAGAGAAATAGAGCAATTTGCACACAAGACGTTGTCCGACGATTTTGACCATAACTTTTGATCCGTAAATCAGAATGACACCCCGTTCGAAGCACTGGAAAGCTAACACAGAGAGCTACACCATGGAAAATGGACCTAACACTCATGGCGGGCGCCATGGGCTCATGGCGGGCGCCACATTCACAAAATTGGTTTCGGTCAAAAACGGTTAGAGAAAACCACCCACGATCCCCACTCTCTCATCCACTATCAGCACCATGGCGGGCGCCATAGGCCTGTGGCGGGCGCCACAAGGCCAATTTCAGTAACCTCCACTTTTTAGTGGAGGGGCATCCCGGTCTTTTCATGCTTTTAGTTTTCCTATAAATAGGACTTTAGTTTTTCGTTTTTCTTCATCCAAAATTAGATTTCTCTAGGCATATATCAGTTTCAAAGCAGTTATCATTCCACATCGGGGTGATACTGCAATCGAGTGATCGAGTCTGTATACGTCTGTGCGATCGAGTTTTGGAGCACTCTGGAGGAAGTTAATCCTGCCGCCATTTTAATTCAAGTTCGTATTTTACTTTCATTTATTTCTCGCATTGCTTTACTTTTATTTACTATCCGCACTCGCACTTTACTTTGTTTATTTCCCGCACTCGCACTTTACTTTGTTTATTTCCCGCACTCGCACTTTACTTTGTTTATTTCTCGCACTCGCTTTAAATTACTTTATTTCTCGCACTCGCTTTAAATTCATTTACTTTCCGCACTCGCACTAAATTACTTTTATGAAAAATTATAAAAAGAATCTTTACTTTATCATGTCTAACTAAATCTATAAAGGTTAGAATGTAAGGATCGTAATTAAACCAGTAATCCGTACAATTGTTCGTGGAAGCACTTAAGGGCTATTTTATCTTTCAATTTAAGTCTAATTGTTTTTAACTATTTCAAAAACAGCCAAAAGCGCTTTGTCTAGTTCATTAGGAGTTCTTAGATTAAAAAGAAAGGAGATTTTAAAACGACTTTTGAACGCGTTAAAGAAGTTTAGAGTCTGGTTCGTGAGAACCTCTTTTTGCTAAGAAATCCAGGTTAAGATACTTTTCAACTTAGTTAAGACACTATATTTCTTAAAAATAGGTTTACTACTCTAACGCAGTACGCACCTTTTTATCCGTGACAATAGGAGGGGTTGATTAGAGAGTACAACTCGGTTCTGAATACGCGAAAGCGACAGTTCCTGTTAAATTAGTTCTTTTCAAAGTAGAAAACATTGCCCATAAGTAGTTCCATTAACAAGTACCGGATTATCAATTGATTATGTGAATTACATTCGAGCCTGTCTTTGTTTATTGTTTAAAATTATTATTTTATTTACCATTGCACCCTTCTTAAAACCCCTATATTTAGTTGCCTTAGATACACACCATAACAACAAGTACGATAGATTGACACTTGGTCTCTGTGGATTCGACAATCTTTTATATTACTCTGACGCGTTCGTACACTTGAGAAAAACACGCATCAAGCATCTTATTCCTGTTCCTACACTGACACTGTACATATTACACTTCACTCTTTCACACTGACACCTGTACATCCTTTCCAGCTATTATATACACAGATTGCACTGACACTACCCCTTTAAAACACAAATCTCTTAAGCGTGGATCCCGTCGGGTACGACGGACAATCTGGGTGCTAATACCTTCCCAGGTTGTAACCAACCCCCTTTCTCAGTCTCTCTGGTTCGCAAACCGTCTTATCCATTTCTTTCTAGGTTTATGCAGCATTACCTTTCCTCCGTGATAAAAATGCCTAGCTGGAGACTCTATTCATCTCCAGTGAGTTCACGGCTGTGTGTTCTCACTGTCCCTCTCGCCGACCGTTCGCGTCTGTACCTTTATTTGGACTTAGTCCCATTTATCGGGAGCGACAGCTTGGCGACTCTGCTGGGGACCCTTATATTGCAACCAGGGCTTCTGGTTCTTTTTGTGGGTTCCTCCTAGCGCTTGATTGATTTGTGTTTACTGGGGTGCTATGTGCTTATTTGTGCTTGTATATTTATTTTTGTTTATTGCTTTATGTACAGATTACTTTACTGTTTTCTTTATTGCTTTGCATATTATCATATTTGTCATACTGTGCTGCTGGCTGGATCTGTTGTTTGCTTTGGTGGGTGGATGTTTCATTGAGAGTTAAGGTCCTATACCTGGGACCTGAGTGACACCTAGGCTAGAGTGAATCATATTCTTTCCCATTCCATTTCGGTCTGGTGCGGGAATATGAAACACAGTTCAGATATGGGTTTCTTCTTGAGAACTCTGTGTTGCAGATTTCCTGCAATGCTAGGGCTATCTGGGAAGCCTGCTAAGTCTGGATGACCTTTTAGTATTGACCTTCAGAAACTGAGGTGAATTAGGGGAGGAACTTTTATGGTTATTGTAAACACTGTACCTCCGGGTTGGAAGTGTTTATACTTCTCATAACTGATCCAAGTCTGAGGATCCTTGTTCTAGAACACCACCTGTGAGGGGGTTGGGCTGTTTACAGGTTTGCAGGTACCTTGACCTCAGAATACCCTGTTACTTTGATTGTTTAAGAGTACTCCATTTTGGGTCAGTTCTTGTGATTCTAAAACCCTGGACATGTGGCTCTTTATTTGAGTCCCCCACCTTGGTTACTGGATTTATAGACCTCCATCTGGAATTCTTGGACACACTTGGACTTATATCAGGGCTTTTTGATCAGATCCGGCTCAGTCACAAACCTTTTGCATTTCATTTGCATACATAATCATTGCATCATATTGACATTTGTTTATTTGTTTCAGGGTATCCATCTTCATTTGGTTTTGGTTTTGACCCCATCTTCAGTACTGACCTATCTTCACCAGCATCTGCTTCAGTTATCACCAGCATCAGCCAATCAGTGGCTCATTACTTCAGCATTATCATCAGCACCTGTCTCTACTCAGTCTTCAGCATCATGGCTCCCAAAAAGAGCAACATCACCTATCACTTCTTCCAGCCAGAGCTATCAGATACCAGGAGGATTCAGACCCTGATCACTCCAGATCACATACCTTTGTTCAGGGAACATTATGGAGATATACTTGACATGGTTATGGATCTGGACCCTTCACAGAGGAGCCTGATCCACACCTGCATTCAGTTTTATGATCCCCCATTGAGATGTTTCACCTTTCAAGACTTTCAATTGGGCCCTCTTTTAGAAGAATACTCATCTTTGGTTGGTGTGCCTATCAGGGCTGGAATCCCTTTCAACCCTGAGATGGTCTTTCCCAGCAATGGAGAAGTAGCAAAGGCTTTGCATCTGGAACCTGTCCTGATTGAGCAGCATATGACCTCTAAAGCTGGAATCCCTGGGTTCCATCTGGATTTCTTGATCTCTCAAGCTACCCTGAAAGCTTCTTTAGGAGAGTGGAAAGCTGTCTGTGCTCTATTGGCCTTGAGCATATATGGAATAGTATTGTTTGCAGATGAGCCTCGATTCATCAGTAAGAATGCAATCCATCTGTTCATCCTGAAGAACCCAGTGCCAACTTTATTAGGGGACCTCTATTACTCAGTGCATCAGAGAAATGAAAAGCAGAGGGGGAGATTAGTGAGGTGTTGTGCTCCATTGTTCCACACTTGGCTTCTCAGGCATCTACCCAGGACAGATGCATTTCTAAACCCTCATCAGCAGAGCAACTGGGCTAAGAGACTCATTGCTCTGACTTCAGCAGATATCAGATGGTGCACTCAGAGCACCAAGGGCAGGGATATCATCACCAGCTGTGGGCATTTTCCCAATGTGCCTTTGATAGGAGTTAAGGGTAGCATCAATTACAACCCTCTGCTGTTTAGACGACAACTGGGCTATGCACTGGTCCACACTCCTAAGGCACAGGACTTGGTTGAGACTCTTTATTGTGAGAACAAGATTAATTTGACTATTGTTAGGCAGGCAGCCTGGGCCTGGGATAATGTTCAAACCAAGGGAATAACCATTTTGGGGAAGTGCAATAATGTGGCATCAGCACAATATTATGAATGGTCCCGTGCCAGGGCCCAATTCTCTGGAATGCCCTTTACTATAGAAGACATGCCTGAGTCATCTTCAGCACCACCCCCTGCCACTATCAGTTTGGAGGAGTTTGAGAGCTTGAAGGAAAGAAATGAGAAGCTAACCCATGCTTTGCAGAAGACCCTCCGGGAGAGGAGTGAGGGTATAAGGGAGATTGAGAGGTTGGAGAAGATGAGAGTAGAGCATCTGACTAAGATTGAGAAGTCTGGGGATTATATCAAAAAGTCTAAGGCTGGAGAACAAATTCTGAAGAATGCTTGCAAGGAAGCCCAGTTCCAGAGAGCAAGGACAGACTTGTATTTGAAGGAGAGTCAAGCCCGGTGGGTCAGGATCACCGAGGCTCGTACCCTGGAAGACAAGGGAGTTCAAGACAAGATGGAGCAACTGGAAGCCAGTACAAAAGAACAGCAAGAAGCCCTGGCAGTAGCCCAGAGGGAGATATCAGAGCTAAAGATCAAAGCAGGGGTGAAGAGGTCAAAGGACCAAACTCAGCATAAGAAGCTCACTACAGCTGTTACAACCCGGAATCTCCTTATCAGGAATCTCACGGAGCGTCCGGCTGATCCTGTGACCGAAGCACTTCTCAAGGAAGTTCGTGAGGATGAGTTTGGTCTTGATGTTTGACCATTTGTTTGTTGTTGCTTTCATTCCATGTACTTTTATTTTCTTTTCTTGTGATGTATTTTGACCCCTCAGAGGGCTTGTACTTGTAAACAAACTATGTACCATTTTGTTTTTGTAATATATGTGTTAGTTTGTTCCATCCGAGTTCACTTCGGAAGCAACATCAACAGCATCTTCAAGGGTCTGGAAGGGTCAAAACTGAAGGCCAAACCGGATACCTTGAGAACAAATAAGCATACTGCATTGCATGCTAACCCTTTGTTTGTTTTGTAGGTTTTTGTTTTATTGTTGCTAACTCTGTTGTGATGTTCAGGAACTATTGCTAGGCGCCGGGTATTTCCCCTCAACCGTTCGCACCGTTATCCAACCCGAAACAACCTTCCGGGAATTCAAATGGATCAGGTACAGCAGGACCTTGCAGAGGTTAGAAATCAAATGGCAAACGAAAGATTGGAAATGAGAACGCAGATGACTCAGTTTATGGAAGTTATGAACAACATGGCTCAAAGCCAGGAAAGATTGAGAGCCATGGTGGAAAGGCAAAATCAAGAGGATCCACATATAGGGACTGCCGGTACCAGTAACAATGAAAGGGTACAACCGCATGTCAACCCTCCGGTATTTGGACCACACCTCCATCCTGAGGTCAATATTCCAGCAAATGTTCAAGGGACTGCCACCGCAGCTAGGGTACTTCAAGAAGACCCCCAAGAGGATCAGTTTACAGTAATGGGTGCTGGGGAAGAGGCTTATGATAGAAGGTTGGATGAGATAACTGAGAAGTTGAGGTCCTTAGAGTCTCAAAACTCTTTGGGATTCGATGTCATGGATATGGGCTTGGTAGACGGGGTCAGGATTCCCCATAAGTTCAAGCCTCCTAGCTTTGAAAAATACAACGGGACTTCATGCCCCCGGACTCATTTACAATCATTTCTGGGGAGGCTGAAGGCCTATACAATGGATGAGAAGCTCTGGATGTTCTATTTCGAAGACAGCTTAACTGGAGCCTCAAGAGAATGGTACTCTCACTTGACAAGGGCAACTATTAGATGCTGGAAGGACCTGGAAGAGGCCTTCATCAGACAGTATCAGTATAACTTAGACATGGCACCCAACAGGACTCTCCTAATGGGAATGTCGCAGTCGTCAAGGGAAAGTTTCCGAGAATATGCCCAGAGATGGAGGCAACTGGCTGCTGCTGTTCAACCACCTATGTCTGAACGGGAAATGGCAGATATGTTCATGAACACCCTTCAGGGAACATATATTGACAGGTTGGCGGCTTTCTCTTCCACTAGCTTTGCAGATGTTGTCATAGCCGGGGAGAGAATTGAAAGCTTGTTAAAAATGGGAAAGATCTCAGACAACGGTGCAAGCTCGTCCAGTAGTACAAGAAAGCCTTTTGCAGGCCCGAGAAGATCTGGCGAGACCAATGCCATCCACACCAACAGGGGCAGGCCCCAATATGTTCACAGATCAATAGCAACAGTCACCATCCCCGCTCCAGCTCATCCTCAGCCGGTCTATCAACCTCCACAGCAAAACTATCAGCCGCAACCTCAGTACCATCAGCAAAATCAGTATCCTCCAAGGAATTACAACAACAGCAACACCAACAACAACAGTCAACAAAGGCCATTTCAGCAGAGGCCATCTCAAGCTAATAGGGTGATCGATCCGATCCCTATGCCATATGCTACCCTGCTGCCACAACTCCTGAAACTCAACCTAGTTGAGCTAAGGACATTGGCACCTCCGGATCCCAATAGTCTACCCAGGAACTATGACTCCAACGCTAGGTGTGCCTTCCATTCAAACGCACCTGGCCACAGTACAGAAAAGTGCAGAGCCCTGCACATGAAGGTACAAGACCTGGTAGACTCAAAGGCTCTGAATTTCGCACCACCACCCAATGTCAATAAAAACCCAATGCCGAACCACGGTGGTCCTAGAATTAACGCTATTGAAGAAGACAAGCCGTCTTATTTAATAACCAGTGTGGGACAGATCAGGACGCCGTTGGTGGAAATCAAAGCTCAGCTCTTGGAATGTCAAATGTTCCCGGGGTGTGAGTTGGGGTGTGCTTACTGAAATATCTCAGTCAATGGGTGCGATAATCTGAGGAATGGCATAGATGGTCTCATTCAGAGTGGCCAACTTCAGATCACCACATCATTTCCATCAAATCCAGCAATCTCATCAGCAACAATTTCAGAACCTCCTACAACTGCAACAACTATTGTTCCTGACAATTCTTCGGCTTCATCAACAAGTACTTCATCTGTCATTTCAACTAATCAGATATCAATGAATGTTCCTCTTACAACTCCAGCACCACTCCATTTTGAAGCTCCTACAACAACAACATCCATTCTTCCAACAATGCCTCCTACAACACCAGCAACAAATCATGAAGATGTCTCAACTGTCACCATATTCTATGATCCTGAAAACAACTCTGCCTACAACTCAGAAGGTGCTGCTCCCATCAGAGCACCAGTCACAATTTATTATGATCCGCAGACTATCACAGTTCCTTCAACAGCTGCAATCAGTCCAGTCACCATCACGGTACCTGGACCCGTACCTTATGAAAGCAGCAATGCCATCCCCTGGCATTACGGCTCTGACTTGTACTGTGAAGGACAAAGAATCACTTTTGAATCATCAACCCCTGCACTACAAATAGACAATGTGGGAGGAGGCGGAGGCTTCACTCGAAGCGGACGTCTTTTCGCCCCATAAATTCCGAAACCCACTGCCGAAGCAGAAGCTGCTGCCAAGGCAAAAGGGAAGAGCCCTGTGCAGGAAGATCAAGCTGTTAAAGAAGCTTTGAGAACACCCTTCGATCAAGAGGTTGATGAGTTCATGCGAATCATCAAAAAGAGTGATTATAAAGTAGTGGATCAGCTTCACCAAACGCCTTCCAAGATCTCAATCCTATCATTGCTTATGTGCTCCGAAGCCCATCGGAATGCACTACTCAAAGTCCTGCACGCAGCTTACGTGCCTGAAGAGATCACTGTCAATCAGCTGGAAGCAGTAGTGGGAAATGTTAATGCTAGTCACGGACTAGGGTTCACCAATACTGATTTGACAGCGGAAGGCCGCAACCATAACAAAGCCTTGCACATAACCATGGAATGCAAAGGTGCTGTCCTTTCCCATGTGCTGGTAGACACGGGGTCATCCCTCAATGTCCTACCTAAAAAGGCCCTGGTGAAGCTAGAATATGATGGATTGGCATTGAGACCCAGCAACCTGGTGGTGAGAGCCTTTGATGGTTCAAAGAGATCGGTTCTAGGAGAGATTGAGCTGCCCGTAACGATTGGCCCGCAGACCTTCAAAACTATTTTCTACGTGATGGATATACAGCCTGCCTACAGCTGTCTATTGGGTAGGCCATGGATTCACGCCGCTGGCGCTGTGACATCTACCCTTCACCAGAAATTAAAATACGAGTGGGAGGGTCAAATCGTTACAATCTGTGGAGAGGAGGACATTTTTGTCAGCCACCTGGCTACTTATAAGTATATTGAAATGGATGGGGAGATCCATGAAACAATGAGCCAGGGGTTCGAAGCTTTGAATGTCAATGAGACATATGCTGTACTTGGTACTTCAATATCATCATACCAACAAGCCCGGAAGGTTGTTGAGGAAGGAACTGCCCAAGGCTGGGGCAAGCTACTACCGGTGGAGAAGAAAGAAGACAGATTTGGGTTGGGTTACAAACCAACTCAACAAGATCAAGCAGCGGATGCGAAAGAGCCCAATTTTGTGAGTGGGGGGATGCTTACCCCTGATGCTATCAACTGTCTGGAAGACGAGCTGGAAGAGGAACGCAACCTGGAAAGCTGGATTCGTCCAAAGATCCCGGGGAGCAGTATCTCGAACTGGTCTTCCCAGGAAATTATAAGAGTTACTCATGCAGAGTAATTATTATTTCCTGTATTTTTATAAGCATGCATCAAAGTCTTGCATCTTGCCCAAGATGACAAGACTCATTTTGTAATCGGGCCATCTGTACTTTTTGTGCAAACAAGATTAATCAATGAAATATCAGACATCTTTTTGCAAACGAGTCTTTTTCTTTTCCATTCACTGTTTTTCTATTTTTCTTTTTGTACAAAAAAATAAATGGCGTTGTTTTCAAAATGACAACTTTATTTCACTTTTCTAAAGCAAGACTAAAATCAGATCACTAAAATGAACAAACTCAACCCTTGCAGAGAATGCCTTCCAGACAGCACCGACAACAGCACGGCTATGACTTCGTATGACTTTGACAATCCAATCAATCAAGCTAATGAAGGGGTTGATGAAGAATATGAGCTTCCTGAAGAGCTAGCCAGGTTGTTAAGACAAGAGGAAAAGGTTACTACTCCTCACCAGGAGGAGGTTGAAGTGATCAATCTTGGTACGGATGAAGACGTGAAAGAAGTCAAGATCGGGGCCTGCCTGCAAGACTCAGTGAAGAGACAACTGATTGACCTGCTTCAAGAGTATGTGGACGTGTTTGCTTGGTCTTACCAAGATATGCCAGGGTTGGATACCGATATTGTCGTGCACAAGCTGCCTTTGAGAGAAGAATGCCCGCCGGTTAAACAGAAACTGCGCCGTACTCGCCCAGATATGGCAATAAAAATCAAAGAAGAGGTACAGAAGCAGTGGGACGCCGGATTCCTTGCCGTGACTAGCTATCCGCCGTGGGTGGCTAATATAGTACCTGTGCCTAAAAAGGACGGCAAAGTAAGAATGTGTGTTGATTACCGGGATCTGAACAGAGCCAGCCCGAAAGATGACTTCCCATTACCTCACATTGACGTATTGGTGGATAACACAGCTCAGTTCTCGGTATTCTCCTTCATGGACGGATTTTCAGGATACAACCAGATTAAGATGTCACCTGAAGACATGGAGAAGACAACATTCATCACACCCTGGGGCACGTTCTGTTACAGAGTGATGCCATTCGGACTGAAGAATGCTGGTGCCACATATCAACGGGCTATGGTAACATTATTCCACGATATGATTCACAAAGAAATAGAGTGCTATGTGGATGATATGATTGCCAAGTCCCTCACTGAAGAAGACCATCTGGTAAATCTGCTCAAATTATTCAAGCGTCTGAGGAAGTATCAACTGAAGCTGAACCCCAACAAATGCACATTCGGGGTGAGATCTGGTAAGCTGCTGGGTTTTATTGTAAGCGAGAAGGGGATTGAGGTTGACCCTGATAAAGTCAAAGCCATCCAAGAGATGCCTGCACCAAAAACTGAAAAGGAAGTTCGAGGGTTCTTAGGTCGATTGAACTACATCTCAAGGTTCATATCTCACCTTACAGCAACCTGTGAACCCTTGTTCAAGCTGTTAAGAAAAGAACAGACGGTCAGGTGGAACGAAGATTGCCAAAGGGCTTTTGACAAGATCAAAGAATACTTACAAGAACCTCCAATCCTTATGCCTCCAGTTGAAGGAAGACCTCTGATAATGTACTTGACAGTATTAGAAGAGTCAATGGGGTGTGTGTTGGGCCAGCATGACGAGTCTGGTCGAAAAGAGTATGCAATTTACTACCTAAGCAAAAAGTTTACCGACTGTGAACAACGTTATTCACTGCTCGAGAAAACTTGCTGTGCTTTAGCGTGGGCTGCTCGCCGACTGAGACAGTATATGTTGACCCACACTACCTTACTGATCTCAAAGATGGACCCAGTCAAGTACATATTTGAGAAGCCAGCGCTTACCGGACGGGTTGCAAGATGGCAAATGATTCTCACAGAATACGACATCCAGTACACTTCTCAGAAAGCCATCAAAGGCAGTGTATTGTCTGAATATCTTGCTGAGCAACCCATTGATGATTACCAGCCTATGAGGTTTGACTTCCCTGATGAAGACATCATGTTCATTAAAGCAAGAGATCATGAAGAGCCTATTCACACTGAAGGGCCCGACCCGGAAGAAGAATGGACTATGATGTTTGATGGGGCTGTTAACATGAATGGTCGTGGTGTTGGTGCAGTACTCATTACACCTAAAGGAGTCCACATGCCTTTCTCGGCAAAACTCACTTTCAACTGCACTAACAACGAAGCTGAATACGAAGCTTGCATTATGGGTCTTGAGGAAGCCATTGACCTCAGGATCAAGACGTTGACCGTATTCGGAGATTCAGCTCTGGTAATCAATCAGACCAACGGAAAATGGTACACCCACCAAGATCATCTGATACCTTATAGGGATTATACAAGAAGGTTATTGACGTTCTTCACAACAGTCAAGCTTGAGTATATCCCTCGGGACGAGAATCAGTTTGCAGATGCCTTGGCTACCATTTCGTCCATGATCAAAGTTCAAGCTGCTAACTTTGTACCTCAGATTTCAGTGTCAAGACTTGATAGACCAGCATATGTATTTGCAGCGGAAGTTGTCAAAGATGATAAGCCTTGGTTCCACGACATTAAATGCTTCTTGGAGGATCAAACATACCCACCTGGGGCATCTTCCAATGATAAGAAGACTTTAAGAAGGCTTGTTGGGAGTTTCTTTCTGAACACTGATGGATCTTTATACAAAAGGAACTTTGATATGGTACTCCTCAGATGTGTTGACAAGACGGAAGCAGATTTGTTGATGCATGAAGTGCACGAGGGCTCTTTTGGTACTCATGCCGGAGGACATGCAATGGCTAAGAAGTTGTTAAGATCAGGCTATTATTGGATCACAATGGATGCCGACTGTTGTGCCTATGCCAGAAAATGCCACAAATGCCAGATCTATGCAGACAAAGTGCATGTGCCTCCGAATCCTTTGAACATAATGTCTTCACCCTGGCCATTTGCTATGTGGGGCATTGACATGATTGGCAAGATTGAGCCGACTGCTTCAAATGGCCACAGATTCATCCTGGTCGCCATTGACTATTTCACCAAGTGGGTTGAAGCAGCCTCATATGCAAACGTCACCAGGCAAGTGGTAGCCAGATTTCTGAAAAGAGATATCATCTGTCGATATGGAGTTCCCGAGCGAATCATTACTGATAATGGTTCCAACTTAAACAATAAGATGATGGCTGAGTTATGCCGGGATTTCAAGATCCAACACCACAATTCTTCTCCTTACAGGCCAAAGATGAACAGCGCTGTTGAGGCAGCAAATAAAAATATCAAGAAGATTGTGCAGAAGATGGTAGTCACTTACAAAGACTGGCATGAAATGCTACCGTTTGCCTTGCATGGGTACCGCACGTCAATCAGAACATCCACCGGAGCAACACCGTATCAACTTGTGTATGGTATGGAAGCAGTCCTACCAGTCGAAGTTGAATTACTCTCTCTACGGGTACTGATGGATGTTAAACTGAGTAAAGCAGAATGGGTTCGGGCCCGATACGAGCAACTGAGTCTGATTGAAGAGAAATTATTGGCTGCAATCTGTCATGGGCAGTTGTATCAGAAGAGAATGAAGAGAGCCTTCGATCAGAAAGTCAGGCACCGAGAGTACCAAGTAGGAGATCTTGTGCTGAAGAGAATCCTTCCTCCTCATACAGACCACAGGGGCAAATGGACCCCAAATTATGAAGGACCATTCGTAGTAAAGAAAGTTTTCTCTGGTGGAGCACTGATGCTCAGCACCATGGATGGTGAAGATTTCCCATCCCTTGTGAATTCAGATGCAGTTAAAAAATACTTCGCATAAAAAGACCCGCTGGATACAAAAACAGAATGAAAGTCCAGGCAAAAATAGGGCATCCCGGCGAGTCAAAAACAGAATAAAAGACTCGGGCAAAAATAAGGGAAAATAGACAAAAAAAAATGTACACCCGCTGAGTTGAAAAGCCGCATTGGACAGCTCAGGCAAGAATGGGTATCCCGATGGATTGAAAACCCGAAAGGGCGATCCATGCAAAAATAAGGGAATAAGCGAACAACTGCATTCTGAATTCGTCTGTATCACTTACAACTTGGTAAGCTTCGAATGGATCAAGCTTCAATCAGAATCAACATTCTTCAAGAAGCAAGACGAGAAGAACGTCATTGTCATACGAGTCATAGCAGAAGAGGAAGTTCCTCAAATCGTCATCAACACTGCCAACTTTTTGTTTCTCAATTTGTAACAGTCCCCTCATTTCAGGGGACATGTTCCTTTGACTGTATCTCGCCAATTCAGGGCATATGAATTAATAAAATCAGATTTTCAGTCATGTCTCGTTTTTGTACATTTTATTTGCAAAAAAATGTCTGATGCCTTAAAAGTAAAAAAACTGATTACATAAGAATACGGATGTTTATCTTCAAATAAGAACATGCTTGCGGGAAATATGCTTACTCTCAGCAGTATCTAAACTCCTATGACGGGATCCAGTAAGGGGTACCTCAGGATTATCTTGTGCGTTTCTATATCTTTTTCAGGATTGCAGGTATCCAGAGCGCAACTTGGGGCATGAGGCCTCATCCCAGCAAGCTGGCAAATCGATATTCGTTTCTAGCACCCAAAGTGCTCTCTCCCCAGCTGAGTTGCTTCTCATAACTTCCCCAGTGGAGTTGCCATTTACTCCCTATCTCCATCAGAGTTGCTAGGCATCACGGAAGGCGCCTACATCCTCGACTGAGTCAAGGATCTCTCTTTCTCCCCAGCCGAGTTGCCGTCTCGCCCTCAGCCGAGTGCAAAGTCAGGGAACCATCTCCCCACAGAGTCTTAGCCTCTGTTCAGAAGAGCAACGCATGAAGAAGTCACAACAGAGTGCAGAAGGCTTCTACAAACCCCAGCTGGGTCCCATATTACGAGGATATGTCAATCAGTGACCTATATCCCCAAGCGGGCAAATATCATATCATCAAATCTACCAGTGATCTTACCCCCAGCTGGGATGTCCACTTTCGAACAGATCAACCAGGGATCTCTGCAGCAGCGGGATCCGAATCCCAGATCTGTGCATCTTTGCACAATCATAGCATTCGCATCATATTATCCCCTCAGAGTGTAGCATTCCGTCTAATACGGAGCATTACGGCAAAAATCAAACGCATAGCATAATCATAAGCCATGATTTGAACCAACGCTTGTGAATAATAACCATTCATCAGAATGCAGAATACTTTCCCCAAAATCCCCCAGGGTCCCCAGCAAAAGCAGCTGCCTCACAAATCACAAACGCCAGTATATACCCCTTTTGACACCCGTCCGTGTCATACCCCAGCAGAAAGCCAAAGACGTCCTCTTTTGCACTCACATACACCTGTATACACTTTCCTGGCACCCGTCCGTGTCATTTCCCCAGCGCAATCGCTTGCACTCCCTCAACCCGTATACTTGTTGATATTATACTTGCCTCCCTCGACACTCGTCCGTGTCACTCTCCCCAGCAGTTAAACACTCATCTATACACCACTCGCTCTTATACAGATACTCGTCCGTATCTTGTATATACCAGTTACATCCCCACAGATTCGACTTTGGTTCATGTTCTTTGTTAACCAGTTGGTACTCGCCCGTACCATCATCTCAGAATATGCGTCCAGTGTTTGTTTCTACATGATACTCGTTCGTATCATAGTCTTGAGGATGCTCGTCCGCATCTTTAATCCATACACTATGTCAAACACTCGTGTCTCCTTGAATATAGACACTCGTCCGTGTCTAATATTCCCCAGAAGAGTCCCTTCAGATACAACACTCGTCCGTGTTCTTTGTTAACCAGTTGATACCCATCCGTATCATCGTCTCTGAACACGTGTCAGTATTTTGTTTCTACATGATACTCGTCCGTATCATAGTCTTAAGGATGCTCGTCCGCATCTCTAATCTATACACGAATACCAAACACTTATACCTTTGTTTCTTGGATGTGAGCACTCGTCCGTGTTTACTTTTCCCCAGTAGATTACTAACGAACAAATTTTCCCTTTTATCTGACACCCGTCCTGTGCCATGATAAACCCTGAGAGCAGTCGTACCCTGCTGAGTGGTCGTCCTCCACTTCTTGATGGTCGTCCTCCATCATGCTCATCCGATGGCCGTCCCCATCGTCGATATTTAGCAGCCGTCCCTTGCTAGGTGGTCGTCCTCCACCTCTTGATGATCGTCCTTCATCATTTTATCCAATGGCCGTCCCCATTGTTGATTTTGGTTATCTGGCATTCGTCCTATGTCATGAGAAACCTTGAGAGCAGCCGTACCCTGCTGAGTGGTCGTCCTCCACTTCTTGATGGTCGTCCTCCATCATGCTCGTCCGATGGCCGTCCCCATCGTTGACCTTTTCTGTCCGGCATTCGTCCTATGTCGCGATATTTTCGGCAGCCGTACCCTGCCAGGTGGTCGTCCTCCACCTTTGATGGCCGTCCCCATCATATTTCTTTTATTCCCAACAGAGCAGCTGTCCCCTGCTAGGTGATCGTCCTTCACCTTTGATGGTCGTACCCCATCATCTGTTTATTTCATTTATTCTTTAACCCGATGGTCGTCCCCGTCGTGGTCCCTTTTCCTTTTTAGCCCGATGGCCGTCCCCATCGTTGGTTACTTTACTTTATGAACTTGACGGTCGTCCCCGTCATGTTTCATTAATTCCCAGAGAATTTTACAGCTTTATCCTGATGGCCGTCCCCATCATAATTTCATTTTCCCCAGCTAGTCGGCCGTCCCCGTCTTAGCTTTACCTTTTATCCCTAGCATGTCGGCCGTCCCCGTCATTGCTTTATTTTCCACACTTTTCCCAGCATGTCGGCCGTCCCCGTCATTGCTCTATCACCCATTTTACAACATACTTTATTTTCCTTTTACAATCTATATCCCTTTTCTTCTTTATTCTGTGAGTGCAAATTTCGGACTGTCTTTGGTATTCAACCACAAGTTATCTTGTTTGCCTGTTAAGCCGTCGCTTACATCCTGCACAGCTAACTCATGTTTGAATAGGGGAAGCTGTAAACACCCCAAATTTGCCCTCACCCATTCACACCATGGCTTGTGATCATTTCATATGCATAAACACAATCATATCACCTCACATCTCATTTTTGGTTCATTGCATGGTTTCTAAGTCATCTGCACCTAGGGTTTGTGACCTGAGCTATCCAAGAGCCTCTTGAGCCACCCCAAAGGCAACCAATCACTTCAAAGGGGTCCATATGTGTTCTTGTATCATATTACATCCTCTCAAAGTCAAAAATTCCAAAGAATCACAAGAACTGGGTTTGGTAGGGATGCAGAGCCAAGTTTGACTGCACAGTTGACCTAAACTTAGGGTTTTGGTTTCAGAGGCCATAACTCCAAATTTTTTGGTCATTCTTGTTTCCATTGGTCTCTATATGGTATAGGGAGTATGCATATCAATTTTCATGAAGAAATTCCATGGGGAAGTCATCTGATCAAGGGTTGACTTTTCAGACAAGTCAGTGTAAAATCAGGGCATTTGAGGCCCCCAATGACCCAACCAATGGGTGATCTTCATCATTTGGAGTGTATGTGGTCTTTATTTGATCATGGAAGAAGGTTGAAGTTCACAAAAATAAAGAATTTGGAGTTTTTGCAAATGTTGACTTTTTGGGCATAGTTGACTTTTCAAGAATGCTTCATTTTAGGTCATTTTTCAAGCCTTGATTCTTGATCCAAAAATGCTTCAAATGGAAAAACTTTGGTCATGAGAGTTGTAGAATACATTTTTCCCTTTTCAAAAAGTACAAGGACATGATCAAATTCTTCTTGGATCAAAAGTTATGGTGTGACAAAGTTGGCAAAAATCATTGATTTTCAAGGCATGCTTCAAATGTGAATTTTGCAAAATCATGAACCAAAGCTGTTGGCAACTTCTAGTTGACATCAAACCATGACACAAACATTCTATAAGCCTTAAAAATCAGAATTGGACCAAAGATCACATGTTTGTAGTTTGTGTAACAAGGCTTTTTCCATGAAATGCCAAAAGGTGCCAACTTGCAAGAACACTCATCACACTTCAACAACTAATTGCCTTGACTGCTGAACCTGCCTAGCATCACACACACATCATGCTGCACCAGCCCAATGCCTTGTACTAAGCCTAGAACCAAGCCATGCTTTCCTTACACAAAAATTGACTTTTGGCAAAAGCAAACATCCCAATCACCACAGGCCATGTCACATCCTCTGGCCACTTGGAATTGTTTATTATATCCTTTGGCAAGCCAAACATAAGAAGAAGCAAGGCTGAAACACTCTAAAGGATCACATACACAAAACACACCCCATTTGCATTTTACTTCGAATCTCTCTGCCCAGCTCACAAACACCAGAACCAATTCTACATATCAAATCACCATGTTTCATTGATAAAAAACCAGCAGGAACACAAGCCTGAATCAAGCCACAACATCACTTCACCATTTTCACCCCAAGCTGCAGTTTCCTTCGAAACACCTTCCACAGCTCACAAACATCCAAACAAACACCACAAACCTTCTTAAAACATCACCCTGATCATAAAGGATCACCCACACTGGCCTGAAACTGCCTGAATCACCATTGCCATTTTCAACTGAGCTTGAGCAGAAGCTGTTCATTCTCTTCACACAGCCAACACAAACTTCTCCAAAGCATTCAAACATCATCAAGAGGTCCTAAGGAGTGGATTGCACAAGGAGAAGGGGTCTGAAAGTTGCTGGAGTGAAAGCTTCGAATCTCAGGTAGCTCAAGAAATATTTTTCCAGAAATCATTTTTTATGTTCTAAATTTGTTCTCCATGCTTCACTGAGTATCCTGATGCTTTTAGTTTTTGAAATGGTGATGAAATGAGAATGTAATGGCTCTCTGAAACTCTGTGACCTAGGAATTAGTTTTGCTCGATTCATGAATTCCAGGAAGAATAAATTTGTTTTGAGTGAGGGTTATGATTCGTGAGTGAGTGGGAAGCATTTCTGTGTTTTTAGATTTTGTTTTAGATACGTTTTAGAGGAGTTTGAGGTTTGGGGTCGCCGGGGAAGATGACCGGAGCTTCCCTCCGGTCACCTGAAAGTTGTTATGCCCTAATCCCTGTAATTAGTGTCATTTGAATATTGGGCGTTGGATGGGGTTGACCTGTTGACTTCGCGCGCAGGTGAAGGGCCCAGATCACTTTGATTAGCCCTAATTCAATTAATTAGATTAATTAATTCATAATTAGGTTAATTGGCTCAGATGCAACCCCAGCCGTCCAGATGCGCGCTGGTCAACCAATTTAAACCCAGGATTCATCTCATCCCTCCATTCTGTTTACTTTCCTTTTATTTTAATTTATTTTCATTTCTTTTTCATTTAACTTGCATATTTATTTTAAAATAGTAAAAAATGTATAAAAATTATGAAACTTTTTCTCATAAGTTTTATTAATTTTTATGACACAAAAATATTTTTATTTTTATTTTTGTCATTTAAAAAGTATTTTTAAATATTTAAAAGATTATTTTTAATTGATTAATGAGAATTAATTTCTTAAAAATACTTTTAGGAATTTAAAAATCACCAAAAAATTCATGAAATGTTCTAAGACATTTAGAAACATTGTTCAACCTTCAAACCAAATTTCTTTTTGGATCTTGATGCATTTTGAGAATTTTCCATTGAATTAAAATCATTTTTGTGCATTATTTTGATCATAAGTTCAAAAAATCATTTCTGCCTATCTATGAAGAGTTGGACATTGATTCTTTTTGCATTGCATTGTGTTTAGCATGTAGTTTCTAGGATTAAATGGCCATGATTTGATTCCTCATTTTCAATTTGTTTGGTATTTCTTTTGTTTAGGAACCCTAAAAACCCTAATAACTTGTAAAAGCCATAACTTGAGATTGGTTAGGAGTTAAGACCTCTCCTTTGGGCATTGGGTTAGTATAGGATTAGGGGTCCTTTGTGTGGCATTTTCATTTTTTTATAATGTTGTTTGCTTCTGATTTTGATTTTTGTTTGATGCATTATTCATAAACCCTAATTTGGGCTTCCATATGCATCCATCTTGCATTCCCTTGCATAAAATGACTTGCCATGACATTCCATACTTCCATGTGATTCATTTGACACCATAAGACATATTGAAAGCATTTTTGATCATTGCATCATGTATTTGCCATGTTGTATGCCATGTGCACTTCATAACTTTTCATGTATGTCCATGTTCCTTAACTTGCATCACTTGCATCCATGATCTTGTATGAACATCTCCATGCCTTGCCTCATGTTTGTAGCACTCCATAGCATCATCATCATCATCAACATGCTTCTGGTTTTGTTCCTCATCATGTCATCTCATCTCATCTTGCATTGCATTGCATTTCTTTTCTAACCTTTTCAGGTGGTAAGTGATCTTGAGAAGTGAATTTGCCTTCACTTCCCATAACTTTTCTTTTCATCTCTCTTGCATCCATTGCTGCCTTTCTATATGTGTTTGAGATTGAGCTTGCTCATTCTTGTTTCTCTCACTTTCTTTCTTCAAGTGACTTGACTTCTTGAATGAAGCAAGTTACTTTGCTTCTCTTGATCCTTTCACCTGCTTCCTGGTGTTTCCTTTGAAGACTTCTCTTGAAAACCTCACAAACCTTAGGAACAACCAAGCATGACAATGATTAGGGTTTTGATTAGTCTCCCCTCTTAGTTTTACCTTTGTGTCTCTTTTGAGTCTTCTCTCCTCACCTCATAATCAGGGACTAAACCCTAAAGGCTTTAAGGCTTTGTGATTAAGCTTATGCCTGCATCCTTCTCTTAGGATGGAGTGTATAACTTTAATCCTAAGTATTAAACCCTTAATGTGTTTAACTCCCTTAATCAATTCACTTAATAAGTATCAAGACATCACACTTGTAACTTGGGCCTTGCATTAGGGTTCTAAATTCTTCCTTAACTGGTTAAGAAGGACTAACCCTAGTGTTAATGGACAAGTCCCCCTCAAGTGGTCTTACAAATCATAAAACTCACTTCATCATCATATCATTAAATAAAATCCACCTAATCAAAGGCTTGTTTTGTCATGAGTTTAATCCCTAATCATGGATTAAGATTGAGGAGCTTTCCTCAGCTTAAACATTCTCATCTATTATCCTTCTATTAGGATGGTGTAATGAGTCTGTTTAATCCCTGATTATGGCTTAACCTCATTACTTAAACACTAAACAAAAACACCAAAAACACCTAAATAATCACAAGTAGGTTAATGATCTTAACTCTACATCAAAAGGTGATTAAGTGTGAGAATCTGACTTCACACTTAAGGTATTCTCATTACCCCTAATCAGAGGGAAGATGTGATGAGTTTACTAACCCATTGGTTTAGGCTTAAGCTCATTAACTTATGACACACTTTCAAAAAGAAATAAAAGACTGAAAAACACAAAAACAAACAATAATCGTCTCCTCCGGGATTCTTTTCTCACCTCATTCACTCACAAACGAGAACTTGCTTCTTCCGTCTAATGCAAGACAGTTCGCGCCTGAGCCAGACAGGTCATACACTTGAGCATAGACAAGTAAGCAGTTCACAAGTCAATTCATCTTTCAGTCTCTTTGGGTCGAACTACGGTGTTCTGACTTCCTCATTGCACGAGAGGATACGTAGGCATAACTTAACAGTTATCGAACAAAAGTCTCTGTATATTCCCCCTCTTTTCAGCTTCATTCTTTTAAGCCTCATGTTCTTGAGCATCTTATTCCTGTTCCTACACTGACACTGTACATATTACACTTCACTCTTTCACACTGACACCTGTACATCCTTTCCAGCTATTATATACACAGATTGCACTGACACTACCCCTTTAAAACACAAATCTCTTAAGCGTGGATCCCGTCGGGTACGACGGACAATCTGGGTGCTAATACCTTCCCAGGTTGTAACCAACCCCCTTTCTCAGTCTCTCTGGTTCGCAAACCGTCTTATCCATTTCTTTCTAGGTTTATGCAGCATTACCTTTCCTCCGTGATAAAAATGCCTAGCTGGCGACTCTATTCATCTCCAGTGAGTTCACGGCTGTGTGTTCTCACTGTCCCTCTCGCCGACCGTTCGCGTCTGTAACTTTATTTGGACTTAGTGTTGCACCCCAAAATTTGCCCTCACAATACAAGACTTTGTGTTCTAAGAAGGTTCACAAGGTTCACAAGTTCTCCAACACTTGCATAACCTTTCATGAGGTTCATGAAGTCTACAAGTTACTTTATGAAGGTTCACAAGGTTCACAAGTTTCTCAATGCTTATATAACCTTTCATGAGGTTCATGAAGTCTACAAGTCACTTCTTGAAGGTTCACAAGGTTCACAAGTTTCTCAACATTTACAAGACCTTCCATGAAGTTCATGAAGTTTACAAGTCACTTCTTGAAGGTTCACAAGGTTCACAAGATTCACAATGAATATAAAGCTTTCCTGAGGTTCATGAGGTCTACAAAGCCACTTCATGAGGTTCACAAGGTTCACAAGCTTCACAATACCTCCCATGAGTATCACAAGACATTTTATGAAGATTCACAAGGTTCACATAGTTCACAATTGGTCAAAGAAGTTGACAATTCCCTCAGACAATGCACCTCCTAAGCAGTGCATCCAAAACTAGGGTTTTGACTTTAATCAGGCTAAATGGACTTCCACTGCCTCAAGTGAGTTTCATAACATCTTATATGTGTGTAAGAACCCCCATGTCAAGTTTCAAGACTTCTCTCAAAAGTTTGCTCAGTCAGATGATCAGATAAGTCAAAATCAGTCAATGTAGTCAAAAAGTCAAACTGAGGTCAACTGTGGTCAAACCAAAGTCAAACTTCATGATTTTTTGCCAACATCAAGTATATGAAGTAAAATTCATCATTTGATCAATGGTTGATCACGATTCATCAAGGAGATTCCAGATCATCAGTAATCAGAAGTTTCTAAATTAGGGTTTCCTTAGTAAAAGTCAACTGAACTTTGACCAGGCATAACTTTCACATACTTCATCACCAAGTCTCCATCCAAATCTCATTTTGAAGGAAATTGAATTCTCTACAACTTTGATGTTGAAGGTTAAGCCCAAAAATGCTTCATTTGAAAGATATGATCTAAGACATTATAGGTCATTTCAAAAGTCAACAAAAAGTCAACAACTTCAAAAGGGCATAACTTGAGATTGGTAAATGATATGGACCTGAAACCAATGGGGTTGTTTAGAGGATTCTTCAAGCTTTCCAAAAAGTCCAAGAACACCCTCATACCTTTAAAATTGAGGGAGATGTGCCCTTGCAAAGTTGGGAAATTTTGTGATGGTTTATGTTGAAAATGGAGGCTTAAAAGTAATTCTTTCCAAATGGGCTGCCCAAATTGTGACCCAATTCATTTCATAATGGCTTGCACGAAATTAATTTAATTTATTCATAATTTTATTTATTTTATTTTTATTTATTATGATTTTTATATTAAAAAGTCATTTTAAATTCTAATAAAATATAAAATCATGAAAATAAATTTTAATTTTATTTCTAGAAAGTCTTAAAGGGTGATTAGAGTCAAAAGAGAAGGAAATCATGTGAATTATCCCAAAATAGCAAGCATTCAAGAGCAAATATTTGACTTTTACAACACCATCTTTTTCAATCTTTTTTGGATCAAATATCCACATAACCAATGAGTTTTTCTGACCTAATTCACTCATGTATATATGCATAACACAAACCCTAGCCTCATTCACGAATTGACAGCCTTGTGGTGTAAGTTCAAATTCTCAAAAATCCTTTGAAAACTCATATTCGGTTTCCAAATTGCAGGGCTTTTAAAGGTAAAATAAGGATGTAGCAAGCTTCCCTGGACCTCACTGGTTGTAAAGCATCCATCATATGCATCAATACTATCTCATGTTGCCTTACCCGAATCAAACTTGGCCATGGATTTCAAATTTTCGATTCTGTTTGTTTATGCATTATTAACGAATTTTGTTTGTGTTTTTGTGTTTGTGATGATCCAAGGAACAATTCTGGACAAATCAATTGGATTTCCCTTGCCTAGAACCGATTCGGCCATTGTTAGGGTTTAGCTCTCATAATTAGGGTTTGATGATTCAACCAATATAAATAAATTCTGGACACATAGGAGTGTTCTATAAGACACAAGGATTATAAAACTGTAATTAATTTTAAGAATCATTGCTGTTTGGTGTAAGTTTCGTTTTTTCGTAGGTTTTGAAGTATGAAGAACTCCCAGGAAAATTCGCAGGAGAAATCGTTACAAAATTCGCAGGTAATGGGAGGAAGAAGAAGACCAGTTCGCGCCTGTTTTCAAATTCAAATTCTATTTAAAAAATAATATGAATTAATCCTGGATTTATTTCACAAATGTATGTTTGGCCTGGTGGAAAAGTGCATGCGCGTGTTGGTGAAGGCTGGGGGTTCGAATCCTGCCTCCAGCAATTTTTTTGTGATATGTTTCCATTTAAATTGTGTTTCATATATTATTGTTTGTAGCTAACATGTTAGCAGATTGGCTCTTCCAGCCGGGTGGTAGCGTGCGCATTCTTGTATACTTAAGGTCCTGGGTTCAATCCTCCCCCAGGCCTTTTTGGTTCTCATTATTTTCTGGATTTTGCATCATAAGGAACAAAACAAATCTCACTCTCTCATCTCTTGCCTGCGCATGGATAGCCCAGTGGTGTGATCTCTTGGCTGCAAGCATAGGGGACTGGGTTCAAACCCCAGCCCCATCAGGTTTTTACTCTTCTCATTCTTTTTCTTATTATTTTCTAATTAGTTAATATCCTATATTAAAATAAATTAAAATTATAACATTTCATTATTTTCTATATTATAAAATATGTATATATTAGTTAAAATTATTTTGTATATTCTAAACCCTAAAAATTATTTCTCAAATAAAACCCTAATTTTATAAAACTCTAAAAATATTTTTAAAATACAAATCTAATTCTATTTTTTTTTAATTTTATTCTCTAATGTAATTATAATGTATATTTGTTTAGTATGATTCATGTAAATATTATAAATATAATTATAAATTATTTCTCTCATCTAAAATATAAATATGTTTCATATTATTAGAAATTAAAGTTTTTTTTATAAATATACTTATAATTTATTTTTCTCTTTATATATTAAGTAAATATTTTTTATAACTTTTGTCTAGAAATAATTGAATTTATGATAATTAAGTTTTGTTGCTATAATACATTTAAAAATAACCTAATAATTTGTAAAATAAAACAATTACTTGTTCCTATTTGTTTTCCCAAATATAATTGTTCATTTTAAAATTTACTAATTTCTTATGTTTGATTAATTTTTATTATTACTACTAACCATATTATTTATTTTGCTTTGTAAATTTTATATTATTATTAATTATTATTTTTATGCTTATTATTTCGCTAACTTTATAATTTTTATTATTTACTAACTTTTCCTATTTTATCATTACTAACTCTTTTTCTTGCTTATTATTATTATCACTAACCCCTTATTATTTATATTTTATTATTGCTTATTTATATTTATTTTGCTATTTAATTATTTTGCTCAGTATTATAATGTTGTAATTGTTTCTCGGATGTAAATTTTGTAATATTTTAATTATTTAATTATTTTTGCTATGGTTAGTAATTAGGGAGTGAAAAATATGTATGTTATTTAAAAATTAAATTAGATCACCTTAATAATAAGATAATTAAAATAAACACTCACACACACGTAAGCCGATTTTAATCGTCGTCTCACTTCCTAAGGTTATCCCTCAAGTTGCCTACGAATAATGGTCAAGTGGGGTGTATAAAGCAAGTCCCTTCAAAAGATAAATCATCAAGTCCCTCATGGTTGCCTATAAGAATCGAGTCCCTTCGAAAAATGATGATAGTCCCTCATATGTGCTTATTACACCCCACAGTTGCCTTCATAATCAGATTGTCCCTCTCATGTCCCTTACATCCAAGGTAAGGACTACCTACTCCTTAATAGTAGGGATAGTCTTACCAAGGAAAGGATAAAGAATAAGAAAGACCTTAAACATTAGGGTAGGTTACTCCTATGTACTTGCTCACTTCAAAATTTTTTTTTACACTTAAACAAATTTCCAACAAATTTTCAAACAAGTTTTTTACACATCCGTACATGGATTATTATTAAACTATTCTGAAAAATTTTCTATTCACACACTACACTTTCAAAAACAATTTAAAGTGAGCTTAAGTACCTAAGAGCCCATGGATAACCATGGATGAAAAGGATGCTAATACCTTCCCTTTTCATAACCTACCCCCCGGACCCAAAATATTCTCTTAAGGTCTTTCCTGTTCTTTTATACCCTTTCCTTTTGGATAAAATAAAAGTCGGTGGCGACTCTTGCTATCCGCAACATAACTAAAAGTCAGTTCTCCCACCGTGTTACAGAACTGGCGACTCTGCTGGGGATCTAAATTTAAGAGGGGTACCCTTAGGAATTAAGATCACTTTAAATTGTTTGCCTTGTTTGCTTTATTATTATTGTTGGGGTGCTCTTATGTGTGAAAGGTCCTAACCCGGATCTAGTGTACCTTAGGTAAATGGCAATAGACCAAGGAAACTGTACGACGTATATCGATACGGTTGATCTGGTGGCCATAGTTAGTGCGACTTCTTGGTTGGTACTTATATTCCTTAAGTCAAGTTGAGGATAATATTGAGGCTGCCATATGTTGTCAATGCACTAACTAACTTTTAGAACCCTAGTTAACTCATCTTGGCCTTTAGAAAGTAGTGAGGTAACCGGCTTTGGTGCAGACTGAAGTTGGTTGACACTCGATACTACGCTCATTGAGATTCTAAACTTGGAGGGTTTTGGTTGGCAAGTAAGTTGCCTTCTGATCAACCACCCTTGTGAAGGATCAATGATATTGAGATCCCTTAGAACCCGGTTACTTTTGTAGGACAGGATGAACCATCTAACTTCAGGGGAGGGTATTTACCTTTGAACCTCATGCAGGCCTTTAAACCTAGGGCAATTGTGTGACTTGCTTGTGTGTGCCACATGTTTGTGATTGAGCATAACATCATGACATCATCATGCATCATGAGCATATCATTTTCCCTAACCATTTCAAGGACCAAGGGATTTATCTTTGTTCTTTGTTGCAGGTCATGGCTCCTGCTCGTAGAAACACCATCAGGATCAACTTTGTAGGCATACCTGCTAAGCTAAAAGAGTTGGTTGCTCAAGTGTCTGATCACTCCCAGTTCAACAAGAGACATGGTCACCTATTGGATCTAGTCACTTCAGGGTTCAGTGAAGACATGATGAGTGTGCTGTTTCAGTTCTTTGATCCTAAACATCACTGTTTCACATTCCCCGACTATCAGTTAGTCCCTACCATGGAGGAGTTCTCTAAGCTTCTGGGTATACCTGTTCTTGATCAAAGACCCTTCACAGGCTTGGAGAAGGAGCCCAAACCAGAGGTTATTGCTGCAGCCCTACATCTGAAGAAGTCTGACATTGTTCTAGAGACGAGAAGCGGAGTCAAGGGTATTCTTGCCAAGGTGTTAGTGGATAAAGCTCAAATGTTCTTGAAGGCCATGAGCTATGATGCTTTTGAGGAGATCTTAACCTTGCTGATATATGGCTTAGTATTGTTCCCCAATCCAGATCAGTTCATAGATGTTCATGCCATCAACATTTTCCTGAGTCACAATCCAGTGCCTACATTGCTTGGAGACATCCTGCATTCTCTTCACACCCGTACTACAAGGGCAAGAGGAACTTTGATGTGCTGCATACCTTTACTTTCCAGGTGGTTTATTTCTCACCTTCCTCGCTCAGTAATGAAGAATGAGCAAGGGTTCAGATGGTCCAAGAGGATCATGTCACTATCTCACTCAGATATCCATTGGTGCTCCAGATCTATGGAGAATGTCACCATCATTGACCGTTGTGGGGAGTTTCCTAATGTGCCACTTCTAGGCATAAGAGGAGGCATCACCTACAACCCCTATCTAGCTTTACGACAGTTTGGTTACGCCCGGAGTGATGGTCCACATGACATGTTGATTCAGGGCATTGTATTTGACTACGACAACGATCTTCAGGGTTACCGTCAGAGATTCATACGAGCTTGGGGAAAGGTAAACAGGATTGACAGCAAAACACTGGAGCCTAAGTACACTATTCCTATGGAGGCTTATCTCAGATGGGTACGATCTCGTGCTCAGACACTCATGATGCCATATCCTGCCGTCTTACCAGTTACCATGGAACCTGTTGCTGAAGGAGACACAGCTTATACCATCCTTCACCCAGACATGCCTACTGATATGGAAGACTTGCAGAGATCATGGATCCAACTGAAGGAGCAAAGGGATACTTTCGAGGCTCATTACAAAACAAGCCAAGCAAGAGTCCTAGAGCTAACAAAGCAACTTCACGAGGAACGAAACCTCAACTCATACCTCAACACAAAGAGGAAACGTCCATGGGAGACTTAAAACCCCATCTTTTGTACTTATTTCACTTTCATTTTTTGTAAGCCTAAAAGGCAAAACAAGTTATTACTAATAAAAGTTTACTTTCGTGTTTGTCTAAGCAAATTTAAATCCTGCGGTCCTTGAAAACATTGCATATGCATTCCCATATCATTTCATTGCATCACAGGTTTATAATTGTGCACAGGTTTCTCATCTTCTCGCTGTTTATTTCAGCAATGGCTCTTGAACAATCAGTTAAGGATCTTCAGGCACAGAATGCACAGTTCCAGGAGCTGATCTTGAACCTGTCCAAGGGGCAAGATGATTTGAAGGCACTGCTGGCCAAGAAGACTAAGAAGACTAGAAGGTCTGCTGGGTTGCTCAACATGGGAAGAAGGTTCAAAGGTCCTGTCAAGACCAAGGAAGAGGTTGAAGACTATGAATCTGAAGAATCTGAGAAAGAGAGAGGCAGTCTCCACAACACTATGGGGGACTCTGATTCTGAGGCTAATTACTACCATGAGCCTAATGAAGACAAATTCAAGATGCTGGTGGATAGAATGGATGCTATGGAATTACAGAAATCATCTGGGCTGGATTTTGAGGATTTGAGTTTGATATCTGGGGTTGTGATACCCATTGGGTTCAAAGTTCCTACATTTGTTGTCTATGACGGGGTCTCTTGTCCCAAGCTGCATCTGAGGTCCTATGTTAGAAGAATTCAACCCCACACTGCTGATAAGAAGTTGTGGATCCATTTCTTTCAAGAGAGCTTATCTGGAGCTCAGTTGGAGTGGTATTATCAGTTGGAGAGTGTCAACATCAGAGACTGGAATGATCTTGCTGAAGCTTTCTATAGGCAGTACCAATACAATGCTGATTTAGCCCCCACTCGCATGCAGCTTCAGAGCATGTCTATGGGTGCCAAAGAAAGTTTTAAGGAGTATGCTCAGAAGTGGAGAGATTTAGCTGGAAGAGTTCAACCCCCTTTGACTGATAGGGAATTGGTTGATATGTTCATGTGTACGCTGAATGGTCCGTTTTACAGTCATCTCATTGGAAGCTCATCATCTGGCTTCACTGAGTTGATCATGACAGGAGAACGGGTAGAAAATGGTATCAAGAGTGGTAAGATCCAAGTGGGCACTTCTTCATCAGGTGCTGCAAAGAAGCCTCCCACCGGGAAGAAGGAATCCAATGCTGTTTATGGTCAACCTGATCGTAACAGAAGGCATCAGTCTGTTAGTGCAGTTCATATTTCAAATCCAACTCCTGCAACAACAGAGCAGCCTCAAGGCAACCAACAGAGGGCTAGAAGACAGTTCACGAAGATCAACATGTCAATGGCTCAGGCATTGCAACACTTGTTGAAGGCTGAACTTATTACCCTGAGGGAGGCTCCTCAGAATCCCAATGTTACCTCTCCCAAGTACAATCCCAATGCACGATGTGCATATCATTCAAACTGTCCAGGACATGACACTAATAACTGCTGGGTCTTGAAGAACAAAATTCAAGATATGATTGATGCTGGAGAAATTGAGTTTGATCCACCAGGTACTCCAAATGTGATTACAGCTCCAATGCCAAATCACGAGAAGACTGTCAATGCTATTGATGAAGATTTACATATCCATTCAGTTGCGGAGTTGACAACACCATTGTCTGTAATCAGAAAGAAGTTAGTGCAAGCTGGGTTCTTTCCGGGTTGTCGTGAAGATTGTGTTTATTGTGAGTATAATCCAGAAAAGTGCTTCAGATTGAAGGACGGAATTCAGCGTCTCATGGATAATTACACCATAGTGTTTGAAAGAAGACCAGCATCTGTAGAAAGTATGGTGGATCATCTGACTCAGGGTAAGAAGATTGAAGAAGTTGATATGGTTGACAAAGTACCGGTGAGAATCACTTCAAAAGGTCCCATTAAAATCACTCATCAGGGCCCAATCAAGATTACTACTGAAGGTCCTGTGAAAGTTGTTGCTGAAGCCAGAGTGGCTCCTCTGATCATAACCACTCCTGGTCCTATTCCGTATACGTCTGATAAAGCTGTGCCTTGGCATTATGGATCTGATGTTTACATCCATGGTGTTAAGCAAGAGCCTGTAGCTGATTTGCCTGTTGACATTGATAATATTGCTGGATCTAGCAAGATCACTCGTAGTGGAAGAGTATTCTCTCCTCCAGTTACTTCCAAGAATGCAGTTACTCCTGCTGCTACTTCCACCACTGATGCTCGGGGCAAGGGTCCCGTTATTGAGCCTGTATCTACTAATGTGCCAGCTGCTGATGATCTCTCTAAGCAGATGGAAGAAGTATTGAAAATCATTCGCAAGAGTGATTATGACATTGTTGATCAGTTGGGGCATACTCCCTCAAAGATTTCTATGCTCTCCCTATTATTATGTTCTGAGGCTCATGCCAAGTCATTGATTAAGTTTCTGAAGATGGCTCATGTACCCAGTGCAATTTCTGTTGACCAATTTGAGAATTGTGTTGCTCATCTGACCTATGACAATGGGTTAGGATTTTCTGATGCTGATTTGACCCCTGCCAAGAGGGATCATAACAGGGCCTTGCATATTTCAATTGAATGCAGGGGCACTACCCTGTCACATGTACTGATAGACAATGGTTCCTCTTTGAATGTGTTGCCCAAGGAAGTCCTGAATAAGCTGAGTCTTGAAGATACTGTGCTGAAGCCCAGTAATATTGTGGTAAAGGCTTTTGATGGTTCTAGAAGAGTAGTGCATGGGGAAATTGATCTTCCAATCAAGGTTGGTTCTCAGGTGTTTACTGCTACATTCTATGTGATGGATATTCGTCCTTCGTACTCTTGTCTACTTGGACGTCCCTGGATCCATGGGGTAGGTGCTGTGACCTCTACATTGCACCAAAAGTTGAGATATCCGGTGAATGGAAAGGTTGTTACTGTCTTTGGAGAGGAAGAATACTTTGTCAGCCATGTAAACACTTTCAAGTATCTGGAAGTAGAAGGTGAATACATTGAGACTCCATGTCAGTCATTTGAAGTGGTTCCCTGGGTTGGTAATGATTGTGTGACTCCTCCTGCTGTGAAGAAGGTTCCTGTGGTCATCAGAAAATCTCCAACAATGGCAATGGCCTCCCTCAATGATGCTAGAGCTGTGGTGGATGAAGGTGGTCGTACTATTTGGGGTCAGCTTCCTGATATTCCATACAAGTCTGATAAGTTTGGTTTGGGTTTCACTGCAGAGTCCCAGAAGGCTGTTCGTCGTGCTCGTGCTGCTCGTATCACCAATCAAGGGGTTATCAATGCTGTGGGAGATCAAGATGAAGACTACAACTTGGATGCATGGATTTTTCCTACTGTGGGTGATGGACTCAATAATTGGAAAGCTGAAGATGTTATCCCTATCTCCTTTAGTCAGGAGTAAATACTATTACTGTGTTGTGTTTTTTACATTTGTAATTTTTGAACAATAAAACTTTCAAGCCATGTGCCTTACCCGGGGCACAATGGTGTGCTTGTTACGGGCTGTCATTTCATTTGCATACTTCATTCAATAAAATCAGTGGACGTTTTGCTTTCGTAAATGTTGTGTTCCTTGTCTTTCTTTTTCTTTTATTTTTTTATCAGCTATGTGTTCTTACACACACCCACATCACTAAAATGCAGATCCTCATCCACTCTGGATCCTGTTGATAACAGTTCTACTATTGCCAATTATAATTTCGAGAATCCGATCTATCAAACTGAAGACGGAAATGAGGACGATTGTGAAATACCTGTAGAGCTTGCTAGGTTGTTACAACAAGAAGAGAAAGCTATACAGCCACATGAAGAGCCAGTCGAAATTGTGAATCTGGGAACTGAAGAAAACAGAAAAGAGGTCAAGATAGGGGCTGATTTAGAGGACAGTGTCAAGAACAGGTTGATCCAGATGTTACGTGACTATGTGGAGATCTTTGCTTGGTCTTATGAAGATATGCCAGGGTTGGATACAGACATTGTGGTTCACCGTTTACCAGTGAAAGAAGATTGTCGTCCAAAGAAGCAGAAGGTTCGTCGTATGCGTCCTGAAATGTCAGAAAAGATCAAGGCAGAGGTAATGAAACAGTTCAATGCAGGGTTCTTAGCAGTAACTTCTTATCCTCAGTGGGTTGCAAATGTGGTACCAGTTCCTAAGAAAGATGGTAAGGTACGTATGTGTGTGGACTACAGAGATTTGAACAAGGCTAGCCCCAAAGATGACTTTCCACTTCCTCATATTGATATTCTGGTAGACAACACTGCTCAGCATAAGGTATTCTCTTTTATGGATGGTTTCTCTGGTTACAATCAAATCAAGATGGCACCTGAAGATATGGAGAAGACAACATTTGTGACACAGTGGGGCACTTTTTGCTATAAAGTGATGCCATTTGGTTTGAAGAATGCAGGGGCAACATATCAGCGTGCTATGGTGGCTTTGTTTCATGATATGATTCATCATGAGATAGAGGTATATGTGGATGATATGATAGCCAGATCTCAGAATGAAGAGCAACATCTTGATCATCTGCACAAGTTGTTTGAGAGGTTGAAGAAATATAAGTTAAGATTGAATCCAAACAAGTGTACTTTTGGAGTTAGATCTGGAAAGCTCCTGGGTTTCATTGTCAGTGGAAAAGGTATTGAAGTGGATCCTGCAAAAGTGAAAGCTATACGAGAGATGCCAGCTCCCCGTACTGAAAAGGAGGTCAGAGGTTTCTTGGGACGATTGAACTACATTGCAAGATTTATTTCCCAGTTAACTACCATCTGTGAGCCAATCTTCAAGTTGTTGAAGAAAGATCAGGTGATGGAATGGAATGATGAGTGCCAGACTGCCTTTGATGAGATTAAGAGATATTTGCTGGAACCACCAATTTTGATGCCACCAGTTGATGGAAGACCCTTGATTATGTACTTAACAGTGCTAGACAACTCAATGGGGTGTGTGTTGGGGCAACATGACGAGTCTGGTCGAAAAGAGCAGGCAATATACTACCTTAGCAAAAAGTTTACCGACTGTGAAACAAGATACTCACTGCTCGAGAAAACTTGCTGCGCTTTGGCATGGGCTGCTCGCCGACTAAGACAGTATATGTTGACCCATACTACTTTATTGATTTCTAAGATGGATCCAATCAAGTACATATTCGAGAAACCTGCTCTCTCTGGAAGAATTGCAAGATGGCAAATGATCTTGACAGAATATGATATACAGTATACTACTCAGAAGGCCATTAAGGGAAGTGTTGTTGCTGATCATTTGGCTCATCAAGCAGTAGATGATTACCAGTCAATGAATTTTGAGTTCCCTGATGAAGACATTATGACTGTTACTAAAGAACCTGGACAATATGACGGACCTGAACAAGGATCCCGATGGACTATGGTTTTTGATGGTGCCTCTAATGCACATGGTAATGGTGTTGGTGTTGTAATTAGTTCCCCTGAAGGTTGTCATACCCCGATTACTGCCAGACTTTGTTTCTATTGTACCAATAACATAGTTGAGTATGAGGCATGTATCATGGGTATTAAAGTTGCTATTGATATGAAGATTCAGTTCCTTGATGTGTATGGAGATTCAGCCCTGGTAGTGAGTCAGATTAAAGGAGATTGGGATACCAAGCATGATAATCTCATTCCTTACAGAGAACATGTGTTGTCTTTGATCCCACATTTCAAAGAGATTACCTTTGGACATATTCCACGAAGAGAGAATCAGTTGGCAGATGCATTGGCCACTATGGCATCTATGTTTGAGATCAGTTGGGATGATGAAGCTCCCAAGATTACCATTGATAGATTTGAGAAGCCTGCATACTGCAATGAGATTGACACTGAAGGGACAGAGGAGAAGCCGTGGTTCTATGAAGTGAAAAGATATCTTGAAGCTCAGGAGTTCCCTGAAGGAGCATCTGTCAAAGATAGGAAGTTCCTGAGAAGGTTTTCTGCTAAGTTCTTTTTGAGTAATGGCATTCTGTATAAGCGCAATCATGATTCAACTATGCTTCGTTGTGTGGATAAGAAGGAAGCTACAGAAATTATGGAAGAGATGCATGATGGGACCTTTGGCACTCATTCTAGTGGTCATACTATGGCAAAGAAGATATTGAGAGCAGGTTACTATTGGTCTACCATGGAAGCTGATTGCTATCAACACTCCAGAACATGTCACAAATGTCAAATTTATGCTGATAAAGTCCATGTACCTCCATCACCATTGAATGTGTTGACTGCTCCTTGGCCCTTTGCCATGTGGGGCATTGATATGATTGGTGAGATCAAGCCTACTGCTTCTAATGGGCATCGTTTCATCCTGGTTGCTATTGATTATTTCACGAAGTGGGTAGAGGCAGCTTCATTTGCATCTGTTACTAAGAATGTTGTGGCTCGGTTCATTAAGAATAATCTCATATGTAGGTATGGCATCCCTGAAAGGATTATCACTGATAATGGCTCTAATCTGAACAACGCTATGATTACTGATCTCTGCACGCAGTTCAAGATTAAGCATCATAACTCTTCTCCGTATCGTCCAAAGATGAATGGGGCAGTTGAAGCTGCTAATAAGAACATTAAGAAGATAGTACAGAAGATGACTGTTACTTACAAGGATTGGCATGAGATGTTACCATTTGCTCTTCATGGTTATCGTACTACAATACGTACTTCAACAGGGGCAACCCCATTCTCCTTAGTCTATGGTATGGAAGCAGTTCTGCCCATTGAAGTTCAGATCCCCTCCTTGAGAATTATGAAGGATGCAGGCTTGAATGAAGATGAATGGATTCAGACTCGACTGGACCAGATAAATTTGATTGATGAGAAGAGGTTAGCAGCAGTTTGTCATGGCCAGATGTACCAGAAACGGATGATCAAAGCTTTTAACAAGAAGGTTAAGCCAAAGGTATATCAGGCTGGTGATTTGGTAATCAAGCGTATCATATTACCACAGGGTGATCCTAGGGGCAAGTGGACTCCAACATATGAAGGACCATTTGTAGTCAAGACAGTATTCTCAGGAGGTGCCATGATACTGACTACAATGGATGGTGAAGACTTCCCACAGCCTGTAAACGCAGACATAGTTAAAAAATACTACGCATAAAAAGAGACCCGCTAGGCTGACAGGCCTAGGCAAAAATAAGGGCATCCCGGCAAACCAAAAGAGTTTGGGCAAAAATTAGGGATATATATGAAAAGATGTACACCCGGCAAGTCGAAAACCTGAAAAGGCGGCTTGGGCAAAAAAGGGTATCCTGGTGGATTGAAAACCTGAAAGGGCAATCCAGGCAAAAGTTAGGGATTAAAGCGTATGACTATGTCTCGTTTGGATCACCCATGAAACTGCAACCAGTTGTACTACTTACTCAAGTTCGAACAGATAAAGCTCAATCCAATCATTTCCGTCTCAACAGCAAGAAGATGAGATACTTGAAGGGCAATAGTAGAATTGAAACTCAATAGGACTGTTCCCACATAGCTGATTCGTTTTGTAAAACTTTATGGCAAAATCCTCTTACTAGGGTTTATGTCTCCTTGTACAAACTTACCTGTGTATGGGTCACTTTTTGATATAAATAAATTCCATCTTTTGAATCCAGATTTACTTTTACCCTATTTACATAAGCGAAACGTCCATTGGTTGTGTTTGAATGTATGTATGCTTTTGAATATGATTGATGTTTACCAAAAATGCATGTATGCTTTTAATATGATTAATGTTTACCAGAAATGCATGAAAATGCAGTAATAGTATTTACTAAGGACGAACGAGGGAAGGATTTCAATGAAGCTTCGCCGATTCACCTTTACAAGACAGTTACAAACCCTCAGTAGGACTAATCCATCTTCATAAAGTCTTATTTCCCCTGGAATTTATATCCATCTCTTTTATCCTCATACGGATATTCGGGAAATTACTTTCCAATAAGGGTACGACGAACGAAGACGGGATGTTATACTTATCCTACTATCAAACGAAGACGAAGGTTATATATACCCTACTATCCCCAACAACGGGAGGTTATATATACCTTGCCATCCCCAACAACGGGAGGTTATATATACCTTGCCATCCCCACCAACGGGAGGTTATCTATACCCTGTTATCCCCAGCAGACGGAGGGTTATATATTCTTCAACAACGAATCGGGATTTATTTTCCCTGGCCAGCAGTTGTTATACGAAGATATCCAGACGCTTCCGACATTATCATATCATACATACATCATATACATCATACCATAGCATACATATCCATAGACATATAGAACATTACCTAAGTGCATCATATCATACATGCACACATAAAGCATAAACTAATGTTATTATACAAAAGCTACCTTGTTTCAGGTTAATTATCCAACAAACAAACTTATGGTCTCCAGGACTGCTTTATTGTAACCTCAGGGTCACTTTATCCTCCTGATGAGCTTCTTATTACTTTGGGACTGCTTCATTGTAACCACAGGGTTACTTTATCCTCCTGATAACTTCTCATGACTTCAAGACTGCTTTAGAGCTATCCATTGCTCTATCCTCCTGGAGTCATATCATTACTTCAAGACTGCTTTAGAGCTATCCATTGCTCTATCCTCCTGGAGTCATATCATTACTTCAAGACTGCTTTAGAGTTATCATTACTCTATCCTCCTGGAGTCATATCATTATTTCAAGACTGCTTTAGAGCTATCCATTGCTCTATCCACCTGAATCATATTTTCAAGACTGCTTTAGAGTTATCATTATTGATTGCTCTATCCTCCTGAAATCATATTATTTCTTCAAGACTGCTTTAGGGTTATCATTATTGATTGCTCTATCCTCACGAAGACATGCTGTTACATCAGTATTACTCCAGACTCCTGACAACTCTCATTATACTGCTGAAGAACTTTCCCCTAGTGGCATCTTTAAGCCCACTCAATCATGTTCAACCAACCATCAATATCACTCTATGCACTGGTGAGTGCAAATTTTTGGGCTTTTGTGTTCAATCCCCTTCAACCTTCCAGGTTTCGACTGGCAAATATACCAATCTAACCCCTCAGGTTTCAGAAAATTGAACAGGGGCAGCTGTTGCACCCCAAAATTTTCCCTCACAATACAAGACTTTGTGTTCTAAGAAGGTTCACAAGGTTCACAAGTTCTCCAACACTTGCATAACCTTTCATGAGGTTCATGAAGTCTACAAGTTACTTTATGAAGGTTCACAAGGTTCACAAGTTTCTCAATGCTTATATAACCTTTCATGAGGTTCATGAAGTCTACAAGTCACTTCTTGAAGGTTCACAAGGTTCACAAGTTTCTCAACATTTACAAGACCTTCCATGAAGTTCATGAAGTTTACAAGTCACTTCTTGAAGGTTCACAAGGTTCACAAGATTCACAATGAATATAAAGCTTTCCTGAGGTTCATGAGGTCTACAAAGCCACTTCATGAGGTTCACAAGGTTCACAAGCTTCAAAATACCTCCCATGAGTATCACAAGACATTTTATGAAGATTCACAAGGTTCACATAGTTCACAATTGGTCAAAGAAGTTGACAATTCCCTCAGACAATGCACCTCCTAAGCAGTGCATCCAAAACTAGGGTTTTGACTTTAATCAGGCTAAATGGACTTCCACTGCCTCAAGTGAGTTTCATAACATCTTATATGTGTGTAAGAACCCCCATGTCAAGTTTCAAGACTTCTCTCAAAAGTTTGCTCAGTCAGATGATCAGATAAGTCAAAATCAGTCAATGTAGTCAAAAAGTCAAACTGAGGTCAACTGTGGTCAAACCAAAGTCAAACTTCATGATTTTTTGCCAACATCAAGTATATGAAGTAAAATTCATCATTTGATCAATGGTTGATCACGATTCATCAAGGAGATTCCAGATCATCAGTAATCAGAAGTTTCTAAATTAGGGTTTCCTTAGTAAAAGTCAACTGAACTTTGACCAGGCATAACTTTCACATACTTCATCACCAAGTCTCCATCCAAATCTCATTTTTAAGGAAATTGAATTCTCTACAACTTTGATGTTGAAGGTTAAGCCCAAAAATGCTTCATTTGAAAGATATGATCTAAGACATTATAGGTCATTTCAAAAGTCAACAAAAAGTCAACAACTTCAAAAGGGCATAACTTGAGATTGGTAAATGATATGGACCTGAAACCAATGGGGTTGTTTAGAGGATTCTTCAAGCTTTCCAAAAAGTCCAAGAACACCCTCATACCTTTAAAATTGAGGGAGATGTGCCCTTGCAAAGTTGGGAAATTTTGTGATGGTTTATGTTGAAAATGGAGGCTTAAAAGTAATTCTTTCCAAATGGGCTGCCCAAATTGTGACCCAATTCATTTCATAATGGCTTGCACGAAATTAATTTAATTTATTCATAATTTTATTTATTTTATTTTTATTTATTATGATTTTTATATTAAAAAGTCATTTTAAATTCTAATAAAATATAAAATCATGAAAATAAATTTTAATTTTATTTCTAGAAAGTCTTAAAGGGTGATTAGAGTCAAAAGAGAAGGAAATCATGTGAATTATCCCAAAATAGCAAGCATTCAAGAGCAAATATTTGACTTTTACAACACCATCTTTTTCAATCTTTTTTGGATCAAATATCCACATAACCAATGAGTTTTTCTGACCTAATTCACTCATGTATATATGCATAACACAAACCCTAGCCTCATTCACGAATTGACAGCCTTGTGGTGTAAGTTCAAATTCTCAAAAATCCTTTGAAAACTCATATTCGGTTTCCAAATTGCAGGGCTTTTAAAGGTAAAATAAGGATGTAGCAAGCTTCCCTGGACCTCACTGGTTGTAAAGCATCCATCATATGCATCAATACTATCTCATGTTGCCTTACCCGAATCAAACTTGGCCATGGATTTCAAATTTTCGATTCTGTTTGTTTATGCATTATTAACGAATTTTGTTTGTGTTTTTGTGTTTGTGATGATCCAAGGAACAATTCTGGACAAATCAATTGGATTTCCCTTGCCTAGAACCGATTCGGCCATTGTTAGGGTTTAGCTCTCATAATTAGGGTTTGATGATTCAACCAATATAAATAAATTCTGGACACATAGGAGTGTTCTATAAGACACAAGGATTATAAAACTGTAATTAATTTTAAGAATCATTGTTGTTTGGTGTAAGTTTCGTTTTTTCGTAGGTTTTGAAGTATGAAGAACTCCCAGGAAAATTCGCAGGAGAAATCGTTACAAAATTCGCAGGTAATGGGAGGAAGAAGAAGACCAGTTCGCGCCTGTTTTCAAATTCAAATTCTATTTAAAAAATAATATGAATTAATCCTGGATTTATTTCACAAATGTATGTTTGGCCTGGTGGAAAAGTGCATGCGCGTGTTGGTGAAGGCTGGGGGTTCGAATCCTGCCTCCAGCAATTTTTTTGTGATATGTTTCCATTTAAATTGTGTTTCATATATTATTGTTTGTAGCTAACATGTTAGCAGATTGGCTCTTCCAACCGGGTGGTAGCGTGCGCATTCTTGTATACTTAAGGTCCTGGGTTCAATCCTCCCCCAGGCCTTTTTGGTTCTCATTATTTTCTGGATTTTGCATCATAAGGAACAAAACAAATCTCACTCTCTCATCTCTTGCCTGCGCATGGATAGCCCAGTGGTGTGATCTCTTGGCTGCAAGCATAGGGGACTGGGTTCAAACCCCAGCCCCATCAGGTTTTTACTCTTCTCATTCTTTTTCTTATTATTTTCTAATTAGTTAATATCCTATATTAAAATAAATTAAAATTATAACATTTCATTATTTTCTATATTATAAAATATGTATATATTAGTTAAAATTATTTTGTATATTCTAAACCCTAAAAATTATTTCTCAAATAAAACCCTAATTTTATAAAACTCTAAAAATATTTTTAAAATACAAATCTAATTCTATTTTTTTTTAATTTTATTCTCTAATGTAATTATAATGTATATTTGTTTAGTATGATTCATGTAAATATTATAAATATAATTATAAATTATTTCTCTCATCTAAAATATAAATATGTTTCATATTATTAGAAATTAAAGTTTTTTTTATAAATATACTTATAATTTATTTTTCTCTTTATATATTAAGTAAATATTTTTTATAACTTTTGTCTAGAAATAATTGAATTTATGATAATTAAGTTTTGTTGCTATAATACATTTAAAAATAACCTAATAATTTGTAAAATAAAACAATTACTTGTTCCTATTTGTTTTCCCAAATATAATTGTTCATTTTAAAATTTACTAATTTCTTATGTTTGATTAATTTTTATTATTACTACTAACCATATTATTTATTTTGCTTTGTAAATTTTATATTATTATTAATTATTATTTTTATGCTTATTATTTCGCTAACTTTATAATTTTTATTATTTACTAACTTTTCCTATTTTATCATTACTAACTCTTTTTCTTGCTTATTATTATTATCACTAACCCCTTATTATTTATATTTTATTATTGCTTATTTATATTTATTTTGCTATTTAATTATTTTGCTCAGTATTATAATGTTGTAATTGTTTCTCGGATGTAAATTTTGTAATATTTTAATTATTTAATTATTTTTGCTATGGTTAGTAATTAGGGAGTGAAAAATATGTATGTTATTTAAAAATTAAATTAGATCACCTTAATAATAAGATAATTAAAATAAACACTCACACACACGTAAGCCGATTTTAATCGCCGTCTCACTTCCTAAGGTTATCCCTCAAGTTGCCTACGAATAATGGTCAAGTGGGGTGTATAAAGCAAGTCCCTTCAAAAGATAAATCATCAAGTCCCTCATGGTTGCCTATAAGAATCGAGTCCCTTCGAAAAATGATGATAGTCCCTCATATGTGCTTATTACACCCCACAGTTGCCTTCATAATCAGATTGTCCCTCTCATGTCCCTTACATCCAAGGTAAGGACTACCTACTCCTTAATAGTAGGGATAGTCTTACCAAGGAAAGGATAAAGAATAAGAAAGACCTTAAACATTAGGGTAGGTTACTCCTATGTACTTGCTCACTTCAAAATTTTTTTTTACACTTAAACAAATTTCCAACAAATTTTCAAACAAGTTTTTTACACATCCGTACATGGATTATTATTAAACTATTCTGAAAATTTTTCTATTCACACACTACACTTTCAAAAACAATTTAAAGTGAGCTTAAGTACCTAAGAGCCCATGGATAACCATGGATGAAAAGGATGCTAATACCTTCCCTTTTCATAACCTACCCCCCGGACCCAAAATATTCTCTTAAGGTCTTTCCTGTTCTTTTATACCCTTTCCTTTTGGATAAAATAAAAGTCGGTGGCGACTCTTGCTATCCGCAACATAACTAAAAGTCAGTTCTCCCACCGTGTTACACTTAGTCCCATTTATCGGGAGCGACAATGGTCACCTATTGGATCTAGTCACTTCAGGGTTCAATGAAGACATGATGAGTGTTCTGTTTCAGTTCTTTGACCCTAAGCACCACTGCTTTACATTCCCTGACTATCAGCTGGTTCCAACCATGGAGGAGTTCTCTAAACTTCTGGGTATACCTGTTCTTGATCAAAGACCCTTCACAGGCTTAGAGAAGGAACTTAAACCAGAGGTTATTGCTGCAGCTCTACATCTAAAGAGGTCTGACATTGTTCTAGAGACGAGAAGTGGAGTCAAGGGTATTCTTGCCAAGGTGTTGATAGAGAAGGCTCAGTTGTTCTTGAAGGCCATGAGCTATGATGCTTTTGAGGAGATCTTAGCCTTGCTGATATATGGCTTAGTATTGTTCCCCAATCCAGATCAGTTCATAGACGTTCATGCCATCAATATATTCCTGAGTCACAATCCAGTGCCTACATTGCTTGGAGACATCCTGCATTCTCTTCACACCCGTACTACAAGGGCAAGAGGAACTTTGATGTGCTGCATACCTTTACTTTCTAGGTGGTTTATTTCTCACCTTCCTCGCTCAGTAATGAAGAATGAGCAAGGGTTCAGATGGTCCAAAAGGATCATGTCACTTTCTCACTCAGACATTCATTGGTGCTCCAGATCTATGGAGAATGTCACCATCATTGACCGTTGTGGGGAGTTTCCTAATGTGCCACTTCTAGGCATAAGAGGAGGCATCACCTACAACCCCTCCCTAGCTTTACGATAGTTTGGTTACGCCCGGAGTGATGGTCCACATGACATGTTAATTCAGGGCATTGTGTTTGATTACGACAACGATCTTCAGGGTTACCGTCAGAGATTCATACGAGCTTGGGGAAAGGTAAACAGGATTGACAGCAAGACACTGGAGCCTAAGTACACTATTCCTATGGAGGCTTATCTCAGATGGGTACGATCACGTGCTCAGACTCTCATGATGCCATATCCTACCGTCCTACCAGTGACCATGGAACCTGTTGCTGAAGGAGACACAGCTTATACCATCCTTCACCCAGACATGCCTACTGATAAGGAAGACTTGCAGAGATCATGGATCCAACTGAAGGAGCAAAGGGATACTTTCGAGGCTCATTACAAAGCAAGCCAAGAAAGAATCCTAGAACTAACAAAGCAACTTCACGAGGAACGGAACCTTAACTCATACCTCAACACAAAGAGGAAACGTCCATGGGAGACTTAAAACCCCATCTTTTGTACTTATTTCATTTTCATTTTTGTAAGCCTAAAAGGCAAAACAAAGTTATTACTAATAAAAGTTTACTTTCGTGTTTGTCTAAGCAAATTTAAATCCTGCGGTTCTTGAAAACATTGCATATGCATTCCCATATCATTTCATTGCATCACAGGTTTATAATTGTGCACAGGTTTCTCATCTTCTCGCTGTTTATTTCAGCAATGGCTCTTGAACAAACAGTTAAAGATCTTCAGACACAAAATGCACAGTTCCAAGAGCTGATCTTGAACTTGTCCAAGGGGCAAGATGAATTGAAGGCACTGCTGGCCAAGAAGACTAAGAAGGCTAGAAGGTCTGCTGGGTTGATCAACATGGGAAGAAGGTTCAAAGGTCTTGCCAAGACCAAAGAACCAGCTGAAGACTATGAATCTGAAGAATCTGAGCAAGAGGTAGGCAGTCTCCACCATACAATGGGGGACTCTGATTCTGAGGCTAACTACTACCATGAGCCTAATGAAGACAAATTCAAGATGCTGGTGGATAGGATGGATGCTATGGAATTGCAGAAATCATCTGGGCTGGATTTTGAGGATTTGAGTTTGATATCTGGGGTAGTCATACCCATTGGGTTCAAAGTTCCTACATTTGTTGTCTATGATGGGGTCTCTTGTCCCAAACTACATCTGAGGTCTTATGTTAGAAGAATTCAACCCCACACTGCTGATAAGAAGTTGTGGATCCATTTCTTTCAAGAGAGCTTATCTGGAGCTCAGCTGGAGTGGTATTATCAGTTGGAAAGTGTCAACATCAGAGACTGGAATGATCTTGCTGAAGCTTTCTATAAGCAGTACCAATACAATGCTGACTTAGCCCCCACTCGCATGCAGCTTCAGAGCATGTCTATGGGTGCCAAAGAAAGTTTTAAAGAGTATGCTCAGAAGTGGAGAGATTTAGCTGGAAGAGTTCAACCCCCTTTGACTGACAGGGAATTGGTTGATATGTTTATGTGTACACTGAATGGTCCGTTTTACAGTCATCTCATTGGAAGCTCATCATCTGGCTTCACTGAGTTGATCATGACAGGAGAGCGAGTAGAGAATGGTATAAAGAATGGTAAGATCCATGTGGGCACCTCTTCATCAGGTGCTGCAAAGAAGCCTCCCACTGGGAAGAAGGAATCCAATGCTGTTTATGGTCAGCCTGATCGTAACAGAAGGCATCAGTCTGTTAGTGCAGTTCATATTTCAAATCCAACTCCTGCAACAACAGAGCAGCCACAGGGCAACCAACAGAGGGCTAGAAGGCAGTTCACGAAGATCAACATGTCAATGGCTCAGGCATTGCAACACTTGTTGAAGGCTGAACTTATTACCTTAAAAGAGGCTCCTCAGAATCCCAATGTTACCTATCCCAGGTACAATCTTAATGCACGGTGTGCATACCATTCAAACTGTCAGGGACATAATACTAATAACTGCTGGATCTTGAAGTATAAAATTCAGGATATGATTGATGCTGGAGAAATTGAGTTTGATCCTCCGGGTACTCCCAATGTAATTACTGCTCCAATTCCAAATCACGAGAAGACTGTCAATGCCATTGAGGAAGATCTACATGTCTATTCAGTTATGGAGTTGACCACACCACTGTCTGTTATCAAAAAGAGGTTAGTACAAGTTGGGATCTTTCCAGGTTGTCGTGAAGATTGTTTGTATTGTACCTATAAGCCGGATAGTTGCTTCATATTGAGAGATGGAATTCAACGTCTCATGGATAAGTATACTATAGTGTTTGAGAGGACTCCGTCGTCTGTAGAAAGTATGGTGGATCATCTGACTCAAGGTAGGAAGATTGAAGAGGTTGACATGGTTGACAAAGTACCAATAAGAATCACTTCAAAGGGTCCCATTAAAATCACTCATCAGGGTCCAATCAAGATTACTGCTGAGGGTCCTGTGAAAGTTGTTGCTGAAGCCAGAGTAGCTCCTGTGGTTATTACTACTCCTGGTCCTATCCCATATACGTCTGACAAAGTTGTGCCTTGGCACTATGGGTCTGATGTTTACATCCATGGTGTTAAGCAAGAGCCTGTAGCTGATGTGCCTGTTGACATTGATAATATTGCTGGATCTAGCAAGATCACTCGTAGTGGAAGAGTCTTCTCTCCTCCAGTTGCTTCTAAGAATGCAGTTACTCCTGCTGCTACCACCACCACTGATGCTCGGGGCAAGGGTCCTGTTATTGAGCCTGTATCTACTGATGTGCCAGCTGCTGATGACTTCTCTAAGCAGATGGAAGAAGTATTGAAAATCATTCGCAAGAGTGATTATGACATTGTGGATCAGTTGGGGCATACTCCCTCAAAGATTTCTATGTTGTCCTTGTTGTTATGTTCTGAGGCTCATGCAAAGTCCTTGATCAAGTTTCTGAAGACTGCTCATGTACCCAGTGCAATTTCTGTTGACCAATTTGAGAACTGTGTTGCCCACTTGACCTATGACAATGGGTTAGGATTCTCTGATGTTGATTTGACCCCTGCCAAGAGGGATCATAACAGGGCCTTGCATGTTTCAATTGAATGCAGGGGCACTACCCTGTCACATGTGCTGATAGACAATGGTTCCTCTTTGAATGTGTTGCCTAAGGAAGTCCTGAATAAGCTGAGTCCTGAAGATGCTGTGTTGAAGCCCAGTAACATTGTGGTGAAGGCTTTTGATGGTTCTAGAAGAGTAGTACATGGGGAAATTGATCTTCCAATCAAAGTTGGCTCCCAGGTGTTTACTGCTACATTTGTTGTGATGGATATTCGTCCTTCATACTCTTGTCTGCTTGGTCGTCCCTGGATCCATAGGGCAGGTGCTGTAACCTCTACATTGCACCAAAAGTTGAGATATCCGGTGGAAGGAAGGGTTGTTACTGTCTATGGAGAAGAAGAATACTTTGTCAGCCATGTGAATACCTTCAAGTATCTGGAAATGGAAGGTGAATACATTGAGACTCCGTGTCAGACATTTGAAGTGGTCCCCTGGGTTGTTAATGATTATGTAGCTCCTCCTGTTGTGAAGAAAGTTCCTGTGGTCACCAGAAAGCCTCCAACAATGGCAATGGCCTCCCTCAATGATGCTAGAGCTGTGGTGGATGAAGGTGGTTGTACTATTTGGGGTCAGCTTCCTGATATTCCATACAAGTCTGACAAGTTTGGTTTGGGTTTCACTGCAGAGTCCCAGAAGGCTGTTCGTCGTGCTCGTGCTGCTCGTATCACTAGTCAAGGGGTTGTGAAGGACCAGATTAATGTTGTGGGAGATCAAAATGAAGACTACAACTTGGATGCATGGATTTTTCCTACTGCGGGTGCTGGACTCAATAATTGGAAAGCTAAAGATGTTATCCCTATCTCCTTTAGTCAGGAGTAAATACTATTACTGTGTTGTGTTTTTAAATTTGTAATTTCTTGAACAATAAAACTTTCAAGCCATGTGCCTTACCCGGGGCACAATGGTGTGCTTGTTACGGGCTGTCATTTCATTTGCATACTTCATTCAATAAAATCAGTGGACGTTTCGTTTTCGTAAATATTGTGTTCCTTGTCTTTCTTTTCTTTTATTTTTGTTTTATCAGCGATGTGTTCTTACACACACTCACATCACTAAAATGCAGATCCTCATCCACTCTGGATCCTGTTGATAACAGTTCTACTATTGCCAATTATAATTTCGAGAATCCGATCTATCAAACTGAAGACGGAAATGAGGACGATTGTGAAATACCTGTAGAGCTTGCTAGGTTGTTACAACAAGAAGAGAAAGCTATACAGCCACATGAAGAGCCAGTCGAAGTTGTGAATCTGGGAACTGAAGAAAATAGAAAAGAGGTCAAGATAGGGGCTGATTTAGAGGACAGTGTCAAGAGCAGGTTGATGCAGATGTTACGTAACTATGTAGAGATCTTTGCTTGGTCTTATGAAGATATGCCAGGATTGGATACAGACATTGTGGTTCACCGTTTGCCAGTTGTCGCTCCCGATAAATGGGACGTAGGCCCAAATAAAGGTACAGACGCGAACGGTCGGCGAAAGGGACAATGAGAACACACAGCCGTGAACTCACTGGAGATGAATAGAGTCGCCAGCTAGGCATTTTTATCCCGGAGGAAAGGCAATGCTGCATAGACCTAGAAAGATATGGATAAGACGGTTGCGAACCAGAGAGACTGAGAAAGGGGGTTGGTTACAACCTGGGAAGGTATTAGCACCCAGATTGTCCGTCGTACTCGACGGGATCCACGCTTGAAAGATTGGTGTTTTAAAGGGGTAGTGTCAGTGCAATCTGTGTATAGAAGAGCTGGAAGAGGATGTACAGGTGTCAGTGTAAGAGAAGTGAAGTGTGTAATATGGACAGTGTCAGTGTAAGGAACAAGAATAAGATGCTCAAGATCATGAGGCTAAAGAATAAAGCTGGAAAGAGGGGGAATATACAGAGAATTTTGTTCGATAACTGTTAAGTTATGCCTACGTATCCTCTCGTGCAATAAGGAAGTCAGAACACCATAGTTCGATCCAAAGAGACTGAGAGGTGAATTGACTTGTGACCTGCTTGCTTGTCTATGCTCAAGTGTATGACTCGTCTGGCTCGAGTGCTAACTGTCTTGCATTAGACGGAAGAAGCAAGTTCTCGTTTGAGAGTGAATGAGATGAGAAAAGAATCCCGGAGGAGACGATTATTGTTTGTTTTTGAGTTTTCAATCTTTTATTGCCTTTGAAATTTTGTCATAAGTTAATGAGCTTAAGCCTAAACCAATGGGTTAGCAAACTCATCACATCTTCCCTCTGATTAGGGGTAATGAGAATACCTTAAGTGTGAAGTCAGATTCTCACACTTAATCACCTTTGGTGTAGGATTAAGATCATTAACCTACTTGTGATTATTTAGATGTTTTGTGGTTTTTGTTTAGTGTTGAGTAATGAGGTTAAGCCATAATCAGGGATTTAACAGACTCATTACACCATCCTAATAGAAGGATAATAGATGAGAATGTTTAAGCTGAGGAAAGCTCCTCAACTTAATCCATGATTAGGGATTAAACTCATGACAAAACAAGCCTTTGATTAAGTGGATTTTATTTAATGGTATGATGATGAAGTGGATTTTAGGGTTTGTAAGACAACTTGAGGGGGACTTGTCCATTAACACTAGGGTTAGTCCTTCTTAACCAATTAAGGAAGAATTAGAACCCTAATGCAAGGCCCAAGTTACAAGTGTGATGTCTTGATACTTATTAAGTGAATTGATTAAAGGATTTAAACACATTAAGGGTTTAACACTTAGGATTAAAGTTATACACTCCATCCTAAGAGAAGGATGCAGGCATAAGCTTAATCACAAAGCCTTAAAGCCTTTAGGGTTTAGTCCCTGATTATGAGATGAGAAGAGAGGACTCAAAAGAGACACAAAGGTAAAACTAAGAGGGGAGACTAATCAAAACCCTAATTATTGTCATTCTTGGTTGTTCCTAAGGTTTGTGAGGTTTTCAAGAGAAGTCTTCAATGGAACCACCAGGAAGCAGATGAAAGGATCAAGAGAAGCAAAGCAACTTGCTTCATTCAAGAAGTCAAGTCACTTGGAGAAAGAAAGTAAACAGAAAGAAGAATGAGCAAGCTCAATCTCAAACACAAACAAAAATGCAGCAATGGGTGCAAGAGAGATGAAAAGAAAAGTTATGAGAAGTGCAGGCAAATTCACTTCCCAAAATCACTTACCACCTGAAAGGTTAGAAAAGGAATGCAATGCAATGCAAAATGGGATGAGATGACATGATGAGAAACACAACCAGAAACATATACATGATGCTAATGATGCTATGAGATGCTACAAACATGAGGCAGCACATGGGAATGATCATACAAGTTCATGAATGCAAATGAAGCAAGTTAAGAAGCAAGGACATACATGAAAAGTTATGAAGTGCTCATGACATACAACATGGCAAATACATGATGCAATGATCAAACATGCTTTCAATATGTCTTATGATGTCAAATGAATCAAATGGATGCTTGAAATGTCATGGCAAGTCATGTTATGCAAAAGAATGCAAAATGGATGCAAATGAAAGCCCAAATTAGGGTTTATGAATCATACACCAAACACAAACCAAAATCAGAAGCAAACAACATTACAAAAAATTGAAAATGCACTCAAAGGACCCCTAAAACTATCCTAAACCAATGCCCAAAGGAGAGGTCTCAACTCTTAACCAATCTCAAGTTATGATTTTCACAAGTTTTTAGGGTTTTTAGGGTTCCTAAACAAGAAAATTACCAAACAAATGGAAATTGAAAGATCAAATTATGGCCATTTAATCTCACAAACTTCATGCTAAACACAATGCAATGCAAAAAGAATCAATGTCCAACTCTTCATGGATAGGCAGAAATGATTTTTTGAACTTTGGATCAAAATAATGCACAAAAATGATTTTAATTCAATGAGAAATTCTTAAAATGCATCAAGATCAAAAAATAAATTTGGTTTGAAGGTTGGACAATGTTTCTAAATGTCTTAGAACATTTCATGAATTTTTTGGTGATTTTTAAATACCTAAAAGTATTTTTAATGAATTAATTTTCATTAATCAATTAAAAATAATCTTTTAAATATTTAAAAATACTTTTTTAATGCAAAAATGAAAATAAAAATATTTTTTGTGTCATAAAAATTAATGAAACTCAGGATAAAAAATTTCATAATTTTTAAACAAGTTTTGCTATTTTAAATAAATTGGACAAATTAAATGAAAAGAAATGAAATAAAAACAAAATAAAATGGAAAGTAAACAAAAGGAGAGGCTGAGATTAATCCTGGGTTTGAAATGGTTGACCAGCGCGCATCTGGACGGCTGTGGTTGGTTCTGATTAGATTAAACTAATTATGATTTAAATAATTAATGAAAGTGGATTAGGGCTAAACAAAATGATCTGGGCCCTTCATGCGCGCGGGAAGTCCACTGGGTCAACCAATCCAACGCTCAACATTCAAACGCACTTAATGACCTGAGATATAGGGCTAACCACATTCAGGTGACCGGAGGGGAGCTCCGGTCATCTTCCCCGACGACCCCAAAACCCTAAAATACGATTCAGGCCACCATTCTTCAAATCAAAGCCAGAGAAACACTCCTCCACTCAAACCTTACTCGATTCAACTCTCAAAATGAATTTATCATGCTTAAACTAAGGGAATCGAAGCCATGAAGTTTCACGGGCAAAGTTTCAGAGCCCTGGTAAATCCTCATTTCTCAGCCATTCTTAAATCTAAAACCATCCCCATGACCAGCAAAGCAAACACAATCAAACTATAACTTAAAAAATCAAGCTCTGAGAGAAAAGTTTCATGACCATACCTGAGATGGAGACTCCTGTTTCTGAGCTTTCAAAGCTGTTCTTTGGTGCAAGCTTGCTCCACTGACTCCCCTGGTGCTAATGGCAGGCTTGGAATGAGCTTAAGCAAGCTATTTTGAGAGATTCCAATCTGATATAGCAGAAAATGGAGTTTGTGTACAGGCTATTTCAGATCAATGTGATGGGTGGTTTTGGTTCCTCTTGATGTGTTTGACTTGTTGGTGAAAAGAGTTTGGATGTTTGATGGCTGTGGAAGGTGATTCGAAGGAAAATGCAGATGGGGTGAGTTTTGTGAATGTTGTGCTCTAGTGTGCTTCTGGCTTGCTTCTTTGTTGGTTTAGGTTCAGTGTGACAAGGTGAGGATGATGGTAAGACTTGCTTGAATGTTTGTGAGGTGTGGAGGCAGATTCGAAGAGAAATGCAAATGGGGTCAGTTTTGTGTATATGATGCTATGGTGTGTTTCAGCTTGGCCTCTTGATATGTTTGGCTTGCAAATGGATAGTATAAAATAATCCTATAGGTCAGATGATTTGACCTGGCCTTTATTGATTGGTAAGTTCACTTTTGCCAAAAGTCCACTCTTTGTGTAAGGAAAGCATGGGCTTGGTTCTAGGCTAGTACAAAGCATGGGGCTGCGCAGCAAGGGTGAGGGGAAGGGCTAGCAAGGTTCAGCATCCAATGTAGCAAGTGGTAGGAAGTGTTATCATGAGTTTTGCAAGTTGCTTGTCTTTGAAACTTCATGAAAATATCTTGTTATACAAACCATGTACATGAGAAACTTTGGTTCAATTCTGATTTTTAGAACTTATGTGATGTTTGTACATTGGTTTGAAGTGAACTAGAAGTTACAAAATGGCCTTGCTACATGATTTTGCAAATTTTCCAATTGGTGCATGTCTTGAAAATTAGTGATTTTTGCCAACTTTGTCACACCATAACTTTTGATCCAAAATGAATTAGGTCATGTTCTTGTACTTTTTGAAAAGGGAAAAATGTATTCTACAACTTTCATGACCAAAGTTTTTCCATTTGAATCTTTTTTGGATCAAAAATCAAGGCTTGAAAAATGACCTAAAATGACATATTCCTTACAAGTCAACTATGCCCTAAAAAGTCAACTTTGCAAAAACTTCAAATTATTGAATTTTGTGAACTTCAACCTTCTTCCATGATCAAATAAAGATCATATACACTCAAAATGATGAAGATCACCCCTTGGTTGGATCATTGGGGGCCTCAGATGCCCTGATTTTGCACTGACTTGTCTGAAAAGTCAACTCTTGATCAGATGACTTCCCCATGGAATTTCTTCATGAAACTTGATATGCATACTCCCTATACCATATAGAGACCAATGGAAACAAGAATGACCAAAAAATTTGGAGTTATGGCCTCTGAAACCAAAACCCTAATTTTAGGTCAACTGTGCAGTCAAACTTGGCTCTGCATTCACACCAATCCCAGTTCTTGTGATTCTTTTGCATTCTTGACTTTGAGAGGATATAATATGATACTTGAACACATGTAGACCCCTTTTAAGTGATTGATGGCCTTTGGAGTGGCTCAAAAGGCTCTTGGATTGCTCAGATCACAAACCCTAGGTGCAGATGACTTAGAATCTATGCAGTGAATCAAAAATGAGATGTGAGATGATATGATTGTGTTTATGCATATGAAATGATCACAAGCCATGGTGTGAATGGGTGAGGGCAAATTTGGGGTGTTTACAGCTGCCCCTATTCAAACATGAGTTAGCCGTGCAGGATTTAAGCGACGGCTTAACAGGCAAACGAGATAACTTGTGGTTGAATATCAAAGACAGTCCAAAATTTGCACTCACAGAATGAAGAAGAAAAGGGATATAGATTGTAAAAGAAAATAAAGTATATTGTAAAGTGTGGGCGACGTAGGGAGACCGTCGAGCAGAGGACGACTGCTGGGTAAAGAGCAATGACGGGGACGGCCGACATGCTGAGAAAAGGTGCGGAAAATAAAGCAATGACGGGGACGGCCGACATGCTGAGGATAAAAGGTAAAGCCAAGACGGGGACGGCCGGCTAGCTGGGAAAAACAAGAAGACATGATGGGGACGGCCATCAAGGTAAAGCTGTAAAATTCTCTGGGGATTAATGAAACATGACGGGGACGGCCATCAAGTTCATAAAGTAAAGTAACCAACGATGGGGACGGCCATCGGGCTAAAAAGAAAAGGGACCACGACGGGGACGGCCATCGGGTTAAAGAATAAATGAAATAAACAGATGATGAGGTACGGTCATCAAAGGTGAAGGACGATCATCTAGCAGGGGACGGCTGCTCTGTTGGGAATAAAAGGAAAATGATGGGGACGGCCATCAAAGGTGGAGGACGACCACCTGGCAGGGTACGGCTGCCGAAAATATCAACGATGGGGACGGCCATCGGATGAGCATGATGGAGGACGACCATCAAGAGGTGGAGGACGACCACCTAGCAGGGGACGGATGCTCTCAGGGTTTATCATGACATAGGACGAATGCCAGATAACCAAAATCAACAATGGGGACGGCCATTGGATAAAATTGATGAAGGACGATCATCAAAAGGGTGGAGGACGACCACCTAGCAGGGGACGGCTGCTAAAATCAACGATGGGGACGGCCATCGGATGAGCATGATGGAGGACGACCACCTAGCAGGGTACGGCTGCTCTCAGGGTTTATCATGACACAGGACGAGTGTCAGATAAGAAGGAAAATTCTGTTTTGCGGGCGATCTACTGGGGATGCAGTAAACACGGACGAGTGTTCACATCCAAGAAACAAGAGGTATAAGTGTTTAGATATTGTGTATAGATTAAAGATGCGGACGAGCATCCCTAAGACTATGATACGGACGAGTATCAGGTAGAAACGAACGCTTGACGCATGTTCTGAGATGATGATACGAACGAGTACCAACTGGTTAACCAAGAACAAGGACTAGTGCTGAATCTGAGAGGACTCTTCTGGAGAATAGTAGACACAGGCGAGTATCTATATTCAAGAGGACATAAGTGTTTGACACGGTGTATGGATTAAAGATGCGGACGAGCATCCTTAAGACTATGATACGGACGAGTATCATGTAGAAACAAACTCTAGACGCACGCTCTGAGACGATGGTACGGACGAGTACCAACGGGTTAACAAAGAACAAGGACTAGCGTTGAATCTGTGGGGATATATAAGTATATACAAGATACGGACGAGTATCCGTATAGGTAGTATGAGTATATATGGATGAGTTTTTATCTGCTGGGGAGAGTGACACGGACGAGTGTCAAGAGAGAAAAGTATAATATGAACAAGTATCTGATATATAAAGTGTAGGCGACTGCGCTGGGGATATGACACGGACGGGTGTCAAGGAATTGTATATACAAGTAGGTGAGTGCAAAGATGATGTCTTTGGCTTTCTGCTGGTGATTCGACACGGACGGGTGTCAGGAAGTATCTGTAATATGGGTGATTTCATTTGTAAGGAGTATTTAGGTGACTTTACTGGGGAAGGATGGCACGGACGGGTGTCAAGATGAGTATATGCGGGTGTTAGTGATTTGAGAGGCAGCTGTTTTTGCCGGGGACTATGGTGGGGATTTTTCTGTACGTTGATGAACTGTCATTATTCACAAGTGTTGGTTCAAGACATGGCTTATGATTATGCTATGTGTTTGATTTTTGCCGCAATGCTCCGCGTTAACGGAATGCTACGCTTTGTGGGTGAATATGATGCGAATGCTATGATTATGCAAAGATACCAAACTGGGATCCGGGTCCCGTTGCTGCGAAGATCTTTGCTTGATCTGTTTGAAGTAGACATCCCAGCTGGGGAGGAGATCATTGGTAGATCTGATGATATGATATCTGCTTGGGGATATGGGTCATTGATAGACCTATCCTAATAAATGGGAGACCCAGCTGGGGTTTGTAGAAGCTTTCCTCACTCTGTTGTGATCTTCTATGCGCTGCTCTTCTGGATAGAGGCTGGAACTCTGTGGGGGGATGGTTCCCTGACTTTTGTACTCGGCTGAGGGCGAGATGGCAACTCGGCTGGGGAGGAAGAGAGGAATCACTGAAAGACCTCCCTAGGGATTCTGCTGAAGTAGATTCTTGACTCAGCCGGGGATATAGGTGCCTTCTGTGATGCCTGGCAGCTCTGATTGGGATAAGTAATAAGCGGCCAACTCAGTTGGGAGGAGTCGTGAAAGGCAACTCAGCTGGGGAGAGAGCACTTTGGGTGCTAAAGTTGAGTGTTGATTTGCCAGCTTGCCGGGATAAAGCTTACATGCCCCAAGTTGCGTTCTGGATACCTGCAATCCTGAAAAAGATAGAGAAACGCACAAGATAATCCCGAGGTATCCTTTACTGGATTCCGTCATAGGAGTTTAGATACTTCTGAGAGTAAGCATATTTCCTGCAAGCATGTTTTTATTTGAAGATAAACACCTGTATTCTTATGCAATCAGTTTCTTCTTTTAAGACATCAGACATTTTTTGCAAATAAAATGTACAAGACGAGACATGACTGAAAATCTGATTTTATTAATTCATATGCCCTGAATTGGCGAGATACAGTCTAAGAAACAAGTCCCCTGAAATGAGGAGGTTGTTACAAATTGAAAAACAAAAATGCTGGCAGTGTTGACGATGCTTCGAGGAGCTTCCTCTTCACTATGACTCGTATGACTTTTTGACGTTCTTCTCATCTTGCTTTCTGAAGAAGGTTGATTCTGATTGAAACTTGATCCTTTTGAAGCTTACCAAGTTGTAGATGATACAGACGAATTCAGAATGCAGTTGTTCGCTTATTCCCTTATTTTGCATGGATCGCCCTTCCGGGTTTTTAATCCATCGGGATACCCATTTTTGCCTGAGCTGTCCAATGCGGCTTTTCAACTCAGCGGGTGTACATTTTTGTTTATTTTCCCTTATTTTTGCCCGAGTCTTTTATTCTGTTTTTGACTCGCCGGGATGCCCTATTTTTGCCTGGACTTACATTCTGTTTTTATGTCCAGCGGGTCATTTTTATGCGAAGTATTTTTTAACTGCATCTGAATTCACAGGGGACGGGAAGTCTTCACCATCCATGGTGCTGAGCATCAGTGCTCCACCAGAGAAAACTTTCTTTACCACAAATGGTCCTTCATAATTTGGAGTCCATTTGCCCCTGTGGTCTGTATGAGGAGGGAGAATTCTCTTCAGCACAAGATCTCCTACTTGGTACCCTCGGTGCCTGACTTTCTGATCGAAGGCTTTCTTCATTCTCTTTTGATACAACTGCCCATGACAGATTGCAGCCAATCTTTTCTCTTCAATCAGACTCAGTTGCTCGTATCGGGACCTAACCCATTCTGCTTCACTCAATTTAACATCCATTAGTACCCGTAGAGAGGGTAATTCAACTTCGACAGGTAGGACTGCTTCCATACCATACACAAGCTGATACGGTGTTGCCCCAGTGGATGTTCTGATTGACGTGCGGTACCCATGCAAGGCAAACGGTAGCATCTCATGCCAGTCTTTGTAAGTGACTACCATCTTCTGCACAATCTTCTTGATATTTTTATTTGCTGCCTCAACAGCGCCATTCATCTTTGGCCTGTAAGGAGAAGAATTGTGATGTTGGATCTTGAAGTCCCGGCACAGCTCTGCCATCATTTTGTTGTTCAAGTTGGAACCATTATCAGTAATGATTCGCTCGGGAACTCCATATCGACAGATGATATCTCTCTTCAGAAATCTGGCTACCACTTGTCTTGTAACATTGGCATAGGAAGCTGCTTCGACCCACTTGGTGAAATAATCAATGGCAACCAGGATGAATCTGTGGCCATTCGAAGCAGTCGGTTCAATCTTGCCAATCATGTCAATGCCCCACATAGCAAAGGGCCAGGGTGAAGACATCACATTCAGAGGATTGGGAGGCACATGCACCTTATCCGCATAAATCTGGCATTTATGGCATTTTCTGGCATAGGCACAACAGTCGGCATCCATTGTGATCCAGTAATAGCCTGATCTTAGCAACTTCTTGGCCATCGCATGTCCTCCAGCATGGGTACCAAAGGATCCTTCGTGCACCTCGTGCATCAACGAGTCTGCTTCCGTTCTATCAACGCATCTGAGGAGTACCATATCAAAATTTCTCTTGTAGAGGGAACCATCGGTGTTCAGAAAGAAACTACCAGCAAGCCTTCTTAATGTCTTCTTATCATTGGATGATGCCCCAGGTGGGTATGTTTGATCCTCCAAGAAGCACTTAATGTCATGGAACCAAGGCTTATCATCTTTGACAACATCTGCTGCGAACACATATGCTGGTCTGTCAAGTCTGGACACTGAAATCTGAGGTACAAAGTTGGCAGCTTGAACTTTGATCATGGATGAAATGGTAGCAAGAGCATCTGCAAACTGATTCTCGTCCCGAGGGATATACTCAAGCTTGACTGTTGTAAAGAAAGTCAATAACCTCCTTGTATAATCCCTGTAAGGTATCAGATGATCCTGGTGGGTGTACCATTTGCCGTTGGTTTGATTGACTACCAAAGCTGAATCTCCGAATACAGTCAATGTCTTGATCCTGAGGTCAATGGCTTCCTCAAGACCCATAATGCAAGCTTCGTATTCAGCTTCGTTGTTAGTGCAGTTGAAAGTGAGCTTTGCCGAGAAGGGCATGTGACCTCCTTTGGGTGTAATGAGTACTGCACCAACACCACGACCATTCATGTTAACAGCCCCATCAAACATCATAGTCCATTCTTCTTCCGGGTCGGGCCCTTCAGTGTGAATAGGCTCTTCATGATCTTTTGCTTTAATGAACATGATGTCTTCATCAGGGAAGTCAAACCTCATAGGCTGGTAATCATCAATGGGTTGCTCAGCAAGATATTCAGATAATACACTGCCCTTGATGGCTTTCTGAGATGTGTACTGGATGTCGTATTCTGTAAGGATCATTTGCCATCTTGCAACCCGTCCGGTAAGAGCTGGCTTCTCAAATATGTACTTGACTGGGTCCATCTTTGAGATCAATAGAGTAGTGTGGGTCAACATATACTGCCTCAGTCGGCGAGCAGCCCACGCTAAAGCACAACAAGTTTTCTCGAGCAGTGAATAACGTTGTTCACAGTCGGTAAACTTTTTGCTTAGGTAGTATATTGCATACTCTTTTCGACCAGACTCGTCATGCTGGCCCAGCACACACCCCATCGACTCTTCTAATACTGTCAAGTACATTATCAGAGGTCTTCCTTCAACTAGAGGCATAAGGATTGGAGGTTCTTGCAAGTACTCTTTGATCTTGTCAAAAGCCTTCTGGCAGTCTTCATTCCACCTGACCGTTTGTTCCTTTCTTAATAGCTTGAACAAAGGTTCACAGATTGCAGTGAGGTGAGATATGAACCGCGAGATGTAGTTCAATCGACCTAAGAACCCTCGAACTTCTTTCTCTGTTTTCGGTGCAGGCATCTCTTGGATGGCTTTGACTTTATCAGGGTCAACTTCAATCCCTTTCTCGCTTACAATAAAGCCCAACAGCTTACCAGATCTCACCCCGAATGTGCACTTGTTGGGGTTCAACTTCAGTTGGTACTTCCTCAGACGCTTGAATAACTTCAGCAGATTTACCAGGTGTTCTTCCTCTGTAAGGGACTTGGCAATCATGTCATCCACATAACATTCTATTTCTTTATGGATCATATCGTGGAATAATGTTACCATAGCCCGTTGATATGTTGCGCCAGCATTCTTCAGTCCGAATGGCATTACCTTGTAACAGAACGTGCCCCAGGGTGTGATGAAGGTTGTCTTCTCCATGTCTTCAGGTGACATCTTGATCTGATTATATCCTGAAAATCCGTCCATGAAGGAGAATACCGAGAACTGAGCCGTGTTATCGACCAATACATCAATGTGAGGTAATGGGAAGTCATCTTTTGGGCTGGCTCTGTTCAGATCCCGGTAGTCAACACACATTCTTACTTTGCCGTCCTTCTTGGGCACAGGTACTATGTTAGCAACCCACGGCGGATAGCTAGTCACAGCAAGGAACCCGGCGTCCCATTGCTTTTGTACCTCCTCCTTGATTTTCATTGCCATGTCTGGATGAGTACGGCGTAGTTTCTGTTTAACTGGCGGGCATTCTTCTCTCAAAGGCAGCTTGTGCACAACAATATCGGTATCCAACCCTGGCATGTCTTGATAAGACCAAGCAAACACGTCCACATACTCTTGAAGCAGGTCAATCAGTTGTCTCTTCACCGAGTCTTGCAGGCAGGCTCCGATTTTAACCTCTTTCACGTCTTCATCTGTACCAAGATTAATCACTTCAACCTCCTCCTGGTGAGGAGTAATAACCTTTTCCTCTTGTCTTAACAACCTGGCTAGCTCTTCAGGAAGCTCATATTCTTCATCAACCCCTTCATCAGCTTGATTGATTGGATTGTCAAAGTCATACGAAGTCGTAGCCGTGCTGTTGTCGGTGTTGTCTGGAAGGCACTCTCTGCAAGGGTTCAGTTTGTTCATTTTAGTGATTTGATTTTAATCTTGTTTTAGAAAAGTGAAATAAAGTTGTCATTTTGAAAACACTGCCATTTATTTTTTTGTACAAAAAGAAAAATGGAAAAACAGTGAGCGGAAAAGAAAAAAGGACTCATTTGCAAAAAGATGTCTGATATTTCATTGATTAATCTTGTTGCACAAAAAGTACAGATGGCCCGATTACAAAATGAGTCTTGTCATCTTGGGCAAGATGCAAGACTTTGATGCATGCTATAAAAATACAGGAAATAATAATTACTCTGCATGAGTAACTCTTATAATTTCCTGGGAAGACCAGTTTGAGATACTGCTCCCCGGGATCTTTGGACGAATCCAGCTTTCCAGGTTGCGTTCTTCTTCCAGCTCGTCTTCCAGACAGTTGACAGCATCAGGGGTGAGCATCCCCCCACTCACAAAGTTGGGCTCTTTTGCAGCCTCTGCTTGATCTTGTTGAGTTGGTTTGTAACCCAACCCAAATCTGTCCTCTTTCTTCTCCACCGATAGCAGTTTGCCCCAGCCTTGGGCGTTTCCTCCCTCAACAACCTTCCGGGCTTGTTGGTATGATGATATTGAAGTACCAGGCACAGCAGATGTTTCATTGACATTCAAAGCTTCGAACCCCTGGCTCATTGTTTCATGGATCTCCCCATCCATCTCAATATACTTATAGGTAGCCAGGTGGCTGACGAAAATATCCTCCTCTCCACAGATTGTAACGATTTGACCCTCCCACTCGTATTTTAACTTCTGGTGAAGGGTAGAGGTCACGGAGCCAGCGGCGTGAATCCATGGCCTACCCAATAGACAGCTGTAGGCAGGCTGTATATCCATCACGTAGAAGGTCGTTTTAAAGGTCTGCGGGCCAATCGTTATGGGCAATTCAATTTCTCCCAGAACCGATCTCTTTGAACCATCAAAGGCTCTCACCACCAGGTTGCTGGGTCTCAACGCCAATCCGTCATATTCTAGCTTCACCAAGGCCTTCTTAGGTAAGACATTGAGGGATGACCCCGTGTCTACCAGCACATGGGAAAGGATAGCACCTTTACATTCCATGGTTATGTGCAAGGCTTTGTTATGGTTGCGGCCTTCCGTTGTCAAATCAGTATTGGTGAACCCTAGTCCGTGACTAGCATTGACATTTCCAACTACAGCTTCCAGCTGATTGACAATGATCTCTTCAGGCACGTAAGCTGCGTGCAAGACTTTGAGTAGTGCGTTCCGATGGGCTTCGGAGCACATAAGCAATGATAGGATTGAGATCTTGGAAGGCGTCTGATGAAGCTGATCCACTATTTTATAATCACTCTTCTTGATGATTCGCATGAACTCATCAACCTCTTGGTCAAAGGGTGTTTTCAAGGCTTCCTTAACAACTTGCTCATCCTGCACTAAGCTTTTTCCTTTCGCCTTAGCAGCAGCTTCTGCTTCGGCAGTGGGTCTCTGGATTTGTGGAGCGAAAAGACGTCCGCTTCGAGTGAAGCCTCCGCCTCCTCCCACATTGTCTATTTGTGGTGCAGGGGTTGATGATTCAAAAGTGATTCTTTGTCCTTCACAGTACAGGTCAGAGCCGTAATGCCAGGGGATGGCATTACTACTTTCATAAGGTATTGGTCCAGGCACCGTGATAGTGACTGGACTGACTGCAGCTGTGGAAGGAATTGTGATAGTCTGTGGATCGTAATAAATTGTAACTGGTGCTCTGATGGGAGCAGCACTTTCTGAGTTGCAGGCAGAATTGTTTTCTGGATCGTAGAATATTGTGACAGTGGAGACGTCTTCATGATTTGTTGCTGGTGTTGTAGGAGACATTGGTGGCAGGATGGATGTTGTTGTTGTAGGAGTTTCAAAATGGAGTGATGCTGGAGTTGTAGAAGAAAAATTTGTTGATGACTGATCAGTTGAGATAATAGATGAAGTACTTGTTGATGAAGCCGAAGAATTGTCAGGAACAATGGTTGTTGCAGTTGTAGGAGGTTCTGGAGTTGTTGCTGATGAGATTGCTGGATTTGTAGGAAATGATGTGGTGATCTGAAGTTGGCCACTCTGAATGAGACCGTCTATGCCATTCCTCAGGTTATCGCACCCATTGACTGAGATATTGCAGTAAGCACACCCCAACTCACACCCCGGGAACATTTGACATTCGAGGAGTTGAGCCTTAATTTCTACCAACGGTGTCCGGATCTGACCCACACTGGTTATTAAATAAGACGGCTTGTCTTCTTCAATAGCGTTAATTCTGGGACCACCGTGGTTTGGCATGGGGTTCTTATTGACATTAGGTGGTGGTGCGAAATTCAGAGCTTTCGAGTCTACCAGGTCTTGTACCTTCATGTGCAGAGCTCTGCACTTTTCTGTACTGTGGCCAGGTGCATTTGAATGAAAAGCACATCTGGCGTTGGAGTCGTAATTCCTAGGTAGACTGTTGGGATCTGGAGGTGCCAATGTCCTTAGCTCAACTAGGTTGAGTTTCAGGAGTTGTGGCAGCAATGTAGCATATGGCATAGGGATCGGATCGATCACCCTGTTGGCTTGAGAAGGCCTCTGTTGGAATGGCCTTTGCTGGTTATTGTTATTGGTGTTGCTGTTGTTGTAATTTCTCGGAGGATACTGATTCTGTTGATGGTACTGAGGTTGCTGCTGATAGTTTTGTTGCGGAGGTTGATAAACTGGTTGAGGATGAGCTGGAGCGGGAATAGTGACTGCTGCCACTGATCTGTGAACATATTGGGGCCTGCCCCTGTTGGTGTGGATGGCATTGGTCTCGCCGGTTCTTCTCGGGCCTGCAAAAGGCTTTCTTGTACTACTGGACGAGCTTGCACCGTTGTCTGAGATCTTTCCCATCTTCAATAGGCTTTCAATTCTCTCCCCGGCTATGACAACATCTGCAAAGCTAGTGGAAGAGAAAGCAGCCAGCCTGTCAATGTAAGTCCCCTGAAGGGTGTTCATAAACATGTCTGCCATTTCCCTCTCAGACATAGGTGGTTGAACAGCAGCAGCCAATTGCCTCCATCTCTGGGCATATCCTCGGAAACTTTCCCTTGACGACTGTGACATTCCCATTAGGAGAGTCCTGTTGGGAGCCATGTCTAAGTTATACTGATACTGTCTGATGAAGGCCTCTGCCAGGTCCTTCCAGCATCTGATAGTTGCCCTTGTCAAGTGAGAGTACCATTCTCTTGAAGCTCCAGTTAAGCTATCCTCGAAATAGAACATCCAGAGCTTCTCATCCATAGTATAGGCCTTCAACCTCCCTAGAAATGATTGTAGATGGGTTCGAGGACAGGAAGTCCCGTTGTATTTTTCAAAACAAGGAGGCTTGAACTTATGGGGAATCCTGACCCCGTCTACCAAGCCCATATCCATAACATCAAAACCCAAAGAGTTTTGAGACTCTAAGGATCTTAATTTCTCAGCTATCTCATCCAACCTTCTATCATAAGCTTCTTCCCCAGCACCGATTACTGTGAATTGATCCTCCTGGGGGTCTTCTTGAAGTACCCTGGCTGCAGTGGCAGTTCCTTGAACATTTGCAGGGATGTTGACCTCAGGATGGAGGTGTGGGCCAAATACAGGGGGGTTAACATGAGGTTGGACCCTTTCGTTTTTGCTGGTGCCGGCAGTCCCTATATGTGGATCTTCTTGATTCTGCCTTTCCACCATGGCCCTCAATCTTTCCTGGCTCTGAGCCATGTTGTTCATCACTTCCATAAACTGAGTCATTTGATTCCTCATTTCTAGCCTTTCGTTCGCCATTTGATTTCTGACCTCAGTAAGGTCCTGCTGCATCTGATCCATTTGGATGCCGGGAAGGTTGCTACGGGTCGGATAACGATGCGGACGGTTGAGGGGAAATACTCGGCGCCGAGCAATAGTTCCTGAACATCACAACAGAGTTAGTGGCAGTAAAACAAAAACCTACAAAACAAACAAAGGGTTAGCATGCAATGCAGTATGCTTATTTGTTTTCAAGGTATCCGGCTTGGCATTCAGTTTTGACCCTTCCAGACCCTTGAAGATGCTGTTGATGTTGCTTTTGAAATAAACTCGGGTGGAACAAACTAACATATATTACAGAAAGCAAGATGGTACATAGTTTGTTTTACAAATACAAGCCCTCGGAGGGGTCAAAATACATTACAAGAAAAATGAAAAATACACAGAATGAAAGCAACAACAAGGAAATGGTCAAACACCAAGACCAAACTCATCCTCACGAACTTCCTTGAGAAGTGCTTCGGTCACAGGATCAGCCGGACGCTCCGTGAGATTCCTGATGAGGAGATTCCGGGTCGTAACAGCTGCTATTAGCTTCTTGTGCTGACTTTGGTCCTTTGACCTCTTCACTCCAGCTTTGATCTTTAGCTCTGATATCTCCCTCTGGGCTGCTGCCAGGGCTTCTTGCTGCTCTTTTGCACTAGCTTCCAGTTGCTCCATCTTGTCTTGAACTCTCTTGTCTTCTAGAGTACGAGCCTCGGTGATCCTGACCCACCGAGCTTGACTCTCCTTCAGATACAAGTATGTCCTTGCTCTCTGGAACTTGGCTTCTTTGCAAGCATTCTTCAGAATTTGTTCTCCAGCTTTGGACTTCTTGATATAATCCCCAGACTTCTCAATCTTAACCAGATGCTCCACTCTCAACCTTTCTAGCCTCTCAATCTCCAACCTACCATCACTCCTCTCCCGGAGGGTCTTCTGCAAAGCCTGGGTTAACTTCTCATTTCTTTCCTTCAAGCTCTCAAAATCCTCCAAACTGATAGTGGCAGGGGGGTGCTGAAGATGATTCAGGCATATCTTCTATGGTAAAGGGCATCCCAGAGAATTGAGCCCTGGCATGGGACCATTCATAATATTGTGCTGATGCCACATTGCTGCACTTCCCCAAAATGGTTACTCCCTTGGTTTGAACATTATCCCAGGCCCAAGCAGCCTGCCTAACAATAGCCATATTAGGCTTGTTCTCACAATAGAGAGTCTCAACCAAGTCTTGTGCCTTAGGAGTGTGGACCAGTGCATAGCCCAGTTGCCTTCTGAACAGTAGAGGATTGTAATTAATACTTCCCTTAACTCCTATTAGGGGCACATTGGGAAAATGCCCACAGCTGGTGATGATATCCCTACCTTTGGTGCTTTGGGTGCACCATCTGATATCTGCTGAAGTTAGAGCAGTGAGTCTCTTAGCCCAGTTTTTCTGCTGATGAGGATTCAAAAATGCATCTGTCCTGGGTAGGTGCCTGAGAAGCCAAGTGTGGAACAATGGAGCACAACACCTCACTAATCTTCCCCTCTGCTTTTCATTCCTCTGATGCACTGAGTAATAGAGATCCCCCAATAAAGTGGGTACTGGGTTCTGCAAGATGAAAAGATGGATTGCGTTCTTGCTAATGAATCGAGGCTCATCTGCAAATAATACAATTCCATATATACTCAAGGCCAATAAACACAGACAGCTTTCCACTCTCCTAAAGAAGCTTTCAGGGTAGCTTGAGAGATCAAGAAGTCCAGATGAAAGCCAGGGATTCCAGCTTTAGAAGTCATATGCTGTTCAATCAGGGCAGGTTCCAGATGCAAAGCCTTTGCTACTTCTCCATTACCAGGAAAGACCGTCTCAGGGTTGAAAGGGATTCCACCCCTGATAGGCATACCAACCAATGACGAGTATTCTTCTAATAGAGGGCCTAGCTGAAAGTCCTGGAAAGTAAAACATCTCAGTGGGGGATCATAGAACTGAATGCAAGTGTGAATCAGGCTTCTCTGTGAAGGGTCCAGATCCATAACCATATCAAGTATATCCCCATAGTGTTCCCTGAACAATGGTATGTGATCTGGGGTGATCAGGGTCTGAATCCTCCTGATGTCAGATAGCTCTGGCTGGAAAAAGTGATAGGTAATGTTGCTCTTTTTAGGAGCCATGATGATGAAGATGAGCAGAGATAGGTGCTGATGATAACACTGAAGAATGGGCCACTGATTGGCTGGAGTAGATAACTGATGGCTGAAGCAAGTGCTGATGAAGATGGGTCAATACTGAAGATGGGGTCAAAACCAAAACCAAATGGAGATGGATACCCTGAAACACAAATAAGCAAATGTCAATATGATGCAATGTTTATGTATGCAGATGATATGCAATGGTTTGTGACTGAGCTGGATCTGATCAAGAACTCTGATATAGGTCCAAGTATGTTCAAGAATTCCAGATGGAGGTCTATAAATCCAGTAACCAAGGTGGGGGGCTCAAATAAAGAGCCACATGTCCAGGGTTTTAGAATCACAAGAACTGTTCCAACATGAAGTATTCTTAATCAACAAAGTAACAGGGTATTCTGAGGTCAAGGTACCTGCAAACCTGTAAACAGCCCAACCCCCTCACAGGTGGTGTTCTAAAACAAGGATCCTCAGACTTGGATCAGTTATGAGAAGTGTAAACACTTCTAACCCGGGGGTACAGTGTTTACACTAACCATAAAAGTTCCTCCTATAATTCACCTCAGTTTCTGAAGGTCAATACTAAAAGGTCATCCAGACTTAGCAGGCTTCCCAGATAGCCCTAGCATTGCAGGAAATCTGCAACACAGAGTTCTCAAGAAGAAACCCATATCTGAACCGTGTTTCATATTCCCACACCAGACCGAGATGGAATGGGAAAGAATATGATTCACTCTAGCCTAGGTGTCACTCAGGTCTCAGGTATAGGACCTTAACTCTCAATGGAACACCCACCCACCAAAGCAAACAAACAGATCCAGCCAGCACAGTATGACAGTATGATATATGTAAAGCTGTAAAGAAAGCAGATAAACAACTGTACATAAAGCAAGAAAAAACACAAATATACAAACACAAATAACACATAAAACCCCAGTAAACACAAATCAATCAAGCGCTAGGAGGAACCCACAAAAAGAACCAGAAGCCCTGGCTGCAGTATAAGGGTCCCCAGCAGAGTCGCCAAGCTGTCGCTCCCGATAAATGGGACGTAGGCCCAAATAAAGGTACAGACGCGAACGGTCGGCGAAAGGGACAATGAGAACACACAGCCGTGAACTCACTGGAGATGAATAGAGTCGCCAGCTAGGCATTTTTATCCCGGAGGAAAGGCAATGCTGCATAGACATAGAAAGATATGGATAAGACGGTTGCGAACCAGAGAGACTGAGAAAGGGGGTTGGTTACAACCTGGGAAGGTATTAGCACCCAGATTGTCCGTCGTACTCGACGGGATCCACGCTTGAAAGATTGGTGTTTTAAAGGGGTAGTGTCAGTGCAATCTGTGTATAGAAGAGCTGGAAGAGGATGTACAGGTGTCAGTGTAAGAGAAGCGAAGTGTGTAATATGGACAGTGTCAGTGTAAGGAACAAGAATAAGATGCTCAAGATCATGAGGCTAAAGAATAAAGCTGGAAAGAGGGGGAATATACAGAGACTTTTGTTCGATAACTGTTAAGTTATGCCTACGTATCCTCTCGTGCAATGAGGAAGTCAGAACACCGTAGTTCGATCCAAAGAGACTGAGAGGTGAATTGACCTGTGACCTGCTTGCTTGTCTATTCTCAAGTGTATGACTCGTCTGGCCCGAGTGCTAACTGTCTTGCATTAGACGGAAGAAGCAAGTTCTCGTTTGAGAGTGAATGAGATGAGAAAAGAATCCCGGAGGAGACGATTATTGTTTGTTTTTGAGTTTTCAATCTTTTATTGCCTTTGAAATTTTGTCATAAGTTAATGAGCTTAAGCCTAAACCAATGGGTTAGCAAACTCATCACATCTTCCCTCTGATTAGGGGTAATGAGAATACCTTAAGTGTGAAGTCAGATTCTCACACTTAATCACCTTTGGTGTAGGATTAAGATCATTAACCTACTTGTGATTATTTAGATGTTTTGTGGTTTTTGTTTAGTGTTGAGTAATGAGGTTAAGCCATAATCAGGGATTTAACAGACTCATTACACCATCCTAATAGAAGGATAATAGATGAGAATGTTTAAGCTGAGGAAAGCTCCTCAACTTAATCCATGATTAGGGATTAAACTCATGACAAAACAAGCCTTTGATTAAGTGGATTTTATTTAATGGTATGATGATGAAGTGGATTTTAGGGTTTGTAAGACAACTTGAGGGGGACTTGTCCATTAACACTAGGGTTAGTCCTTCTTAACCAATTAAGGATGAATTAGAACCCTAATGCAAGGCCCAAGTTACAAGTGTGATGTCTTGATACTTATTAAGTGAATTGATTAAAGGATTTAAACACATTAAGGGTTTAACACTTAGGATTAAAGTTATACACTCCATCCTAAGAGAAGGATGCAGGCATAAGCTTAATCACAAAGCCTTAAAGCCTTTAGGGTTTAGTCCCTGATTATGAGATGAGAAGAGAGGACTCAAAAGAGACACAAAGGTAAAACTAAGAGGGGAGACTAATCAAAACCCTAATTATTGTCATGCTTGGTTGTTCCTAAGGTTTGTGAGGTTTTCAAGAGAAGTCTTCAATGGAACCACCAGGAAGCAGATGAAAGGATCAAGAGAAGCAAAGCAACTTGCTTCATTCAAGAAGTCAAGTCACTTGGAGAAAGAAAGTAAACAGAAAGAAGAATGAGCAAGCTCAATCTCAAACACAAACAAAAATACAGCAATGGGTGTAAGAGAGATGAAAAGAAAAGTTATGAGAAGTGCAGGCAAATTCACTTCCCAAAATCACTTACCACCTGAAAGGTTAGAAAAGGAATGCAATGCAATGCAAAATGGGATGAGATGACATGATGAGAAACACAACCAGAAACATATACATGATGCTAATGATGCTATGAGATGCTACAAACATGAGGCAGCACATGGGAATGATCATACAAGTTCATGAATGCAAATGAAGCAAGTTAAGAAGCAAGGACATACATGAAAAGTTATGAAGTGCTCATGACATACAACATGGCAAATACATGATGCAATGATCAAACATGCTTTCAATATGTCTTATGATGTCAAATGAATCAAATGGATGCTTGAAATGTCATGGCAAGTCATGTTATGCAAGAGAATGCAAAATGGATGCAAATGAAAGCCCAAATTAGGGTTTATGAATCATACACCAAACACAAACCAAAATCAGAAGCAAACAACATTACAAAAAATTGAAAATGCACTCAAAGGACCCCTAAAACTATCCTAAACCAATGCCCAAAGGAGAGGTCTCAACTCTTAACCAATCTCAAGTTATGATTTTCACAAGTTTTTAGGGTTTTTAGGGTTCCTAAACAAGAAAATTACCAAACAAATGGAAATTGAAAGATCAAATTATGGCCATTTAATCTCACAAACTTCATGCTAAACACAATGCAATGCAAAAAGAATCAATGTCCAACTCTTCATGGATAGGCAGAAATGATTTTTTGAACTTTGGATCAAAATAATGCACAAAAATGATTTTAATTCAATGAGAAATTCTTAAAATGCATCAAGATCAAAAAATAAATTTGGTTTGAAGGTTGGACAATGTTTCTAAATGTCTTAGAACATTTCATGAATTTTTTGGTGATTTTTAAATACCTAAAAGTATTTTTAATGAATTAATTTTCATTAATCAATTAAAAATAATCTTTTAAATATTTAAAAATACTTTTTTAATGCAAAAATGAAAATAAAAATATTTTTTGTGTCATAAAAATTAATGAAACTCAGGATAAAAAATTTCATAATTTTTAAACAAGTTTTGCTATTTTAAATAAATTGGACAAATTAAATGAAAAGAAATGAAATAAAAACAAAATAAAATGGAAAGTAAACAAAAGGAGAGGCTGAGATTAATCCTGGGTTTGAAATGGTTGACCAGCGCGCATCTGGACGGCTGTGGTTGGTTCTGATTAGATTAAACTAATTATGATTTAAATAATTAATGAAAGTGGATTAGGGCTAAACAAAATGATCTGGGCCCTTCATGCGCGCGGGAAGTCCACTGGGTCAACCAATCCAACGCTCAACATTCAAACGCACTTAATGACCTGAGATATAGGGCTAACCACATTCAGGTGACCGGAGGGGAGCTCCGGTCATCTTCCCCGACGACCCCAAAACCCTAAAATACGATTCAGGCCACCATTCTTCAAATCAAAGCCAGAGAAACACTCCTCCACTCAAACCTTACTCGATTCAACTCTCAAAATGAATTTATCATGCTTAAACTAAGGGAATCGAAGCCATGAAGTTTCACGGGCAAAGTTTCAGAGCCCTGGTAAATCCTCATTTCTCAGCCATTCTTAAATCTAAAACCATCCCCATGACCAGCAAAGCAAACACAATCAAACTATAACTTAAAAAATCAAGCTCTAAGAGAAAAGTTTCATGACCATACCTGAGATGGAGACTCCTGTTTCTGAGCTTTCAAAGCTGTTCTTTGGTGCAAGCTTGCTCCACTGACTCCCCTGGTGCTAATGGCAGGCTTGGAATGAGCTTAAGCAAGCTATTTTGAGAGATTCCAATCTGATATAGCAGAAAATGGAGTTTGTGTACAGGCTGTTTCAGATCAATGTGATGGGTGGTTTTGGTTCCTCTTGATGTGTTTGACTTGTTGGTGAAAAGAGTTTGGATGTTTGATGGCTGTGGAAGGTGATTCGAAGGAAAATGCAGATGGGGTGAGTTTTGTGAATGCTGTGCTCTAGTGTGCTTCTGGCTTGCTTCTTTGTTGGTTTAGGTTCAGTGTGACAAGGTGAGGATGATGGTAAGACTTGCTTGAATGTTTGTGAGGTGTGGAGGCAGATTCGAAGAGAAATGCAAATGGGGTCAGTTTTGTGTATATGATGCTATGGTGTGTTTCAGCTTGGCCTCTTGATATGTTTGGCTTGCAAATGGATAGTATAAAATAATCCTATAGGTCAGATGATTTGACCTGGCCTTTATTGATTGGTAAGTTCACTTTTGCCAAAAGTCCACTCTTTGTGTAAGGAAAGCATGGGCTTGGTTCTAGGCTAGTACAAAGCATGGGGCTGTGCAGCAAGGGTGAGGGGAAGGGCTAGCAAGGTTCAGCATCCAATGTAGCAAGTGGTAGGAAGTGTTATCATGAGTTTTGCAAGTTGCTTGTCTTTGAAACTTCATGAAAATATCTTGTTATACAAACCATGTACATGAGAAACTTTGGTTCAATTCTGATTTTTAGAACTTATGTGATGTTTGTACATTGGTTTGAAGTGAACTAGAAGTTACAAAATGGCCTTGCTACATGATTTTGCAAATTTTCCAATTGGTGCATGTCTTGAAAATTAGTGATTTTTGCCAACTTTGTCACACCATAACTTTTGATCCAAAATGAATTAGGTCATGTTCTTGTACTTTTTGAAAAGGGAAAAATGTATTCTACAACTTTCATGACCAAAGTTTTTCCATTTGAAGCTTTATTGGATCAAAAATCAAGGCTTGAAAAATGACCTAAAATGACATATTCCTTAAAAGTCAACTATGCCCTAAAAAGTCAACTTTGCAAAAACTTCAAATTCTTGAATTTTGTGAACTTCAACCTTCTTCCATGATCAAATAAAGATCATATACACTCAAAATGATGAAGATCACCCCTTGGTTGGATCATTGGGGGCCTCAGATGCCCTGATTTTGCACTGACTTGTCTGAAAAGTCAACTCTTGATCAGATGACTTCCCCATGGAATTTCTTCATGAAACTTGATATGAATACTCCCTATACCATATAGAGACCAATGGAAACAAGAATGACCAAAAAATTTGGAGTTATGGCCTCTGAAACCAAAACCCTAATTTTAGGTCAACTGTGCAGTCAAACTTGGCTCTGCATTCACACCAATCCCAGTTCTTGTGATTCTTTTGCATTCTTGACTTTGAGAGGATATAATATGATACTTGAACACATGTAGACCCCTTTGAAGTGATTGATGGCCTTTGGAGTGGCTCAAAAGGCTCTTGGATTGCTCAGATCACAAACCCTAGGTGCAGATGACTTAGAATCTATGCAGTGAATCAAAAATGAGATGTGAGATGATATGATTGTGTTTATGCATATGAAATGATCACAAGCCATGGTGTGAATGGGTGAGGGCAAATTTGGGGTGTTTACACCAGTGAAGGAAGATTGTCGTCCAAAGAAGCAGAAGGTTCGTCGTATGCGTCCTGAAATGTCAGAAAAGATCAAGGCAGAGGTAATGAAACAGTTCAATGCAGGGTTCTTAGCAGTGACTTCTTATCCTCAGTGGGTTGCAAATGTGGTACCAGTTCCTAAGAAAGATGGTAAAGTACGTATGTGTGTAGACTACAGAGATTTGAACAAGGCTAGCCCTAAAGATGACTTTCCACTTCCTCATATTGATATTCTGGTAGACAACACTGCTCAGCACAAGGTATTCTCTTTTATGGATGGTTTCTCTGGTTACAATCAAATCAAGATGGAACCTGAAGATATGGAGAAGACAACATTTGTGACACAGTGGGGCACCTTTTGCTATAAGGTAATGCCATTTGGTTTGAAGAATGCAGGGGCAACATATCAGCGTGCTATGGTGGCTTTGTTTCATGATATGATTCATCATGAGATAGAGGTGTATGTGGATGATATGATAGCCAGGTCTCAGAATGAAGAGCAACATCTTGATCATCTACACAAGTTGTTTGAGAGGTTGAAGAAATACAAGTTGAGATTGAACCCAAACAAGTGTACTTTTGGAGTTAGGTCTGGTAAACTCCTGGGTTTCATTGTCAGTGGAAAAGGTATTGAAGTGGATCCTGCAAAAGTGAAAGCTATACGAGAGATGCCAGCTCCCCGTACTGAGAAGGAGGTTAGAGGTTTCTTGGGACGATTGAACTACATTGCAAGATTTATTTCCCAATTAACTGCCATCTGTGAGCCAATCTTCAAGTTGTTGAAGAAAGATCAGGTGATGGAATGGAATGATGAGTGCCAGACTGCCTTTGATGAAATCAAGAGATACCTTCTAGAACCACCAATTTTGATGCCACCAGTTGATGGAAGACCCTTGATTATGTACTTAACAGTGTTAGACAACTCAATGGGGTGTGTGTTGGGGCAACATGACGAGTCTGGTCGAAAAGAGCAGGCAATATACTACCTTAGCAAAAAGTTTACCGACTGTGAAACAAGATACTCACTGCTCGAGAAAACTTGCTGCGCTTTGGCATGGGCTGCTCGCCGACTAAGACAGTATATGTTGACCCATACTACCTTGTTAATTTCAAAGATGGATCCAATTAAGTACATATTTGAGAAACCTGCTCTCTCCGGAAGAATTGCGAGATGGCAAATGATCTTGACAGAATATGACATACAGTATACTACTCAGAAGGCCATTAAAGGAAGTGTTGTTGCTGATCATTTGGATCATCAAGCAGTGGATGATTATCAGTCAATGAATTTTGAGTTCCCTGATGAAGATATTATGATTATTACCAAAGAACCTGGACAATATGACGGACCTGAACAAGGATCCCGATGGACTATGGTTTTTGATGGTGCCTCTAATGCACTTGGTAATGGTGTTGGTGTTGTGATTAGTTCCCCTGAAGGTTGTCATACCCCGATTACTGCCAGACTTTGTTTCCATTGTACCAATAACATGGCTGAGTATGAGGCATGTATCCTGGGTATTAAAGCTGCTATTGATATGAAGATTCAGTTCCTTGATGTGTATGGAGATTCAGCCCTGGTAGTAAGTCAGATTAAAGGAGATTGGGATACCAAGCATGATAACCTCATTCCTTACAGAGAGCATGTGTTGTCTTTGATCCCACATTTCAAAGAGATTACCTTTGGACATATTCCACGAAGATAGAATCAGTTGGCAGATGCATTAGCTATCATGGCATCTATGTTTGAGATCAGCTGGGATGATGAAGCTCCCAAGATTACTATTGATAGATTTGAAAAGCCTGCATACTGCAATGAGATTGACACAGAAGGGGCAGAGGAGAAGCCTTGGTTCTATGAAGTGAAAAGATATCTTGAATCTCAGGAATTCCCTGAAGGGGCATCTGTCAAAGATAGGAAGTTCCTGAGAAAGTTTTCTGCTAAGTTCTTTTTGAGTAATGGCATTTTATACAAGCGCAATCATGATTCAACCTTGCTTCGTTGTGTGGATAAGAAGGAAGCAATTGAGATTATGGAAGACATGCATGATGGGATCTTTGGCACTCATTCTAGTGGTCATACTATGGCAAAGAAGATATTGAGAGCAGGTTACTATTGGTCTACCATGGAAGCTGATTGCTATCAACACTCCCGAACTTGTCATAAGTGTCAAATTTATGCTGATAAAGTCCATGTACCTCCATCACCCTTGAATGTGTTGACTTCTCCTTGGCCCTTTGCCATGTGGGGCATTGATATGATTGGTGAGATCAAGCCTACTGCTTCTAATGGGCATCGTTTCATCCTGGTTGCTATTGATTACTTCACGAAGTGGGTAGAGGCAGCTTCGTTTGCATCTGTTTCCAAGAATGTTGTGGCTCGATTCATTAAGAACAATCTCATATGTAGGTATGGCATCCCTGAAAGGATTATCACTGACAATGGCTCTAATCTGAACAACACTATGATTACTGATCTCTGCACGCAGTTCAAGATTAAGCATCATAACTCTTCTCCGTATCGTCCAAAAATGAATGGGGCAGTTGAAGCTGCTAATAAGAACATCTAGAAGATTGTACAGAAAATGACTGTTACTTACAAGGATTGGCATGAGATGTTACCATTTGCTCTTCATGGTTATCGTACCACAATACGTACTTCAACAGGGGCAACCCCATTCTCCTTAGTCTATGGTATGGAAGCAGTTCTGCCCATTGAAGTTCAGATTCCCTCCTTGAGAATTATGAAGGATGCAGGATTGGATGAATATGAGTGGATTCAGACTCGACTTGACCAGATAAATTTGATTGATGAGAAGAGGTTAGCAGCAGTTTGTCATGGCCAGATGTACCAGAAACGGATGATCAAAGCTTTTAACAAGAAGGTTAAGCCAAAGGTATATCAGGCTGGTGACTTGGTAATCAAGCGTATCATATTACCACAGGGTGATCCTAGGGGCAAGTGGACTCCAACATATGAAGGACCATTTGTAGTCAAGACAGTGTTCTCAGGAGGTGCCATGATACTGACTACAATGGATGGTGAAGACTTCCCACAGCCTGTAAACGCAGACATAGTTAAAAAATACTACGCAAAAAAAGAGACCCGCTAGGTTGACAGGCCTAGGCAAAAATAAGGGCATCCCGGCAAACCAAAAGGGTTTGGGCAAAAATTAGGGATATATATAAAAAGATGTACACCCGGCAAGTTGAAAACCTGAAAAGGCGGCTTGGGCAAAAAAGGGTATCCCGGTGGATTGAAAACCTGAAAGGGCAATCCAGGCAAAAGTTTGGGACTAAAGCGTATGACTATGTCTCGTTTGGATCACCCATGAAACTGCAACCAGTTGTACTACTTACTCAAGCTCGAACAGATAAAGCTCAATCCAATCGTTTCCGTCTCAACAGCAGAAGATGAGATACTTGAAGATAATGGCAATAGTAGAATTGAAACTCAATAGAATTATTTCCCGCATAGCTGATTTCTCTGTTTTGTAAAAACTTTATGACAAAATCCTCTTACTAGGGTTTATGTCTCCTTGTACAAACTTACCCGTGTATGGGTCACTTTTTGATATAAATAAATTCCATCTTTTGAATCCAGATTTACTTTTACCCTATTTACATAAGCGAAACGTCCATTGGTTGTGTTTGAATGCCTGTATGCTTTTGAATATGATTAATGTTTACCAAAAATGCATGAATGCTTAATATGATTGATGTTTACCAGAAATGCATGAAAATACAGTAATAGTATTTACTAAGGACGAACGAGGGAAGGATTTCAACGAAGCTTCGCCGGTTCACCTTTACAAGACAGTTACAAACCCTCAGTAGGACGAATCCATCTTCATAAAGTCTGATCTCCTCTGGAATTTATATCCATCTCTTTTATCCTCATACGGATATTCGGGAATTTACTTTCCAATAAGGGTACGACGAACGAAGACGGGAAGTTATATCTGCCCTACCATCAAACGAAGACGAAGGTTATATATACCTTACTATCCCCAGCATACGGGAGGTGATATATACCTTATTATCCCCAGCATCCGGGAGGTTATCTATACCTTGCCATCCTCGGCATATGGAAGGTTATGTATAACATATTCTTCAACAATGAATCGGGATTTATTTTCCCTGGCCAGCAGTTGTTATACAAAGACATCCAGACACTTCCGGCAGTATCATACCATACATACATCATTTACATCATACCATAACATACATATCCATAAATACATAGTACATTACCTAAGTGCATCATATTATACATGCATACATAATGCATAAACTAATACTATCATACAGAATGCTATTTTGTTTTTAGGTTAATTATCCAACAAACAAACTTATGATCATCAGGACTGCTCTATCCTCCTGAAAGCTTATAATCTCATCAGGACTGCTCAATCCTCCTGAAGACATGCTGTTACATCAGGATTACTCCAGTCTCCTGAAAGCATATCATATTATTACCTCAGGATTGCTCCATCCTCCTGACAGCTTTTTATACATCAGGATTGCTTCATCCTCCTGAAATCATATCATTACCTCAAGATTTCTCCATCCTCTTGACAGCTATCATCATTACTTCTGGACTGCTTCATCCTCCAAGACGTATTTCAGAAGAACAAATCCTGACGTTCTTTTGATCATTAAGAGCAAATCCTGACGCTCTTTTAACCCATTGTTCAAGACATCTTTCAGAAGAGCTAATCCTGACGCTCTTTTGGCCCCTTGTTCAAGACATTTTTTTCAGAGGAACAAATCCTGACGTTCCTTTGATCTCTAAGAGCAAATCCTGACGCTCTTTTGACCCTTTGTTCAAGACATTTTTCAGAGGAACAAATCCTGACGTTCTTTTGATCCTTAAGAACAAATCCTGACGTTCTTTTGGCCCTTGGAGAATAGGCAAATGGTCTGTACAAAGATCCATTCCCTAATCCAAAATATTTCCAACTCAAATCATGTTGTATAAATGATTCAGAGACGGCCTATACAAAGACCTAGTACTGATATCCAGTATCAACATAAAGGCATCATCATGTTCTGACACCTTAGATGGCATCTCTAAGCCCATCCCCAGTTTTTCCAAGTGGCATCTTTAAGCCCACTCAATCATATTCAACTAGCCATGCACTGGTGAGTGCAAATTTTTGGGCTTTTGTGTTCAATCCCCTTCAACCTTCCAGGTCACGACTGGCAAATATACCAATCTAACCCCTCAGGTTTCAGAAAGTTGAACAGGGGCAGCTGTTGTACCCCAAAATTTGCCCTCACAATACAAGACTTTGTGTTCTAAGAAGGTTCACAAGGTTCACAAGTTCCCAACACTTACAAGACCTTTCATGAGGTTCATGAAGTCTACAAGTTACTTTATGAAGGTTCACAAGGTTCACAAGTTCCACAATGCTTTCAATACCTTTCTTGGGGTTCATGAAGTCTACAAGTCACTTCTTGAAGGTTCACAAGGTTCACAAGCTTCTCAACATTTACAAGACCTTTCATGAGGTTCATGAAGTCTACAAGTTACTTCTTGAAGGTTCACAAGGTTCACAAGATTCACAATGTTCACATAACCTTTCATGAGGTTCATGAGGACTACAAATTCACTTTATGAGGTTCACAAGGTTCACAAGTTCCCAACACTTACAAGACCTTTCATGAGGTTCATGAAGTCTACAAGTTACTTTATGAAGGTTCACAAGGTTCACAAGTTCCACAATGCTTTCAATACCTTTCTTGAGGTTCATGAAGTCTACAAGTCACTTCTTGAAGGTTCACAAGGTTCACAAGCTTCTCAACATTTACAAGACCTTTCATGAGGTTCATGAAGTCTACAAGTTACTTCTTGAAGGTTCACAAGGTTCACAAGATTCACAATGTTCACATAACCTTTCATGAGGTTCATGAGGACTACAAAGTCACTTTATGAGGTTCACAAGGTTCACAAGCTTCACAATACCTCCCATGAGGTTCACAAGACATTTTATGGTGGTTCACAAGGTTCACAAAGTTCACAATTGGTCAAAAGAGTTGACAATTCCCTCAAACAATGCACCTCCTAAGCAGTGCATCCAAAACTAGGGTTTTGACTTTAATCAGGCTAAATGGATTTCCAAGACTTAAAGTGAGCTTCATAACATCTTATATGTGTGTAAGAACCCCCATGACAAGTTTCAAGACTTTTCTCAAAAGTTTGCTCAGTCAGATGATCAGATAAGTCAAAATCAGTCAATGCAGTTAAAAAGTCAAACTGAGGTCAACTGTGGTCAAACCAAAGTCAAACTTCATGATTTTTTGCCAACATCAAGTATATGAAGTAAAATTCATCATTTGATCAAGGGTTGATCATGATTCATCAAGGAGATTCCAGATCATCAATAATCAGGAGTTTCTAAATTAGGGTTTCCTCAGTAAAAGTCAACTGAACTTTGACCAGCCATAACTTTCACATACTTCATCACCAAGTCTCCACTCAAAGCTCATTTTTAAGGAAATTGAATTCTCTACAACTTTGATCTTGCAAGTTAAGCCCAAAAATGCTTCATTTGGAAGATATGAGCTAGGACATTATAGGTCATTTCAAAAGTCAACAAAAAGTCAACAACTTCAAAAGGGCATAACTTGAGATTGGTAAATTATATGGACATGAAACCAATGGGGTTGTTTAGAGGACTCTTAATGCTTTCCAAAATGTCCAAGAACACCCTCATACCTTTAAAATTGATGGAGATATGCCCTTGCAAAGTTGGGAAATTTTGTGATGGTTTATAATGAAAATGGGGGTTTAGAACCAATTCTTTCCAAATGGGCTTGCTAAATTGTGATCCAATCCATATCATATCATCATGCACGACCCAAATGACTAAAATTCAGAATTTTTATTATTTTATTTTTATTTATTTTTGATTTAATTCATAAAAATCATTTTAAATAAATATAAAATATGAAAATATATTATTAAAGGGAGATTTGGTTTCTAGAACATTTTAAATATTGATTGAAGTTGAAAGGGAAGGAAATCATGAGATTGGTACAAAAATAGTAAGCCTTCATGAGCAAATATTTGAATTTCAAAGCATAATCTTTTTCAATCTTCAAATATCAAAATTTCCATACAACCATTCAATTTTTCTGACCTAAATGATTCACATATAAGTACTGATCACAACCCTAGCATTCATACACGAATTTGCTGCCTCAAAGTGTAAGTTCAAAACCTCAAAAATTCATCCAAAACTCATATTCGGATTTGGAGTTTCAGAGCACTAGAAGGTAAAAAAAGAACATAGAGATGTTCTTTAGACATCACTGAAGCAAAACCATCACTCACATTCATCTCATACATGCCCTATTGTTCAACCCGAGCCATTCTTGTTCTTGTTTTTCTTTTTTTCGATTACATCAATTCATTGCATATTAATGGATTTTGTTTATCTAATGTTATTCACAATGTTATGTAGAATGTTTCTGGGCAGGAAAATCAAAGAAACCGTGGCAAATGCATAAAACACCATTGTTAGGGTTTGGACCTAGGTTTAGGGTTTTCTAATTTAATGAATATAAATGGATTCTAAAAACACAGGATGAATCGCATGAATGATTGGATCATGTTGCTGTGTTTGATTTTGTGAAATTGTACAGTTTTGTTGCCCATTGAGTTTCGTAGGTTTTGCTGGAACTTGTTATTCGCAGGTAAATTCCCAGCAACATTCGTAGGTAAAAACGCAGGTATGAGGAAGAAGATGAAGTCCATTCGCGCCTGTTTTAAAAATTCAAATTCTTGTTTAAAAATATTATGAATTAGTTCTGGCTATATTTCACAAACGCATGTTTGTCCTAGTGGTAAGGCTGATACGCGTATTATGTGAAGGCACTGGTTCGATACTTGGCTGGGCACATTTTTTTCTCTTATTTTTTCAGGTCAAGCGTACATAATATATTATGCATTGTTACCATTCCATTAGCAGTTAGGCTCTCCCAGCCAGGCGGTAAAGCATGCGCGTTAATGATCAAAGGTCCTGGGTTCAACACCACCCCAGGCCTTTTTGATTTTATTATTTTTTCTGATTTTTCAAGATGAAGCATAAAACCAATTTCCCACTCTCTTTTGTTGCCTGCGTGCATAGTGGCTTGGTGGTGGTCCTTCTTGCTGGCAAACAAGCTGACCTGGGTTCAAACCCCAGTCAGGTAAGTTTTCACATTCTTTTTTTTTTCTTTTATTTGTTTTAAGTATTATTATTAAATTAAATATAATCTTATGTATATATGTTTTCTAAATAATTAATAATAAGGCATGTTTAATATGTTCCAAATTTTAAAATATATAAATTTTCTAAAATTATTTTCTTTATCATATGTAAATATAATATATGCATATTATTAAATAATTTTATAATTAAATTAAAAACCCTAAAAAATATTTTTCTAAACAAAAAACCCTAATTTTGTGAAAACCTAATTTTATTTTCTAATTCTTTACATAATTATAATATATATTTATTTAGTATAATTTTTGTAAATATAATAATTAGTAGAAATAAAATTTTGTAAATATGATTAATTTTTGTGAATATGATATTTAAAATTTATTTTCTTCATATAATGTGTAAATATTTTTTTAAATAATTGTTGATATATATTTAGAAATAATTAAATTTTGTAATGATTTAAATTTATAATTATATTATGTTTAAAATTTTTTTATAGTAATTATTTAATTATTCATGTTTCTAAATAAATGCTTATATATTAAAATCCAATTTTGTGTTTATTATTCTAATTATGTCATTATAATATTTTTTTATTTAATTCTATTTAATTATTGTTACTAATTATATTATTAATTATATTTGCTTCACTAATCTTATATATTTTATTATTATTATTATTTCACTAACTTTATTTATTTTTAATATTTTTACTAACCTTATTTTTTTAATTATTATTATTACTAACCCCTATTTATTTATTTATTGTTTATTTATTATTTTTGCTTATTTATTTATCTTTTGCTTATTATTTATTTTTGCTATTTATTTTAATTTGCTTATTATAATTATTATGTAATTGCTTCTTGGTGTAATTTTGTAAATATTTAATTATTTAATTTGCTTGCTATGGTTAGTAATTTAGGGAGTGCAAAACATGTATTTTATTTAAAAATAAATTTAGATCATTTTAATTATAAGATAAATTTAAATTAAACACTCACACACGTAAGTCGATTTTTAATCGCCATCCCACATTTCTAAGGTTATCCCTCAATGTTGCCTACTAATAAGGTCAAGTGGGTGTATAAAGCAAGTCCCTTAAAAGAAAAAATCATCAAGTCCCTAATGGTTGCCTTTAAAGATCAAGTCCCTTCGAATAATGATGATAGTCCCTCCTATATGCTTAACACACCCCACAGTTGCCTTCATAACCAGATGTCCCTCACATGTCCCTTACATCCAAGGTAATGACTACCTACTCCTTAATAGTAGGGATAGTCTTACCAATTAAAGGATAAAGAACAAGAAAGACTTAAAATTTTAGGGTAGGTATCTCTTAGTTGCTTGCTCACTCCATTTTTTTCAAACTTTCCACAATTTCAAACAAATTTTCAAAAACAAGTTTTTACGCATCCGTACATGGATCATTATTAACTCATATGAAATTTTTTCTATTCACACACTACACTTTCAAAAACAATTCAAAAGTGAGCTAAGTAACTAAGAGCCCATGGATAACCATGGATGTAAAGGGTGCTAACACATTCCCTTTACATAACCTACCCCCCGGACCCAAAAATATCTCTTAAGGTCTTTCCTGTTCTTTTATACCCTTTCCTTTGGATAAAATAAAAGTCGGTGGCGACTCTTGCTATCCGCAACATAACTAAAGTCAGTTCTCCCACCGTGTTACATGCTACTATGTCATGAATAACGGGTGTGTCGAAGAACAAAATGCATTCTTCGAAAGACCCACTGAGTCCATGAGGGGGCACTTAAAGCCTCTGTGTATCACCAGAAAGGTGGAAAATGTGGCCATTAACAAAATTCTGGTTGATTGTAGCACAACTGTGAATATCATGCCACACTTCTTGCTTCCCAAGATTGGCAAGTTCGACACAGACCTCAAGCCTCACAACTTGGTCCTGTCAAACTATGAAGGCAAGACTAGACCTATTATGTGGGTCCTACAAGTGGATTTCCCTGTGGGAACAGTTACCAGACCCACTCTATTTATGGTGGTCGAGAGTAAGGCCAACTATAACCTTTTGCTAGGAAGGGAGTGAATATGTGGCGTTGTTGTAGTGCCATCTTTAATGCATCAAAGTGCCACCATTTGGAGGCCAAATGGCATTGTAGAAAACATTAAAGTTGACCAAGGTTACTTCAAAGTACCCTTCAATCATGTGGAAGGTGTGGAGTTCGACAAGAACTTAGCACACATTAGTCCATGTGCACCAACAGAATTCGAGTTCACACCAGATGATCACGCATACTTCACATTGAACCTCTATCCCGTCGAAGGATTTCGCTGGGATAGAGAAGTTGTAGGAGAAGCAGGAAATCTCCCACCTTATTTCCCTGATCCTGAAATTCGTTCCACAGGCTGGGGAAGCGAAGGAAGTAATAATGACTGAATTCGACGCATTAAGAAGAATTTCGGCCTACGTGGCTGAAACAAGAATACAAGCGGCCTTAGAGGCTGCAGGAAGTGAAATGGCTGCTGAGGCCATTACAGATTTTGTTTAAGAGGATCCTGCAAAGGATTTCGACCAATAGGCTCTAGATAAGGCTCAGCAAGATTCAGACCAGAGGCTTGATGAAATTTATGACAATTAGCCTTTGGGATTTGAAAGAGATCCTTTGTCAGAAAGTACCAAAATGTTGGCTCAGGACCCCTTAGAAGAAATTGACCTGGGAAAAGGGGAGTTGAAAAGGCATACCTACATTAGTGTCAACCTCGACCCAGAACTTAAGGTCGAAGTGGTCCACCTGCTGAAATAATTTAAAGATTGATTTGCATGGGACTATAATGAAATGCCTGGTTTGGAAAGAGAGTTCGTCGAACACAAGCTACCAATCAATCCTGGGATAAATCATGTCAAACAAATTCCAAGACGGTTTTCCCCAGCAATCCTAACGAAAATTAAAGAGGAGATTAAAAGGTTGCTTCGATGCAAGTTCATTCGCACAAATAGGTACATCAAATGGTTTGCAAATATTGTGCCAGTAATTAAAAAGAATGGTTCTTTAAGGGTATGCATAGATTTTAGAGATCTAAATTCTGCAACCCCTAAAGATGAATATTCAATGCATGTGGCAGAAATGTTAATTGATTCTGATGCAGGACATGAGTATCTAATTATGCTAGATGGCTAATCAAGATACAATCAGATATTCATTATTGAGGAAGACGTTCCTAAAACTAAGTTTCAATGCCCAGGGGCCTTGGGCACATATGAATGGGTAGTCATGCCTTTTGATTTGAAAAACGCAGGTGCAAATTACCAAAGAGCAATGAATTCAATTTTTCATGATTTCATAGATATGTTTATGCAAATTTATATTGATGACATAGTTGTAAAGTCCATTTCTGGGCTAGACTACATCAGTCATCTCTGACGATCTTTTGAAAGAATGAGAAAACATGGTCTTAAAATGAATCCTCTCAAATGTGCTTTTTGTGTGCATGAAGGGGGCTTTTTGGGATTTGTGGTCCATAAAAAAGGGATCAAAATCAATCAGAATAAGACTAAAGCTATCATGGAGGCTAAAACGCCTTCAACAAAGAAGAAACTCCAATCACTCTTAGGCAAGATCAACTTCTTGAGGAGGTTTATATCAAACCTGACTGGAAAGACTCAAGCTTTCTCACTTTTGCTGCGTATGGGCAAAGAAGGATTTCTGTGGGAGAAAGCTCAATAAGAAGCCTTCGACAAGATCAAGGAGTACTTGAGTCATCCTCTAATTCTTTCTCCACCTTGTAGAAAGAAAAGTATGAGATTGTACATAGTTGCTTCAGATAGAACTTTAGGGAGTATGTTAGCCCAATAGGATGACAATGGCATCGAAAGAGCCATTTATTACCTTAGTAGAGTTTTAAATGATGCAGAAACTAGGTATAGTATGATAGAAAAATTGTGCCTATGTTTGTAATACTCTTGTACTAAATTAAAGCAATATATAAAGCCACTTGATGTTTATGTTTCCTCGCGTTTTGATGTTATTAAACATATGTTGTCTAACCCTATTTTGCATAGTCGAATTGGGAAATGGGCAATAGCATTAACTGAGTATTCTTTAACATATAAACCTTTAAAAGCAGTTAAAGGACAAATGGTTGCAGACTTTATAGTCGACCACTCAGTTAACGAAAGTCCTCTGATTATCTGGAGATTGAGCCCTGGAAGTTATACTTCGACGGGTCGAGTCACAGGGATGGGACTGGAATTGGGATACTTGTTGTTTCTCCTAATAAAAGTCCAACAACACTTAAGTACAGAATTGATGGTCATTGCTCCAACAACGAAGTTGAATATGAAGCTTTAATAGCTTGACTTGAGGTATTATTGGAATTGGGGGCAACTCATGTCGAAATAATGGGAGACTCGGAATTGGTAATAAAACAAGTCACCAAAGAATACAAATGCATAAAAGAAAATGTAATTATGTACTTTGTAGTAGTGAATAGACTATTGAAAAAATTTCAAGCAGACACCTTTCGACACATTCCTAGATTACAAAATCAAGTCTTCAATGACTTGGCTCAAATTGCATCAGGATACAAAGTTTCAAAAGAAAAATTACAAAGTACAATTGAGGTTAGAGGAAATGTTGTGTCAGTAGGTTTATCCCCATCAGATATAGAAGAAACTAAGCTTGGGTATGTTGATGAAGAAAATTTTGCAATATTGATGGTCGATAGCATAAGTGACAAAGATTGGAGGAAGCCCTTAGGGGACTACCTAGAAAATCCAACAGCTTCGACGGAAAGGAAAATCAAATACCAAGCCTTAAGTCATGTTCTCTTGGGGAAAGAATTGTTTAAAAATACTGCTGAAAAAGGACTATTGCTTAAATGCCTTAGTGAGGCTGAAGCGTATTTAGCTCTTTCGAATGTCCCTTGTGGGGCATGTGGAGCACACCAAGTAGCCTACAAGATGAAGTGGCTTTTATTTTGATAAGGTGTGTATTGTCCTGCTATCTTGAAAGACTGCATAGAATTTGCCAAAGGATGTCAAGAATGTCAAATGCGCGCTGGCATCCATGTGCCAGCGAGTGAATTGCACTCGATAATAAAACCTTGGCCTTTCAGAGGATGGGCTTTGGATTTGGTTGGAGAAATTCGACCAGCATCTTCAAAATAATCACAAGTACATTTTGGTAGGGGTTGACTATTTCTCCAAATGGGTCGAAGCAATTCCATTGCCAAATGTTGATCAAGAATATGTAATTGAATTTATTTAGAAACATATCATATATAGATATGGTATCCCAGAAACAATCACTATAGATCAAGGGTCTGTATTTACTGGTCGAAAGATGCAAAAGTTCGCCACAGAAATGAGTTTTAAACTTTTGACATCTACACCTTATTATGCCCAGGCCAATTGCCAGGTCGAAGCAACGAAGAAAATAATTATTGATTTGATAAAAAAGAATGTGGGTAAGAAGCCAAGAAATTGGCACAAGACATTAGACCAAATCATGTGGGCATGTCGAACTTCACCCAAAGAAGCAACCAATACTACCCTGTTTCGACTTACTTATGGGCACGACGCAATTTTACCCCTTGAAATTTATCTTCAGTCCACAATAATTCAAAGGCACCATGAGATTCTAGCTGAAACTTATTGGATTATGATGCTAGATGAATTACTTGACCTGGACGAATAAAGACTTCATGCGTTGGAGTTATTAGAGAGGCAGAAGAATAGGATAGAGAAATCATATAACAAAAAGGTTAAATTGAAAACCTTTTCAGTTGGTGAATTAGTGAGGAAAGTCATATTACCTATGGATAAAAATACTAGATCCTTAGGGAAATGGTCACCCAAATAGGAAAGCCCTTTCCAAGTTACAAAAGTGTTTAGTAACAATGCCTATGAGATTCATGAGATTGAAGCTGATTTAAGAGTCTTTAAAGTAAATGGGAAATATTTAAAAAGATATAGGCCAATTCTTAAAGAGATTTCATATAAGAAAATAAAAATTTCATTGATAATCAAGTGGCCATAAAAGGCCTACAATTACAGAAGCCTAAAAACAAGTTTTAACAACCAAAAGAAAAGAAAACCTAGACTTCAACACCCTCCCAAGTGAGCAAATTAAGGTCATTCATCCAGTCTTCATCAGCTTCATCATCATCTGGATGCTCATTCTTGGGAGGCTCCTTTGTGGGAGAGGTTGTCCTACTCACCTTAGTCTGGGAACGAGTGACTACCCCTACATGAGGAGAAGGGTTTTCCTTCTTTTTTGTGTTCTTCCCCTATTTGTGTGAAACAGTATCATCCACCTTCTTTGCAGAATTCTCCATGTTGTTGTGATGAAGAAGTTGGACTGAATAAGGGTTATTTATAGGAGAAAGGTGTATGTGTTGATTTGCCAGATAATAGGCAGTCAAAAAGTGCGTAAAGTCTTCCTTGAGAATAACATCCTAAAAAGGCGTTCTAGCTCCAATGTTTAATTTGGAACTTGTGCCACATAAGTATGAGGCATTGAAAGCTGAAACGTTGTCGTCATAATTAAGGGTAAAGCGATAACGCTTTGACCCAAATTTAAGTTAGAATCGTTCTGACTAACAGGTTATTTCAACAGCCAAAATAAAAAAAAACATTACTTATGCAGAAAAAGAGAATGTAAGTCGAAAGTAATAAAAAGCATAAATTAAAATGGGGTAATGATGCCCTAAATTATCGTTACATAAAGGCCACATCGGGGCCAAAAGAAAAATACACAAAGAGGGAAACACAAAGCCCTAAGATATCACAGAAGTCGTCGAAGATCGGAAAGGGATCTTAGATTTCAATTGAAGAAAATTGTGCTGGCTGATTAGAAGGAGGTTTTCACATAAGGCCTTGTCAAGTTTGGTTGCAGCAAGCTCTTTGTCGAGCACCTCAGCAGTGTCGATAAGGTCAATAGTGTGCTTCAATTCAGCATCCAGTTCAGTACTATCAAATTGAATTAGCTCAAGGTTGCTTTGCTTAGCCTCAACAATTTTATTTTGAAGTTCTTCAAGATCTTTTTCCCAAATTTCAAGGGCTAAGTTATTGGCAGCTATTTGCTTCTCCCTCTAGTCTTTCGACTTCATTCTCAGCTTCCCTAGCCCGATCCCACGCATTACAAGTCTTGGCTCAAGTTTTCTAAATGATATCTTCAACATTTGGGGCCAACTTGAGATCATCCTACATCTGGTTCACCAGAGTACTTAGCTTCATAAGGGCATTAGAGTTCTTGGGATCAAGGGTCGAGAGGTCCAGTTGTTACAATGTGTCTTTCAGGTAGAGGCAGGCAGTGGGGTTTGCGTCCAAAGTAGTTTGGATATCCCTCTTGAAGAATTTGTCCTTTATTTTCTTAAGGATTGGACCAAAGAAATCATCAAGAGTAGAGGCCTCAGGAGCTGTCGAAGAGCTGGTTCCAGAAAAGCCAAGACTCTTCCTAAGCTTCAGCCTAACATACTCCATAGGGTTCGACAACTTCAGAGTTGTCATTTGATCCCTAGCCGCAGGAGTCGAGTGTTGGAAATTAGGAGTTTGTTGGGAAGCTCCCTCAGACAAGGTTCGTTGAGTCTTTTCAAGATTTGTTTCTTGTTCAACCTCATCCTTGTCCTAATCATCATCCTCTTCTTCCTCCTCATTTTCCTCCTCCTACTCGGGATCATCCAAGATTTTGTCTTGAGCAGCAGCTTGGGGATTCTCCACAATCTCTGGATCTTTACCTTTTGGGCTAGAGGGGCAGGATCTTCAATCTCTTAATCATTTTCTTCTTCTTCAGCAGCAAAGGCTGCATCCATTTCCTTAACAAGCCCACATGTCTGGCCAGCAAAGTCCTTTCCAAAAGCATTCTTGTACTCACACTTTGAATCATCAGTGTGAGACTGCTGAGTAGTTATTTTAGCAGGAGAGTTTTGTGCGACTTGTAATGTTGGAGGAGGGATAGCTGTCATATTCATGGGTTGGTTAATCTCACCCAAAGAGATATAACCAGAGCAAAAATCAGAAGTTGGGTGATAAGTAGACTCACCTTGGCTGTTCATAAGAACTATAGGCGAATGAGTGGCAGTCGAATGTTGTTGAGCAAAGTCTGCCATAGTCTGTTGATAAAAAAAGAAGTTGAGTCGAGGTTGAGAGAAGAGATTAAAAAGGGATAAAATTCCAAGCTAAATACCTTATTCTCTTCACCACCTTGACTGTAATTGGCACTCTCAAGAGGGCCAACAATAGGTTTCACCACACGAGTGGAAAGTTTAGCTTCGACACCACCTTAAGTGGATGCCTTTTTCAAAATTTTGGCCACCTTGAATGAAGGTTGGCCAGCAGCACTAGGAGATTGTGCAGTCTTCCTCTTCCTCTCGAGGAGCTGCTCCTCAGGAGATTCATCATCGTCTGTAGGGGTAGCAGCACTCGAAGGGGCAAGGGCCACTCCAAAATCAACAGTAGGAAGTCGAGGGAATTTTGGAGGAAAAAGTCAAAAAGCCACCTCATACCGCCTCTCACGAGGAACGTTTGGAGGGATTTTCAACTTATCCATCTTTTGTAAAAATTTCTCCTTCAAAGTGACAGTAGCCTCACGAACGGTTTGACTAAGGTCATCTAGTCGATAGAAAGTGTCAAAGTATTTTTGAAAAGCTTGTATCTCTTAGATGTGAGCAAACTTACTTTTCTTGACCTTCTCCTGCACATTAACAAAAGTAAGGTCAAGTTGGGAAGAAAATTCAGTGGCAGTGAGAAAGTTTTCATTGTAGTACTTGCACCACCAGTCATTAAAGAGATGGGTACGTTGAGTCGAAGGTCGAAAGAAGACAGGAGACATGACTGCCTTCTGGGATTCATATCTGGAAAAGATGTCAGCAACATCATCCTCATCGAAAATGTTGTTGTAGAAAATGACATGGCCCTTTTTATCATAGAGGCATCTAGGGAAGCTTTGACTTAGCCCAAACTGCCTAGAAACCAAATTTGGTTGATAAGCAATGAGGATTGTGTCGGGTTTTTCGCCATTCATCATGTAAACAAAGAATCTGGGAATTGAAAAGGCTTCCCAAATTCCAACATAGTCCGTGTGAAGTTTCTTTGTGGGGGGAGTTAGGGAATTCCCTAGTGAACCATCTGGGACCACACTTTCTTCCAGCAAAGGGAGATATGGATGGTGTAAAATCATATTTATGTGCAAACATCATCATAAAGCTAGAAAATTCCCCTTTTAGGGTTTCGCCTTTATCATTAGGAGTGAGCTTGGCTAGTCGAACACCTTCAGTGCTCCTGAGCCTGATCTCTTCTGATTCCTCATCAACTTTCCCTTTTATGGGAAAAACAGACTCAAAGGTGGCATTTATCCAAAGTTGAAGGAGCCAGAGAGGACCATTAAGAGTCATGGTACCTGAGTTGTTGTCTGGGTTCCTCAATCGAGTCGCTCCTTCACTGAGAGACTCATAGAGACTAGCCAAGATAAGTTCATTTAAGCAAACCTTTTTGTTGTTGTGAAGCTAGTTTGCCAAAGGCAGATATTTCTTCACCACCTATAAAGACTTGGTGTAAAATACATATATGGATAGCCAGAAAGTAAGGAAGGCAATATGTTCCTTATCAGAAACTTCCTCTTTATTTGGTTTGGAATGGTGCTTAAGGAAGATGGTGTATGTCAGTTTGGATGCATAGAAGCCAATAGTGTATTCAACATCAATTGTAGGGTCATAAGTAGGACCATCAGGTCGAAGCCCTGCGATAGCGGCTATGTCAAAGAGAGTGGTGGTAACCATCCCACAAGGAAGATGAAAAGTATAGTGGGTGCAGTCCTAGAAGTACAAAGAGGCGGCCAGAAGGTTCAAGCAATAAGGTATATGTGTCTTCGACAACATTAAAAGATCATAGATCCCTATGCTTTTGGAAAAATACTCAAATTGGTCCTTTAACTCTACCCCTGGGTCCAATTTGGTCCTTTAATTCTAAAAAGATCAAAGTAGTCTTTTAATTGTTCAAAAAGGTCCACGTTAGTCCTTTTCGTCCATTTTTACTAACATCGTTTGTTTATACACACGTGGCAACTGAGTTGGCAACGAATTGTCATCTTCATCAACAAGGTCACCAAAATTTTAAAATAAAACCCCAAAACTTTTTCCTTCTGCAAGAATCGAACCAAAGTCACCATATTTATTTTGAAATAAAGTTTACCGCTGGGCTATATCACATCTATTTATTTATTTCATGAATAAAATACTTATCCCTTATTTATTTCATGAAAGTGTTCCACTGTCATCTTCTTATATGCATCGTTTTCTCTCAAACCAAATCATTTATTCTCTCTCTACAACTGTTCTATAAGCCACACCAACATGTCCCACAACCAACACACAAGAACACAAAACATACCATCACTTCCATATCCAATAACATAAACCACAATAGTATTATGCAAAAACCACGGATTATACAAAAGAACTAAACATTGAAAAACTATGGAATATCCAAAAGAACTAAACATTGAAAACTATGGATACCGTAGTAGTATTATACGAAAACCAGATCTACAAACTCAGAAAAAAGAGATGGATTCCTAATAGTACTACTAGCTACCTTCTAAATTTATTTGTCCTTTCCATTTTCTCTAAACAAAACAAAACAAAACAAATATTTTTCAAAAAAAAAAAACTACTCAACATCGCATCATCGAAATCTACACAAACGTGCTTTGTTTCCTCTGCCTCCGGTAGCCAAACTTTCTACAAATTCTATCTCGTTTTTCAATTCCGATGAGTTGTTTCTCCTCCACTCACTATCCAAGGGTGTCCTGAAAAAATCACAAAAACTTGGAAGCATCTCTACAAATCATCTTTCTCAACAGATCATTAGCAGAGGATGAAACAGAATGCAATATTCTAGATGGAAACCTCATATTCGCTCTAATAACAAAAACTTGGTTCTGATTCTCATATGAAGTTATAGAAAAACAGGCCTATGAATCGTTGTTGAGAGGTTGAACCTCAGATTCACTGTTAGGGTTAATTTGGGATCTTTCTTCATATGGCTTATACTTCTGGTGTTGAGAATTAATAAATTTAGTTAGTAAATTTAATCACAAAAATAATAATGCTTCAATGGTAAAATAATATATATGGTGACCTCCATGTACCTAGTTTGAATCCAGGTCTAAGACAAATCTTTTTGAGGTTTTATTGAATTTTAATTAACAATAGAATTATCCTACGCCACGTCAAATGCCACACAAGTGAAAGTTAACACCGTTAATAAAAAAGGGATGGAAAGGACTAACATGGACATTTTTGAACAATTAAAGGACTACTTTGACACTTTTTAAAGATAAGGGACCAAATTAGACCCCAGGGTAGAGTTAAGGGACCAATTTGGGTAATTTGCATATGCTTTTCTAGTGGTCAACCTTAGTTTTTATCTAACCTATCTAACCACAGATCAAACTCAGTAACCTGGATGATAGCTCTAACCAGTCTGGTACCATCATAGAGGTACTTCAAATATAATTGATTGAGAGGGGATGGGTTAGAGGAAGAGTCATCGACTTCAGGGAAGTGCTTATGCCCTAAAGGTTGAGTTTTGCGGTAGCAAGGAAATAACTCTTCCAGCTTTTCATTTGTGTTCTGTACAGTAGCTAAAGGACCAGATACATCAAAAGGACAATCATTTACAAGAAAAATGATCATTACCTGAGATCGGTATAGGCTCCTTGTTTTATTATTCAAGGGTTCCGGTGCGAACTAAGGATTTTTTATTGTTTTTAGTTCATAAATGTTGTTGAAGGGTGGAAGAGTTTGTTCGAAGTGGAAAGCTTTGGCTTTCTGACCCTTCTTCTGAGAAACATTAGTCTTAGAGGACACCATTTCTGGAGAGGAAAATGAGGTTTTCTAGGGTTCTTAGAAAGAAAGGAGAAGACTTTAGCAAGAAAGAGATAAATTCGCAAGAGTTTGGAAAAGTTTATTTGTTTGCTGAAGAAGGTATTTATAGGCATAGGCAATGAGAAGTTGTTAGGTCTAGCTACTTAATGGAGATGTGAAGTGGTGGGGCACATGGTACTTGGGACCTGACGCGTTGACGAAGCAGTTAATGGAAAAAACATTAGCGCAATGTTTCAAGGATAAAATCATGATCCGAAAGCCGTAGAAATGGCTAATGGGACTTTTGGGATTTTTGCCATCATGACATGACTTCATGCACGTGGGCGAAGAATCATAACAGTTTTAAAACGTGGAGTAGGTGGTTTCAACCATGCTTTCGTCTGACCTAAGTTGGCGTCGAAAAGATGAATATCAAAAAATGATCTTTTCATCAAGATAGTTGAAAAGAACATTTTTTGGGGGAAATTTGTTATCCCTAAGTTTCGACGCTAGCAATTAATAAGGTTATTTGGCTTACTAAAAGATTTTTTCTTGTGATAAGCTAAAAGTGAGGTTTTCGACCTTACTAAGTAAATGATGAGAGTCGAAGGAACCTGCCTGCAAGTTTCATACTTAGTGAAATTCTAAGTTTGAAATATTTTCTAAGTATTGGAGGGATTCGACCGAGTGTATGTTCGACAAAGATGGCAGTTACCAAGGTTCTTACATGTTCAATTTTGGAGAGAAAGTGTGTAGTTTTCAATTCAAAGACAGGGACAAGTGGCGCAAGATGAAGCTTCTACAACATGTAGTGGGACAAGTGTCATCATCTTAGGATAGTTTTAGGAAGAAATCGTCGAAAGCGGATACTTTGTAATGTATATAAATAGCTTATTCCAGTGCTAGAATAAGTGTGTGGAAATCATATGTACTAGTAACTTCGTATACTCAAAGTATCTGCGTGTAGAGAAACGAGTGCAGTGAGAATGTACGTGATTGAAACACCACCAATTTATCTTTAATGTCAAATTTATCTTCAAAGTCAAATTTATCTTCAAGTCATTTACTTTTGAAGCCATTTATCCTTTACAATCCTTTATTTTAAAGTAATTTACTTTTCAAAGTCATTTATCTTTTCAGTAATGTACTGTGTTTCCTTTACAATCTCTACCCCCTTTATTTTTCCAGCAATTTAACATTCCTTGCCTTGCCTTTAAATTTCATTTACTTTTAAGCATTATCTTTACTTTCATTTAAATTTCAAGCCTTGTCTTTACTTTCATTTAAATTTCAAGTCTTGTCTTTTACCTTAATTTACTTTGAAAGTCTTTGTCTTTTACTTTATTTTCCTTTAAAACAATCTTTGAATCCTGCTGAAGGATTCAAGACCCTTTTTTTCCCAAAATATCACAAACAAAATCAAAACCTTTACTTTTTTAGCATATGTCATAGGATCAATTTGGTCGATCCTGCGAGTAACTGAGGGTATTTTTGGTATCTTCAGAGGACCAGCGGTTGTTTACTGATTTTGGGGGTAAATAGTGTGCTCATTGCATTTTATCTAACCCTTAATCCTATTGCATTATTTGTTTAACTTTTTTATCATTGCCATCATGTAGGCTCATCACTACTTTTATAATTTAATCATCTATATAAACTCTATAACTCAGAATGCTTGACTTTAGTAGCATGTTATTTTTTAACTGCATTTGAAAGATTTGTTATGCCGATGTAGTGAATTTACTAATCAAACTGATTATGCCAATGTACTGGCTTTACCAACTAGTACATATAGCAAACATGTACTTCATCAATGGTTTGACACAACTTCCCTTAAATTGTAGAAAAAATTTACGACAATAGTTTGAACTTTCCTTAATTACATAAACAAAAAATTAGATGTTGATTCCCTTAAATATGTTATGAGACTCATTATTGGATATGCAATGTTATCAAGATCAATTTTATGACAATTTATTGTATATTTTCATAATGCAACTATGTATTAGTAATGTTGTACAACTGACTAGAAAAGAATTTAAGGAAATTCTCAATCATATTTGAATCAAATGAGAGACAAGATTAAGGGAATTGTCAATCATAGTTGATTTTGTTTTCATTACATTTCTTCTTTTTCTCTATCCCTCTGTTGCAATGATTGTTGCACCCCAAAATTTGCCCTCTAATTTTTCTAACTTTAACTGACTTGTGTTCACATTCATTCGCATCTCCATTAGGTCATGCATTTTGCGTTCATTCATTTGCATAAGCTCCTAAGACATGGGATCAATTTCATCTAAGGAATTAGGGTTTCACACCTACTTATGGTTATTAGAGGAATTCAAAGTTTTGGGCTAAGCATCCATCAATGGCAATGAAGTGTGAATTAGAGGGTCTTTTCTTCATTGAGCATCGAGTGTATCTTTTTCAAAGCGGCAGTGAAGTTGGCGTGTGCTGGAAGTTATCAGGCAATAATCCATAGGAAGTTTAATCTCAAAGTCAGGATCATCGAATGTTCAGTCGTGCTTCCTCTGTGGATTTATTTTCCCTGAGGACGATTCAGACATTCAAAGCATGATTCATTGACCTAGTGGATTTTTTTAGCATGATCTAATTTGGTTTTTGGTACCATTCTAAGATGACTTTAGTTAAGACTATTTGCAAATTCGGTAACTCTTCTCAAAATTTGTTCTTAAGCTATTGTAAAGAGGAATCAAAAGAGGTTCCAAAAGTAGTGTTGAATCATTAATTATTAAAACACTTCAAGATTACTTTTATCAAAATAACTTTTGGGATTTGCTATCTCAATGATCAAAATATTAGTGAAAATGTTTTTTTTGGGCCATGGAGTATGTTTGATCTGCAAGATATTGTTATGAGTTGGTACAAGACCATGGAACCAAATTGTTTAAAATATGGTCTAGTTAGTCAAGATGACCTCTAGCCTTATGCGTGTTGGATTTGGGCTTATTCATATTCCAAATTTATGACCTATTGTCATTTATGCCAAGATACATGTCAAGTTGATTGATGTGCCAAAGGTTGTGTTGCAATATTCATTCTTGATCATGTGTTAGACTAAGTTATTGAAATTATTTCAAAATTTAGAAAATATCAAGATTACAAAAAATTTCGAATTAATTCCAAAGTTATTACAAACTGCAAATTTAAAGGATATCAATTGTCACTCTGATCAGTGCATTTTGGTGCACATTCCTACATGATTTCACTTAGACATTTCTTTAGTTTTATTTGTTTATTTTTATATTTTAATTTGTTTTTCTAATTTACTTTATTTTTGGCTTAATTTAATTTTCGTACTTAATTTTCAGCTTTAACAACTTTTACGGAAATGATCATACCGGAGTTCCAAGAATCTGATTGATGCGTTCTACAAGTCGATGGAAAGCTAAGAGAGAGAGCTACAACTTTCATGTTGGAGTCAAAGTCAGATTCAGAGTCATATTTTCCAGAATTTCGTTTGAAGCTGCTGCATTAGTTTTATTCAGTTTCAGGTCATTTAGAATTGGGTATGGGTTATGTATTTGACCCAGTTGGGTTGTAAATAGGTTTTTAGGTTTTCTATTTAACCTAGAAGCCGCAGCTGCTCTTGGAAACACTATTCACGATTTTATTTTATTCCTTATGCTTGAAAGAATGATGGAAAACTATCGCCCTTGAGTCAATCTACTATATTCAGGTTCCAACACTTGAGATTATTATAATGTTAATTTTAGTTTAATTCCTTTCAATTATATTTTGTGTTCTTGCATGCTTAATTCAATTGCATGAAATATATTGATTCAGTTTGGTTGATTGTATGATCCTAACATAGACACGACATGTTTGCTTAATTCGTTTTGTGTCTGATCAATCATGTTTGCTTAATTCATGAGATTTTATCACGTTTGTTTAATTCGGACAATAGGATCGTACATCTTACAAATCTCACCACGCTTGTCATTGAGGTTGTATCCGAATAGGAATGAATAATTCGGTTAGGGCATTATAATTATAATTATCGATGATAGTAGGAACTGAATCGGTTGATTGACTTATTTCATAATCACATATTTTAATCACTTAATTGTTCTGTTTTTTTATCAATCCTAAAATAAAGCCCCCCTAATTCGGAATTCGGTTACCTTCGATTAATAACAATACAAGAGTCCTTGTGAAACGATTCGAGTCATTGTCGCTATACTACGTTTTCAAAAATTACTCGTTTTTGATCCGTGCGCGACACGCGGATCAAATTGGTGCCGTTGCCAGGGATTCTTGTCGTTATAAATCGATATTAGAGTCATAGATTTAGTGTTGTTGCGTTTAGGCCCTAGGTTCTTTATGTTTTTTGCCTTCTCGCGTGTCGGGAAAAAAAATCGATTTTTGGGAAAATTGGGTCCGATCGAAAATCTGTTTTGCCTACTAGGAGTAGAAAAATCGTCTAATCATTAGTCCTAGTCTTCCCTCAGAATCGCCCTCAGAATCACCAAATTCCGCATTTTTCTATTTTTAATTAATTTTTTTTTTCTGTTTTTGCAGTTTCGAAAAAATCCAAAAAAAATTCTAAAATTCTTATTTTGTTTAATTAGATTAATTTTGGTGTCAATTTATTTTTTTGAATTTATTTTGATCGATTTCCTTCTTTGTGTTTGTTTTTGACTTTTAGGGACATTGTTGGCATTTTTGCTATTGTTGCTGCATTGTTGTGCATTAGTCCTGGCAACTAGGTCATCCTGTTCTGAACTTTTTACATTAGATCCTGAGGTAGAAAGAACTTTGCACACACGACGTAGAGCAGTCCAGGATAGTTCACCACTCACTTCTGATTCTGATTTTTTACATAATTTGTTTGATTCTGATTCTGAATTAGCTTTTGAAAATATGGGTGACCAAAGAACTTTAAGACAATTGGCTGCCCCTGATGTGAACTATAATAACTTGTGTATTGATTATGCTGACCTTTCTGTTTCAATACTGAAGATCACATCAAGCTGAGAGCCTTTCCGTTTTCTCTACAAGGTGCAGCCAAGGGTTGGTTATACTATCTTGAGCCAAATACTGTTTCTACTTGGAATGATTTGAAAAAGGTATTCCTAGAGAGATACTTTCCCGCATCCAGAGTTACCTCAATAAGAAAAGATATTTATGGTATTAGACAATTGGATAATGAATCATTGACTGGATATTGGGGAAGGTTCAAACAATTGATTTCGAGTTGCCCACAACATCAGATCACCGAACAATTACTGATTCAGTATTTCTATGAAGGGTTAAAACCAATGGATAAGAATATTTTGGATGCTGCTAGTGGTGGAGCACTTGTTGATAAGACTTCAGCCGCTGCCAAGGCTCTAATTGAGAACATGTCACTTAATTCCCAACAATTCACAACAAGAGACAATTCTGTGCAAATAAAGGGTGTTAATGAAGTGCGTGTTTCTTCTCATGTTTCTCACTCCGACAGAAATTTCGAAAGCAGAATGGGTGAGCTGACCGATTTGGTGAAACAATTGGTAGTGGTAAGTAAAGCTCAAGCAACCCAACAAGCTCAAACAGTAAGATTATGTGGTATTTGTACTTCTGCTGATCATCCTACTGATACATGTCTTATTCTGCAAGATGAAAAACCTCCTGAGTTACCTCAAGCTTATGCTGCAGCCCTTTACAATCAAGGTAACAACCAGAACCGGTACAACTTTCCTGATCTGTCCACTAATAGGTACCATCCAAATTGGAGGAACCATCCAAACCTTCGATATGGAAATCAGCCTTCCAACCAACAACAAGTGATGCTACCACCGCCACAAAATCCTCCACAAGCGGTGATCACTGCTGCCCCATCTTCTTCTGGTCCTTCATTAGAGGATATTGTTAAGCAATTAGCCTCCAGTAATCTCGAATTCCAACAACGGACAGATTCTAGTATGCAAGCCATGCAGACACAGATTGGACAGTTAGCAACTTCTATAAATGCCATGCAGCAAGCCTAAGGTTCGAACCAACTTCCTGCCCAAACAGTTGTGAATTCAAAAGGTCCTAATCCTATTGTGAGTGCAATTTCATTGAGATCTGGAAAGGTTACAGATTCTACCCCAGAAAAAAATAAGGATGTGACTGAACCTGAACCTGCTACTGCTGTTGTTGAGCCCGAAAAAGAATATGTACCACCAATCCCTTTCCCACATAGAGTGCGGAAAAATAAGAGTGTTCCTGAAGAAGACAAAGAAAGAGAGATTCTGGATGTGTTCAAAAAGGTGGCAGTGAACATTTCGCTTCTTGATGTAATCAAGCAGATTCCAAAGTACGCAAAGTTTCTGAAGGATTTGTGTACACACAAGAGGCGAAATAAGGATAAAGAGAGAATTAAGTTAGGAAGAAATACTTCTGCTTTTATTCAGCCCAAGCAAAATGTTTCAGCTCTCACCCATGTCTTGCCATAGAAGCAGAGAGACCCAGGAATTTTTTCTATTCCTTGTACCATCGGGGATAGTATATTTGAGAATTGCATGCTTGATTTAGGAGCGGGCATTAATGTTATGCCTACTTCTGTTTATAATAACCTTTGTCTTAGTCCTTTGCAACATACAGGTTTAATCATTCAGCTGGCGAACAGAAGCAACACCCGCCCCAAGGGAATAGTGGAAGATGTCCTTGTTCAAGTTAACGATTTAGTTTTTCCTGCAGATTTTTACATTCGGGACATGGAAGGAGAAACTAAGTCAAGCAGAGCTCCCATCATTTTAGGCCGACCGTTCATGAAAACGGCGAAAACAAATATTGATGTTAACGATGGAACCATGATCATGGAATTTGGTGACATTATCGCGAAATTTAACGTTTTTGATGCCATGAAACATCCCATGGAGGAACATTCTGTTTTTCATGTTGAATTGATATCTAAATTGATTGATGACACTTGTGCTTAATTGCTTTCACTTGATTTTCCTTCTTTATCTGGATATGATGATGTTTACTCATGCACTGATTATACTGACACTAACCTTTGTGTTGTATGTGCCGAGAGTGATGCTGCCTTGCAGGAGGACATGATTCCTATAGGTGAAGTTCATGACGAGGATGTTGTTTATGCAGCTGATGCTCTCGACATCCTGGCTGCCCCGAACACTCCATCCATCGAGCAACCCCCGTCCTTTGAATTGAAACAACTTCCGGATAATCTGAAATATGCTTATTTGGAGAGTAATGAAAAACTCCCTGTTATTATTTCTTCTAACCTTGATTTAGATCAAGAAAATAAGCTCTTGCATGTTTTGAAGAAGCACAAGAAGGCGATTGGATGGACATTAGCAGACATCCCAGGAATTAGTCCTTCCATGTGTATGCACATGATTTTACTTGAGGAGGGTGCGAAAACAGTAAGGTAGCCCCAAAGGAGGCTTAATCCTTTGATCCTGGATGTAGTGAAAAAAGAGGTAACCAAACTCTTACAAGCAGGTATCATTTATCCTATCTCTGACAGCAAATGGGTAAGCCTAGTGCAGGTTGTACCTAAGAAATCTGGACTCACAGTGGTGAAAAATGAAAAGAATGAACTTGTTCCCACTAGAGTTCAGAATAGATGGAGAGTTTGTATTGACTACAGGAGACTGAATCAGACGACTAGAAAGGATCACTTTCCTTTGTCGTTCATTGATCAAATGCTCGAACGGCTCACAGGTAAATCACATTATTGTTTTCTTGATGGTTTTTCAGGTTACTTTCATATTCATATTGCACCTGATGATCAAGATAAGACCACTTTCACGTGCCCCTTCGACACATTTGCTTACAGGAGGATGCCTTTTGGTCTTTGCAACGCTCCTGGCACTTTCCAGCGATGTATGCTTAGTATTTTTTCTGATTTTATTGAAAATTGCATGGAAGTGTTTATGGATGATTTCACTGTTTATGGTTCTTCTTTTGATGCATGCCTAAATAGTTTGAATATGGTTTTAGAAAGATGTGTCGAAACTAATCTTGTTTTAAATTATGAAAAATGTCATTTTATGGTTGATTAGAGAATTGTTTTGGGCCACATTATTTCTGAAAAAGGAATTTCTGTAGACTCTGCTAAGATTGATGTGATTTCTACATTACCTTACCCATCTTGCATTCACGAGATTCGTTCTTTTCTTGGTCATGCAGGTTTTTACAGGCGTTTCATTAAGGATTTCAGCAAGATAGCTCTTCCGCAGTCAAATTTGTTGAAGAATGATGTCACTTTCAACTTTGATGACAATTGCAAAAAGGCATTTGACTTCTTGAAGAAAGCATTGGCCTTTGCTCCCATCATCCAACCCCCTGACTGGACCTTTCCTTTTGAGATTATGTGTGATGCTTCTAACTATATGTCACTCCCGAAGATTTGCATCCCGGTACAAGCGCGAACGGTCGGCGAAAAGAACAATGAGAACACACAGCCGTGAACTCACTGGAGATGAATAGAGTCGCCAGCTAGGCATTTTTATCCCGGAGGAAAGGCAATGCTGCATAGACCTAGGAAAAGATGGATAAGACGGTTTGCGAACCAGAGAGACTGAGAAAGGGGGTTGGTTACAACCTGGGAAGGTATTAGCACCCAGATTGTCCGCCGTACTCGACGGGATCCACGCTTGAAGGATTTGTGTTTTAAAGGGGTAGTGTCAGTGCAATTTGTGTGTAAAAGGGCTGGAAAAGAATGTACAGGTGTCAGTGTAAAAGAAGTGTAAAGTGTAATATATATAGTGTCAGTGTGAGACCAGGAATGAAATGCTCATGATCATGAGGCTAAAAGAATGAGGCTAGAAAGAGGGGGAATATACAGAGACTTTTGTTCGATAACTGTTAAGTTATGCCTACGTATCCTCTCGTGCAATGAGGAAGTCAGAACACCGTAGTTCGACCCAAAGAGACTGAAAGATGAATTGACTTGTGAACTGCTTGCTTGTCTATGCTCAAGTGTATGACCTGTCTGGCTCAGGTGCAAACTGTCTTGCATTAGGCGGAAGAAGCGAGCTCTCGTTTGTGAGTGAATGAGATGAGAAAAGAATCCCGGAGGAGACGATTATTGTTTGTTTTTGTGTTTTCAGTCTTTTATTGTTTTTGGATTTTGTCATAAGTTAATGAGCTTAAGTCTAAACCAATGGATTTAGTAAACTCATCACATCTTCCCTCTGATTAGGGGTAATGAGAATACCTTAAGTGTGAAGTCAGCTTCTCACACTTAATTACCATGATGTAGGATTAAGATCATTAACCTACTTGTGATTATTTAGATGTTTTTGTTGTTTTTTTTGTTTAGTGTTGAGTAATGAGGTTAAGCCACAATCAAGGATTAAACAGACTCATTACACCATCCTAATAGAAGGATAATAGATGAGAATGTTTAAGCTGAGGAATGCTCCTCAACTTAATCCATGATTAGGGATTAAACTCATGACAAAACAAGCCTTTATTAGATGGATTTTATATTAATGGTAAGATGATGAAGTGAATTTTATGATTTGTAAGACAACTTGAGGGGGACTTGTCCATTAACACTAGGGTTAGTCCTTCTTAACCAATTAAGGAAGAATTAGAACCCTAATGCAAGGCCCAAGTTACAAGTGTGGTGTCTTGATACTTATTAAGTGGATTGATTAAGAGATTTAAACACATTAAGGGTTTAACACTTAGGATTAAAGTTATACACTTCATCCTAAGAGAAGGATGCAGGCATAAGCTTAATCACAAAGCCTTAAAGCCTTTAGGGTTTAGTCCCTGATTATGAGGTGAGAAAAGGAGACTCAAAGAGACACAAAGGTGAAAACTAAGAGGGGGGACTAATCAATACCCTAATCATTGTCATGCTTGGTTGTTCCTAAGGTTTGTGAGGTTTTCAAGAGAAGTCTTCAATGGAACCACCAGGAAGCAGATGGAAGGATCAAGAGAAGCAAAGCAACTTGCTTCAGTCAAGAAGTCAAGTCACTTGAAGAAAGAAAGTAAGAGGAAGAAGGATGAGCAAGCTCAAACTCAAACACATACAAATATGCAGCATGGATGCAAGAGAGATGAAAAGAAAAGTTATGAGAAGTGAAGGCAAATTCACTTCTCAAAGTTACTTACCACCTGAAAGGTTAGAAAAGAAATGCAATGCAATGCAAAATGGGATGAGATGACATGATGAGAAACAAAACCAGAAGCATTTACATGATGCTAATGATGTTATGAGATGCTACAAACATGAGGCAACACATGGAAATGATCATACAAGTTCATGAATGCAAATGAAGCAAGTTAGGAACCATGAACATACATGAAAAGTTATGAAGTGCACATGACATACAACATGGCAAATACATGATGCAATGATCAAACATGCTTTCAATATGTCTTATGATGTCAAATAATCAAATGGATGCTTGAAATGTGTAAACACCCAAAATTTGCCCTCACCCATTCACACCATGGCTTGTGATCATCTCATATGCATAAACACAATCATATCACCTCATATCTCACTTTTGATTCACTGCATTGGTTCAAAGTCATCTGCACCTAGGGTTTGTGATCTGAGCAACCCAAGGGCTTCTTGAGCCACTCCAAAGGCCATCAATCACTTCAAAGGGGTCCATGTATGTTCTAATATCATATTATATCCTCTCAAAGTCAAGAATGCCAAAGAATCACAAGAACTGGGATTGGTGTGGAAGCAGAGCCAGGCTAGACTGCACAGTTGACCTAAAATTAGGGTTTTGGTTTCAGAGGCCATAACTCCAAATTCTTTGGTCATTCTTGTTTCCATTGGTCTCTATATGGTATAGGGAGTATGCATATCAATTGTCATGAAGAAATTCCATGGGGAAGTCATCTGATCAAGGGTTGACTTTCTGGACAAGTCAGTGCAAAATCAGGGCATCTAAGGCCCCCAATGACCCAACCAATGGGTGATCTTCATCATTTTGAGTGTATATGATCTTTATTTGATCATGGAAGAGGGTTGAAGTTCACAAAAATCAAGAATTTGGAGTTTTTGCAAATGTTGACTTTTTGGGCATAGTTGACTTTTCAAGAATGCTTCATTTTAGGTCATTTTTCAAGCCTTAATTCTTGATCCAAAAATGCTTCAAATGGAAAAACTTTGGTCATGAAAGTTGTAGATCACATTTTTCCCTTTTCAAAAAGTACAAGAACATGATCAAACTCCTCTTGGATCAAAAGTTATGGTGTGGCAAAGTTGGCCAAAATCATTGATTTTCAAGGCATGCTTCAAATGAGAATTTTGCAAAATCATGATCCAAAGCCAATTGTAACCTCTAATTCACTTCAAACCAGTATGCAAACATTCTACATGTCCTAAAAGTCAGAATTGGATCAAGGTTTCTCATGTTTTGGTTCATGTAACAAGACTTTTCTTCATGAAGTTCAAAAAGCAAGCAACTTGCAAAATCATCATGATCACTTCCTACAACTTGCTGCATTGGTTACTGCACTTTGCTAGCCTCTCACCTCATCTTGCTGCACCAGAGCCATGCTTTGTACTAGTTGTAGATCAAGCCATACTTTCTCTTACAAAGAAGTTGACATTTTGCAAAAAGGTGACCTACCTATCACAGCAGGCCATGTCACATCCCCTGACCTATGGGATTAAAATATACTTTCCATATGCTGGCCATAACACTCATCTAGCAAGGCTAAAACTGACTCATCCATCACATACACAAAAACACTCCATTTTGCATCTTCCTTCGAATTGGTTTTCTCAGCTTGCAAACATAAAAACCATTTCCATAGATCAACTCACCATACTTCATAGACCTGAAACCACCAAGAGCCAGGCCAAAAACAAGCAAGAACACCCCATTGCCATTTCTCACCTCAACTTGCAGTTTCATTCGAAACTCTCTCCATAGCTCACCAACATCCAAACAAACACCACAGACCTTCTCCACTCATTGTTCTGACCACATGGAACCACTCACCCAGGCCTGAAGCTGCCCATTTCACCATAGCCATTTCCAACTGAGTTGAAGCAGAAGCAGTCTAAACTCATCAACCAGCCAGCATAAATTGTTTCAAAGCATTCAAACATCATCAAGAGGTCCTAAGGAGTGGATTGCACTGAAGGAAGTGGCCAGAAAGTCATCAGAGTGAAAGCTTCGAATCTCAGGTAGCTTGAAAATCATTTTTCCAGAAATCGTTTTTCATGTTATAAACTTGTTCTCTATGCTTCACTGAGTATCCTGGTGCTTTTGGTTTTTGAAATGATGATGAAATGAACATTTAATTGATCTCTGAAACTTGCGTGCCCTAAAATTTGTTTGCTTCGATTCAGCTTATTTAGGAAATATAAATTTGTTTTGAGTGAGGGTTTTGGTTCGTGAGTGTGTAAGGATCATTTCCCAGTTCTTGGATTTCATTTTAGTTAGGTTTTTGGGGTTTTGGGGTTTTTCAGGGGAGATGCTGGCCGGAGAAGACGACCGGAAGTCTTATCCGGCCACCTGAAAGTAATTTGTGCCCTAATCATGTCATTAACTCAAGTTTGAATCTGGAGCGTACGATCCCTTTGACCAGTTGACCTCCCGCGTGTGTGTGTGGTCCAGATCTGTTTGATTAGCCCTAATCCACGTGTTTTATTTAATTAATCCATAATTAATTTAATTAAGTCAGAAGCCATCTGGACCCTCCACTAGCGCGCCAGTCAACCATTTCAAACTCAGAGCTCATCCTGGCCCTCCATTCTGATTACTTTCCCTTTTATTTAATTTTAATTCATTTTCTTTTCAATTAATTTGCATACTTCATAAAAAATAGTAAAAAATTCCTAAAAATTATGAAACTTTTTCTTCTGAGTTTTATTAATTTTTGTGACCCAAAAATATTTTCATTTTATTTTTTTATCATTAAAAAAGTATTTTTAAATATTTAAAAGATTATTTTTAATTGATTAATGGAAATTAATTAATTAAAAATACTTTTAGGTATTTAAAAATCTCCCAAAAATTCATGAAATGTTCTAAGACATTTAGAAACATTGTCCAACCTTCAAACCAAATTTCTTTTTTGATCTTGATGCATTTTAAGAATTTTCTATTGAATAAAAATCATTTTTATGCATTAATTTGATCCAAAATTCAAAAATTCATTTCTGCCTATCTAAGAAGAGTTGGACATTGATTCTTTTTGCATTGCATTGTGTTTAGCATGTAGTTCCTAGGATTAAATGGCCATGATTTGATTCTTCATTTTCAATTTGTTTGGCATTTCTTTTGTTTAGGAACCCTAAAAACCCTAATAACTTGTAAAATTCATAACTTGAGTTTGGTTGAGAGTTGAGACCTCCCTTTTGGACTTTGGTCTAGTATAGGTTTAGGGTTTCTTTGGGTGGCATTTTCCATTTTTTATCTTAGGGTTTGCTTCTGTTTTTGGTTTTTGTTTGTTGTTTGATGCATAAACCCTAATTTGGGCTTCCATTTGTATACCTCTTGCATTCTCTTGCATAACATGAATTGCCATGCCATTCCATGCTTCCATTTGAGTCATTTGACATCATAAGACATATTGCAAACATGTTTGATCATTGCACCATGCATATGCCATGTTGTATGCCATGTATGCTTCATAACTTTTCATGTATGTCCATGCTTCTTAACTTGCATCATTTGCATCCATGATCTTGTATGAACATCTCCCTGCCTTGCCTCATGTTTGCAGCATCTCATAATATCATTCTCATCATCAACATGCTTCTGGTTTTGTTTAGCATCATACCATTTCATTTCATTTGGCATTGCATTGCATTTCTTTCTAACATTTCAGGTGGTAAGTAAACTTGAGAAGTGAATTTACCTTCACTTCTCATAACTTTTCTTTTCATCTCTCTTGCATCCATTGCTGCATTTATGTATGTGTTTGAGATTGAGCTTGCTCATTCTTGTTCCTCCCACTTTCTTCCTTCAAGTGACTTGACTTCTTGAATGAAGCAAGTCACTTTGCTTCTCTTGGTCTTGTTCATCTGCTTCCTGGTGGTGCCATTGAAGATTGTTCTTGCAAACCTCATAAACCCTAGGAACAACCAAGCATGACAATGAATTAGGGTTTTGGCTAGTCTCCCCTCTTAGTTTACCTTTGTGTCTCTTTTGAGTCTTCTCTTCTCACCTCATAATCAGGGACTAAACCCTAAAGGCTTTAAGGCTTTGTGATTAAGCTTATGCCTGCATCCTTCTCTTAGGATGGAGTGTATAACTTTAATCCTAAGTGTTCAACCCTTAAGGTGTTTAAATCTCTTAATCAATTCACTTAATAATCATCAAGACATTACACTTGTAACTTGGGCCTTGCATTAGGGTTCTAATTCTTCCTTAATTGGTTAAGAAGGACTAACCCTAGTGTTAATGGACAAGTCCCCCTCAAGTTGTCTTAACAAATCATAAAAATCACTTCATCATCATACCATTGAATAAAATCCACTTAATCAAAGGCTTGTTTTGTCATGAGTTTAATCCCTAATCATGGATTAAGTTGAGGAGTTTTCCTCAGCTTAAACACCCTCATCTATTATCCTTCTATTAGGATGGTGTAATGAGTCTGTTTAATCTTTGATTATGGCTTAACCTCATTACTTAACACTAAACAAAAACACCAAAAGCATCTAAATAATCAACAAGTAGGTTAATGATCTTAATCCTATATCAAAGGTGATTAAGTGTGGGAATCTGACTTCACACTTAAGGTATTCTCATTATCCCTAATCAGAGGGAAGATGTGATGAGTTTACTAAATCCATTGGTTTAGGCTTAAGCTCATTAACTTATGACAAACTTTCAAAAGCAATAAAAGGCTGAAAACTCAAAAACAAACAATAATCGTCTCCTCCGGGATTCTTTTCTCATCTCATTCACTCATAAACGAGAACTCGCTTCTTCCGTTTAATGCAAGACAGTTTGCATCTGTGCCAGACAGATCATACACTTGAGCATAGGCAAGTAAGCAGTTCACAAGTTAATTCATCTTTCAGTCTCTTCGGGTCGAACTACGGTGTTCTGACTTCCTCATTGCACGAGAGGATACGTAGGCATAACTCAACAGTTATCGAACAAAAGTCTCTGTATATTCCCCCTCTTTCTAGCTTTATTCTTTAGCCTCATGATCTTGAGCATTTCACTCCTTCCTCACACTGACACTTTCATACTTCATATCACTTATACACTATACACTGACACCTGTACATTCTTTTGCCAGCTCCTTTACACAAAAATTGCACTGACACTACCCCTTTAAAACACAAATCTTTTAAGCGTGGATCCCGTCGAGTACGGCGGACAATCTGGGTGCTAATACCTTCCCAGGTTGTAACCAACCCCCTTTCTCAGTCTCTCTGGTTCGCAACCGTCTTATCCATCTCTTTCTAGGTCTATGCAGCATTGCCTTTCCTCCGGGATAAAAATGCCTAGCTGGCGACTCTATTCATCTCCAGTGAGTTCACGGCTGTGTGTTCTCATTGTCCCTCTCGCCGACCGTTCGCGTCTATACCTTTATTTGGACTTAGTCCCATTTATCGGGAGCGACAAAATGTCATGGCAAGTCATGTTATGCAAGAGAATGCAAGATGGATGCATATGGAAGCCCAAATTAGGGTTTATGAACAATATATCAAACAAAAACCAAAATCAGAAGCAAACCCTAAGATAAAAAATTGAAAATTCCACTCAAAGGACCCCTAACCCTATACTAGCCCAATTCCCAAAGGAGAGGTCTCAACTCTGACCAAACTCAAGATATGATTTTCTTAAGATTTCTAGGGTTTTAGGGTTCCTAAACAAGAAAATTACCAAACAAATGGAAAATGAAAGATCAAATCCTGGCCATTTAATCTCACAAACTACATGCTAAACACAATGCAATGCAAAAAGAATCAATGTCCAATTCTTCATGGATAGGCAGAAATGATTTTTGGAACTTTGGATCAAAATAATGCATAAAAATGATTTTAAATCAATGAAAAATTCTCAAAATGCATCAAGATCAAAAAATAAATTTGGTTTGAAGGTTGGACAATGTTTCTAAATGTCTTAGAACATTTCATGAATTTTTTGGTGATTTTTAAATACCTAAAAGTATTTTTAATAAATTAATTTTCATTAATCAATTAAAAATAAACTTTTAAATATTTAAAAATACTTTTTTAATGCTAAAAATAAAAATAAAAATATTTTTGTGTTTTAAAAATTAATGAAACTCTTGACAAAAAGTTTCATAATTTTTAAAACAATTTTGCTATTTTAAATAAATTATGTAAAACAAATGAGAAAAAAAGAAATAAAAAATCAAAATAAACTGAAGTAAGCAGAAGGAGAGGCTGAGATTGATTCTGGGTTTCAAAAGGTTTGACTGGGCGCGCATCTGGACGGCCCAGGTTCAAACCAGCCTAATTCCAATTAATTAATTATTAATCCATAATTAAATCTTAATGACAAGATCTAAGCCATTGGATGCGCGCGGGAAAAGACTTGGTCAACTCATCCAACGCCTGAGATTCAAACTGGAAGCCCTAACCCTAATTAAAAGCTAATCACTTTCAGGTCACCGGAGACGAGCTCCGGTCGTCTTCTCCGGTGACCTTCCTCCCTGAGAATTTCCAAATCCTTCCCTAGGTCATTTCTGGAGCTCTAAAGCTCCAGATTTGTTCCTCTCACTCTCTTAAACTCAACCCCACCCTCATTTCTCATTTATTTCCAGCCATGATCATGAATCGAAGCAAAGAACAAAAACGGCCAAAATTTCAGACAAGCAATACAACTTCATTTCTCAACCATTTTCAATAATTTTGAGTTCAATGCAATCAGTGAAGCATGCTTAATCATTTTGTAACATGAAATAGAGATCCTGGAAAAGTTAATTCGAAAGGCTACCTGAGATGGAGCTTTCACCCTTTGAACTTGCTGGCTGCTTTCTTTGATGCAAACCACTCCTTGTGACCCCTAGATGATGTTTGGATGCTTGGAAGAAATTTATGCTGGCCGGTTAAGGAGTTTGAACAGCTTCTGCTCAAACTCAGGTGGAAATGGTGTTGGTGATTCAGGCTGTTTTAGGCAAAGGTGAAGGGTTCTTTATGACCAGGATGATGAATGGAGAAGGTTTATGAAGTTTGTTCAAGTGTTTGTGGCCTGTGTGAAGAGTTTCGAAAGCTTTGGCTTTGAGAGTGAAGAATGGGGAAACTGAGTTCTTGCTGGTTTCAGGCTTGTGTCTTGTTGGTTTAGGCTCAATGAAGCATGGTGAGATGATTGGTGAAACTGGTTTTAATGTTTGTGGTTTGTGGAATCAGATTCGAAGAGTTTTGCTTGAGAGGGTGATTTTGTGAATGTGATCTTCTTGTGTGTTTCAGCCTTGCTTGTTAAGTGAAATGGCTAGCATTTTCTTTGCATAAAAAACTCTCATAGGTCAGATGATGTGACCTGGCCTTTATTGATTGGTAAGGTCCCTCTTGCAAAATGTCAACTTTGGTGTAAGAGAAAGTATGGGCAACTTCTGGGCTAGTACATGGGCTGTGTGATGCGCAGCAAGGCGAGGGGAGAGGGCTAGGGTGGTTCAGCATCCAAGGCAGCAAGTGGATGGAAGTGTGATGATGGTTTTGCAAGTTGATCATCTTTGGTTCACATGTAACTATCTTGCCTCACAAACCATAAATCATGAGGAAATCTTGGCCCAATCTGAACTTTAGGACTTACATGATGCTTGTGTAATGGTTTGATGTCAATTAGAAGTCACAAGAAGGCTTGGTACATGAAATTGCAAGTTTCTCATTTGAGGCATAACTTGAAAATTAGTGATTTTTGCCAACTTTAACACACCATAACTTTTGATCCAAGATGAATTAGGTCATGTTCTTGTACTTTTTGAAAAGGGAAAGATCTAATATACAACTTTCATGACCAAAGTTTTTCCATTTGAAGCATTTTTGGATCAAAAAGCAAGGCTTGAAAAGTGGCATAAAATGACAAATTCCTTAAAAGTCAACCATGCCCTAAAAAGTCAACTTTGCAAAAACTTCAAATTCTTGAATTTTGTGAACTTCAACCTTCTTCCATGATCAAATAAACATCATATACACTCAAAATGATGAAGATCACCCCTTGGTTGGGTCATTGGGGGCCTCAGATGCCCTGATTTTACACTGACTTGCTTGAAAAGTCAACTCTTGATCAGATGACTTCCCCATGGAATTTCTTCATGAAAATTGATATGCATACTCCCTATACCATATAGAGACCAATAGAAACAAGAATGACCAAAAAATTTGGAGTTATGGCCTCTGAAACCAAAACCCTAATTTTAGGTCAACTGTGCAGTTAAACCTGGCTCTGCATCCACACCATTTCCAGTTCTTGTGATTCTTTGGCATTTTTGACTTTGAGAGGATGTAATATGATATAACAACATACATGGATCCCTTTGAAGTGATTAGTGGCCTTTGGAGTGGCTCAAGAACCTCTTTGATTGCTCAGATCACAAACCCTAGATGCAGATGACTTAGAACCTATGCAGTGAATCAAAAAATGTGATATGAGATGTTATGATTGTGTTTATGCATATGAAATGATCACAAGCCATGGTGTGAATGGGTGAGGGAAAATTTGGGGTGTTTACAGCTGCCCCTATTCAAACACGAGTTAACTGTGCAGGTTGTAAGCGACGGCTTATCAGGCAAACAAGATAACTTGTGGTTGAATACCAAAGACAGTCCAAAATTTGCACTCACAGAATGAAGAAGAAAAGGGATATAGATTGTAAAGGAAAATAAAGTATATTGTAAAGTGCGGGCGACGGAGGACGACCGTCGAGCAGAGGACGACTGCTGGGTAACGAGCAATGACGGGGACGGCCGACATGCTGGGGATAAAAGAATTATGATGGGGACGGCCACCAAGATAAAGTTGTAAGATTCTCTGGGGATTAATGAAACATGACGGGGACGGCCATCAAGTTCACAAAGTAAAGTAACCAACGACGGGGACGGCCATCGGGTTAAAAAGAAAAGGAAAAGGGACCACGACGGGGACGGCCATCGGGTTAAAGAATAAATGAAATAAACAGACGATGAGGTACGGTCATCAAAGGTGAGGGACGATCACCTAGCAGGGGACGGATGCTCTGTTGGGGATAAGATGAGGGACGGTCATCTAAGGTGGAGGACGACCACCTGGCAGGGTACGGCTGCCGAAAATATCGCGACATAGGACGAATGCCGGATAAAAGGTCAACGATGGGGACGGCCATCGGATGAGCATGATGGAGGACGACCATTAAGAGGTGGAGGACGACCACCTAGCAGGGGACGGCTGCTCTCAAGGTTTACCATGACATAGGACGAATGCCAGATAACCAAAATCAACAATGGGGACGGCCATTGGATAAAATGATGAAGGACGATCATCAAAGGGGTGGAGGACGACCACCTAGCAGGGGACGGCTGCTGAAAATATCAACGATGGGGACGGCCATCGGATGAGCATGATGGAGGACGACCATCAAGAGGTGGAGGACGACCACCTAGCAGGGTACGGCTGCTCTCAGGGTTTATCATGACACAGGACGAGTGTCAGATAAGCGGGAAGATTTGCTTTGTTGGCGATCTACTGGGGAATAGTAAACACGGACGAGTGTTTACATCCAAGAAACAAAAGGTATAAGTGTTTGGTATTTGTGTATAGATTAAAGATGCGGACGAGCATCCCTAAGACTATGATACGGACGAGTATCGGATAGAAACAAATACTGACGTGTGTTCAAAGATGATGATACGGACGAGTATCAACTGGTTAACAGAGAACACGGACGAGTGTTGAATCTGAGAGGATTCTTCTGGGGAATGACAGACACAGGCGAGTATCTATATTCAAGAAGACAAAAGTGTTTGACACAGTGTATGGATTAAAGATGCGGACGAGCATCCTTAAGACTATGATACGGACGAGTATCATGTAGAAACAAAACGCTTGACGCGTGTTCTGAGATGATGGTACGGACGAGTACCAACCGGTTAACAAAGAACATGAACCAAAGTCGAATCTGCGGGGATATAAATGGTATATACAAGATACGGACGAGTATCTGTATGAGTGTAACATGAGTAGTGAGTATGAGTATTGGATAGATGAGTGTTTATCTGCTGGGGAGGGTGACACGGACGAGTGTCAAGAGAGGAAAGTATAATAATAACAACAAGTATATGGGTTGTAAAAGTGTAGATGACTGTGCTAGGGATATGACACGGACGGGTGTCAGGACGTATCTGTAATACGGGTGATTTTGTTCGTAAAGAGTGTTCAGGCGACTTTACTGGGGAAAGGTGGCACGGACAGGTATCAACATGAGTGTATACTGGTGTTTGCGGATTGTGAGGCAACTGCTTTTGCTGGGGGCTCTGGTGGGGATTTTTCTGTGCGTTGATGAACTGTCCTTATTCACAAGTGTTGGTCTAAAACATGGCTTATGATTATGCTATGTGCTTGATTTTTGCCGTAATGCTCCATATTAAACGGAATGCTACGCTTTGTGGGTGAATATGATGCGAATGCTATGATTATGCAAAGATACCAAACCGGGATCCGGGTCCCGTTGCTGCAAAGATCTTTGATCGATCTGTTTGAAATGGACATCCCAGCTGGGGATGAGATCATTGGTAGATCTGACGAGATGCTATCTGCTTGGGGATATGGGTCATTGATAGACCTATCCTTATAAATGAGAGACCCAGCTGGGGTTTGTAGAAGCTTTCTTCACTCTGTTGTGATTCTTCACGCACTGTTCTTCTGGGTAGAGGCTGCAACTCTGTGGGGAGAGCTCCTTGACTTGGCGGAGGATGAAACGGCAACTCGGCTGGTGGTAGTAGCAAGTGGCAGCTCAGCTGGGGGAGTCATGAGAGGCAACTCAGCTGGGGAGAGAGCACTTCGGGTGCTAAAATCGAGTGTTGATTTGCCAACCTGCTGGGATAAAGTTTTCATGCCCCGAGTTGCATTCTGGATACCTGCAATCCTGCAAAGATAGGGAAACGCACAAGTAATCCCGAGGTATCCCTTACTGGATTCCGTCATAGGAGTTTAGACACTTCCGAGAGTAAGTATATTTCCTGCAAGCACGTTCTTATTTGAAGATAAACATCTGTATTTTATGCAATCAGTGTTTCTTTTAGACACCAGACATTTTTTTGCAAATAAAACGTACAAAACGAGACATGACTGAAAATCTGATTTTATTAATTCATATGCCCTGAATTGGCGAGATACAGTCAGAGGAACATATCCCCTGAAATGAGGAGATTGTTACAAATTGAGAAACAAAATGCTGGCAGTGTTGATGACGCTCTGAGGAGCTTCCCCTTCACTATGACTCGTATGACTTTCGACGTTCTTCTCATCTTGCGTTCCGAGGAATGTTGATTCTGATTGAAACTTGATCCTTTCGGAGCTTGCCAAGTTGTAAACGATACAGACGAATTCAGAATGCAGTCATTCGCTTATTCCCTTATTTTGCATGGATCGCCCTTTCGGGTTTTCAATCCATCGGGATACCCATTTTTGCCTGAGTTGTCCAATGCGGCTTTTCAACTCAGCGGGTGTACATTTTTTTTTGTTTATTTTCCCTTATTTTTACCCGAGTCTTTTATTCTATTTTTGACTCGCCGGGATGCCCTGCTTTTGCCTGGACTTACATTCTGTTTTTTATGTCCAACGGGTCTTTTTATGCGAAGTATTTTTTAACTGCATCTGAATTCACAGGGGACGGGAAATCTTCACCATCCATGGTGCTGAGCATCAGTGCTCCACCAGAGAAAACTTTCTTTACTACAAATGGTCCTTCATAGTTCGGAGTCCACTTGCCCCTGTGGTCTGTATGCGGAGGAAGGATTCTTTTCAACACAAGATCCCCTACTTGGTACTCTCGGTGCCTGACTTTCTGATCGAAGGCTCTCTTCATTCTTTTCTGATACAACTGCCCATGACAGATTGCAGCCAATCTCTTCTCTTCAATCAGACTCAGTTGTTCGTATCGGGATCGGACCCACTCTACTTCGTTCAGCTTAACATCCATCAGTACTCGCAAGGAGGGTAATTCCACTTCAACAGGTAGGACTGCCTCCATACCATACACAAGTTGATACGGTGTTGCCCCAGTGGATGTTCTGATTGACGTGCGGTACCCATGCAAGGCAAATGGTAGTATTTCGTGCCAGTCTTTGTAGGTGACTACCATCTTCTGCACAATCTTCTTAATATTCTTGTTAGCCGCCTCAACAGCGCCATTCATCTTTGGCCTGTAAGGAGAAGAATTGTGGTATTGGATTTTGAAGTCCCGGTATAACTCAGCCATCATTTTGTTGTTTAAATTAGAACCATTGTCAGTAATGATTCGCTCGGGAACTCCGTACCGACAGATGATATCTCTTTTCAGAAATCTGGCTACCACTTGTCTTGTGACGTTTGCATATGAGGCTGCTTCAACCCACTTGGTGAAATAGTCAATGGCGACCAGGATGAATCTGTGGCCATTTGAAGCAGTTGGCTCAATCTTTCCAATCATGTCAATGCCCCACATAGCAAAGGGCCAGGGTGAAGACATCACATTCAAAGGATTGGGAGGCACATGCACCTTATCCGCATAAATCTGGCATTTATGGCATTTTCTGGCGTAGGCACAGCAGTCAGCATCCATTGTGATCCAGTAATAACCCGATCGTAGCAACTTTTTAGCCATGGCATGCCCTCCAGCATGGGTACCAAAGGATCCCTCGTGCACTTCATGCATCAACAGGTCTGCTTCTGTCTTATCAACACATCTGAGGAGTACCATGTCAAAGTTCCTTTTGTATAAAGACCCATCAGGGTTCAGAAAGAAACTACCAGCAAGCCTTCTCAAAGTCTTCTTATCATTGGAAGATGCCCCAGGTGGGTATGTTTGATCCTCCAAGAAGCATTTAATGTTATGGAACCAAGGCTTATCATCTTTAACAACATCTGCTGCGAACACATATGCTGGTCTGTCAAGTCTGGACACTGAAATCTGAGGTACAAAGTTGGCAGTCTGAACTTTGATCATGGACGAAATGGTAGCCAGAGCATCTGCAAACTGATTCTCGTCCCGAGGGATATACTCAAGCTTGACTGTTGTAAAGAAAGTCAATAACCTCCTTGTATAATCCCTGTAAGGTATCAGATGATCCTGGTGTGTATACCATTTGCCGTTGGTTTGATTGATTACCAGAGCTGAATCTCCGAATACGGTCAATGTCTTGATCCTGAGGTCAATGGCTTCCTCAAGACCCATAATGCAAGCTTCGTATTCAGCTTCGTTGTTAGTGCAGTTGAAAGTGAGTTTTGCCGAGAAAGGCATGTTAACTCCTTTAGGTGTAATGAGTACCGCACCAACACCGCGACCATTCATGTTAACAGCCCCATCAAACATCATAGTCCATTCTTCTTCCGGGTCAGGCCCTTCAGTGTGAACAGGCTCTTCATAATCTTTTGCTTTTATGAACATGATGTCTTCATCAGGGAAGTCAAACCTCATAGGCTGGTAATCATCAATAGGTTGCTCAGCAAGATATTCAGATAGTACACTGCCCTTGATGGCTTTCTGAGAGGTGTAATGGATGTCATATTCCGTGAGAATCATTTTCCATCTTGCAACCCGTCCGGTAAGAGCTGGCTTCTCAAATATGTACTTGACTGGGTCCATTTTAGAGATCAACAAAGTAGTGTGGGTCAACATATACTGCCTCAGTCAGCGAGCAGCCCACGCTAAAGCACAGCAAGTTTTCTCGAGCAGTGAATAACGTTGTTCACAGTCGGTAAACTTTTTGCTTAGGTAGTATATTGCATACTCTTTTCGACCAGACTCGTCATGCTGGCCCAGCACACACCCCATTGACTCTTCTAATACTGTCAAGTACATTATCAGAGGTCTTCCTTCGACTGGAGGCATAAGGATTGGAGGTTCTTGCAGGTATTCTTTGATCTTGTCAAATGCCTTCTGGCAGTCTTCATTCCACCTGACCGTCTGTTCTTTTCTCAGCAGCTTGAACAAGGGTTCACAGGTCGCTGTAAGGTGTGATATGAACCTTGAGATGTAGTTCAATCGACCCAAGAACCCTCGAACTTCTTTTTCAGTTTTCGGTGCAGGCATCTCCTGGATAGCTTTGACTTTATCGGGGTCAACCTCAATCCCTTTCTCACTTACAATAAAACCCAGCAGCTTACCAGACCGCACCCCGAATGTGCATTTGTTGGGGTTCAGCTTCAATTGATACTTCCTCAGACGCTTGAATAGCTTCAGCAGATTCACCAGGTGATCTTCTTCAGTAAGGGACTTGGCAATCATGTCATCCACATAACACTCGATTTCTTTATGGATCATATCGTGGAATAATGTCACCATAGCCCGTTGATATGTTGCACCAGCATTCTTCAGTCCAAATGGCATCACCTTGTAACAGAACGTGCCCCAGGGTGTAATGAAAGTGGTCTTCTCCATGTCTTCAGGTGACATCTTGATCTGGTTGTATCCTGAAAATCCGTCCATGAAGGAGAATACCGAGAACTGAGCCGTGTTATCCACCAATACATCAATGTGAGGTAATGGGAAATCATCTTTCGGGCTGGCTCTGTTCAGATCCCGGTAGTCCACACACATCCTTACTTTGCCGTCTTTCTTAGGCACAGGTACTATATTAGCAACCCACGGTGGATAGCTAGTTACAGCAAGGAACCCGCCGTCCCATTGCTTTTGTACCTCTTCCTTGATTTTCATTGCCATGTCTGGACGAGTACGGCGCAGCTTCTGTTTGACTGGCGGACATTCTTCTCTCAAAGGCAGCTTGTGCACCACAATGTCGGTATCCAACCCTGGCATATCTTGATAAGACCAAGCAAACACGTCCACATACTCTTGAAGCAGGTCAATCAGTTGTCTCTTCACTGAGTCTTGTAAGCAGGCCCCGATTTTAACTTCCTTCACGTCTTCATCTGTACCAAGATTGATCACTTCAACCTCCTCCTGGTGAGGAGTAATAACCTTCTCCTCTTGTCTCAACAACCTGGCTAGCTCTTCAGGAAGCTCATAATCTTCTTCAACCCCTTCGTCGGCTTGATTGATTGGATTGTCAAAGTCATACGAGGTCATAGCCGTGCTGTTGTCGGTGCTGTCTGGAAGGCACTCTCTGCAAGGGTTCAGTTTGTTCATTTTAGTGATTTGCTTTTAATCTTGTTTTAGAAAAGTGAAATAAAGTTGTCATTTTGAAAACACTTCCATTTATTTTTTTGTACAAAAAGAAAAATAGAAAAAACAGTGAGCGGAAAAGAAAAAGACTCATTTGCAAAAAGATGTCTGATATTTCATTGATTAATCTTGTTGCACAAAAAGTACAGATGGCCCGATTACAAAATGAGTCTTGTCATCTTGGGCAAGATGCAAGACTTTGATGCATGCTTATAAAATACAGGAAATAATAATTACTCTGCGTGAGTAACTCTTATAATTTCCTGGGAAGACCAGTTCGAGATACTGCTCCCCGGGATCTTTGGACGAATCCAGCTTTCCAGGTTGCGTTCTTCTTCCAGCTCGTCTTCCAAATTGTTGATAGCATCAGGGGTGAGCATCCCCCCACTCACAAAGTTGGGCTTCTCAGCAGCCTCCGCTTGATTCTGTTGAGTTGGTCTGTAACCCAACCCAAATCTGTCCTCTTTCTTCTCCACCGGTAGTAGCTTGCCCCATCCTTGGGCAGTTCCTTCCTCAACAACCTTCCGGGCTTGTTGGTATGATGTCATTGAAGTTCCAGGTACAGCAGAAGTTTCATTCACGTTCAAGGCCTCGAACCCCTGACTCATTGTTTCATGGATCTCCCCATCCATCTCAATGTATTTATAGGTAGCCAAGTGGCTGACAAAAATGTCCTCTTCTCCACAAATTGTAACGATTTGACCCTCCCACTCGTATTTTAACTTCTGGTGAAGGGTAGAGGTCACGGCGCCAGCAGCGTGAATCCATGGCCTACCCAACAGACAGCTGTAGGCAGGCTGTATATCCATCACGTAGAAGGTCGCTTTGAAAGTTTGCGGGCCAATCGTTATGGGCAACTCAATCTCTCCCAGAACCGATCTCTTTGAACCATCAAAGGCTCTCACCACCAGGTTGCTGGGTCTTAACGCCAATCCGTCATATTCTAGCTTCACAAGGGCCTTTTTAGGTAAGACATTGAGGGATGACCCCGTGTCTACCAGCACATGGGAAAGGACTGCACCTTTATATTCCATTGTTATGTGCAAGGCTTTGTTATGGTTGCGGCCTTCCGTAGTCAAATCAGTGTTGGTGAACCCTAGTCCATGACTAGCATTAACATTTTCCACCACAGCTTCCAACTGATTGACGGTGATCTCTTCAGGCACATAAGCTGCGTGCAAGACTTTGAGTAGTGCATTCCGATGGGCCTCGGAGCACATAAGCAGTGATAGGATTGAGATCTTGGAAGGCGTTTGATGAAGCTGATCCACTATTTTATAATCACTCTTCTTGATGATTCGCATGAACTCATCAACCTCTTGGTCAAAGGGTGTTTTCAAGGCTTCTTTAACAGTCTGCTCTTCCTGCACCAGGCTTTTTCCTTTTGCCTTGGCAGCAGCTTCTGCTTCGGCAGTGGGTCTCTGATTTTGTGGAGCAAAAAGACGTCCGCTTCGAGTGAAGCCTCCGCCTCCTCCCACATTGTCTATTTGTGGTGCAGGGGTTGATGATTCAAAAGTGATTTTTTGTCCTTCGCAGTACAGGTCAGAGCCGTAATGCCACGGGATGGCATTGCTGCTTTCATAAGGTACTGGTCCAGGCACTGTGATAGTGACTGGACTGTTTGCAGCTGCGGAAGGAACTGTGATAGTCTGTGGGTCGTAAAATATCGTGACGGGTGCTCTAGTGGGAGCATCACTTTGTGAGTTGTAGACAGAGTTGTTTTCAGGATCATAAAATATTGTGACAGTTGAGACGTCTTCATGATTTGTTGCTGATGTTGTAGGAGATATTGTCGGAAGGATGGACGTTGTTGTTGTAGGAGTTTCAAAATGGAGTGGTGCTGGAGTTGTAGAAGGAACATTTGTTGATATCTGATCAGTTGAAATGACAGATGAAGCACTTGTTGATGAAGCCGAAGAATTGTCGGGAACAATGGTTGTTGCAGTTGTAGGAGGTTCTGGAGTTGTTACTGATGAGATTGCTGGATTTGTAGGAAATGATGTGGTGATTTGAAGTTGGCCACTCTGAATGAGACCATCTATGCCATTCCTCAAGTTATCGCACCCATTTACTGAGATATTGCAGTAAGCACACCCTAACTCACACCCCGGGAACATTTGACATTCGAGGAGTTGAGCCTTAATTTCCACCAACGGTGTCCGGATCTGACCCACACTGGTTATTAAATAAGACGGTTTGTCTTCTTCAATAGCGTTAATTCTGGGACCACCGTGGTTTGGCATTGGGTTATTATTGACATTGGGTGGTGGTGCGAAGTTTAGAGCTTTAGAGTCTACCAGGTCTTGTACCTTCATGTGCAAGGCTCTGCACTTTTCTGTACTGTGGCCAGGTGCATTTGAATGAAAAGCACATCTGGCGTTGGAGTCATAATTCCTGGGTAGACTATTGGGATCCGGAGGTGCCAATGTCCTTAGCTCAACCAGGTTGAGTTTCAGGAGTTGTGGCAGCAATGTAGCATATGGCATAGGGATCGGATCGATCACCCTATTAGCTTGAGATGGCCTCTGTTGGAACGGCCTTTGCTGATTGTTGTTGTTGGTACTGTTGTAATTTCTCGGAGGATACTGAGCTTGTTGGTGGTACTGAGGTTGTTGTTGATAGTTTTGTTGCGGAGGTTGATAAGCTGGTTGAGGGTGAGCTGGAGCGGGGATGGTGACTGCTGCCACAGATCTATGAACATATTGGGGTCTGCCCCTGTTGGTGTGGATGGCATTGGTCTCGCCAGTTCTTCTTGGGCCCGCAAAAGGCTTCCTTGTACTACTGGACGAGCTGGCACCATTGTCAGAAATCTTGCCCATTTTTAACAGGCTCTCAATTCTCTCCCCAGCTATGACAACATCCGCAAAGCTAGTAGAAGAGAAAGCAGCCAGCCTGTCAATGTAGGTTCCCTGAAGGGTGTTCATAAACATATCTGCCATTTCCCTCTCAGACATAGGTGGCTGAACAGCAGCAGCCAATTGTCTCCATCTCTGGGCATATTCTCGGAAACTTTCCCTTGACGATTGTGACATTCCCATTAGGAGGGTTCTGTTGGGTGCCATATCTAAGTTGTACTGATATTGTCTGATGAAGGCCTCTGCCAGGTCCTTCCAACACCTGATAGTTGCCCTTGTTAGGTGAGAGTACCATTCTCTTGACGCTCCAGTTAAGCTATCCTCGAAATAGAACATCCAGAGCTTCTCATCCATAGTATAGGCCTTCAGCCTTCCCAGAAATGATTGTAAATGGGTCCGGGGGCATGAAGTCCCGTTGTATTTTTCAAAACAAGGAGGCTTAAACTTATGGGGAATCCTGACCCCGTCCACCAAGCCCATGTCCATAACATCAAAGCCCAAAGAGTTTTGAGACTCCAAAGACCTTAATTTCTCAGCTATCTCATCCAACCTTCTGTCATAAGCTTCTTCCCCGGCTCCCATTACTGTGAATTGGTCCTCTTGGGGGTCTTCTTGCAGTACCCTGACTGCAGTAGCAGTCCCTTGAACATTTGCAGGGATATTAACCTCTGGATGAAGGTGGGGGCCAAATACAGGGGGGTTGACATGAGGTTGGACCCTCTCGTTGTTGCTTGTGCCAGCAGTCCCTATATGTGGATCTTCTTGATTTCTCCCTTCCACCAGTGCTCTGAGCCTCTCCTGGCTTTGAGCCATGTTGTTCATTACCTCCATAAACTGTGTCATTTGGTTCCTCATTTCCAACCTCTCGTTGGTCATTTGGTTCCTGACCTCCGTAAGGTCCTGCTGCATCTGATCCATCTGTATGCCCGGAAGGTTACTGCGGGTGAGGTACCTGTGTGGTCGGTTGAGTGGAAACCCTCGTCGTCGAGCAATAATTCCTGAACATCACAACAGAGTTAGTGGCAATAAAGCAAAAACCTACAAAACAAAAAAAGGGTTAGCATGCAATGCAGTATGCTTATTTGTTTCCAAGGTATCCGGCTTGGCATTCAGTTTTGACCCTTCCAGACCCTTGAAGATGCTGTTGATGTTGCTTTCGGAGTAAACTCGGATGAAACAAACCAACACAAATATATATTACAGGAAGTAAAATAATACAACTTGTTCTTTTTACAACACAAGCCCTCTAAGGGGTCAAAATACATTATAAGAAAATAAAAGTACATGGAATGAAAGCAACAACAAACAAATGGTCAAACCCCAAGACCAAACTCATCCTCACGAACTTCCTTGAGAAGTGCTTCGGTCACAGGATCAGCTGGACGCTCCGTGAGATTTCTGATAAGGAGATTCCGGGTCGTAACAGCTGCAGTTAGCTTCTTGTGCTGACCTTGGTCCTTTGACCTCTTCACTCCAGCTTCGATCTTCAGCTCTGATATCTCCCTCTGGGCTGCTGCCAGGGCTTCCTGCTGCTCTTTTGCACTAGCTTCCAGTTGCTCTATCTTGTCTTGAACTCTCTTGTCCTCCAGAGTACGAGCCTCGGTGATCCGGACCCACCTAGCCTGACTCTCCTTCAGATACAAGTCTGTCCTGGCTTTCTGGAACTGAGCCTCCTTGCAGGCATTCTTCAAGATTTGTTCCCCAGCCCTAGATTTCTTGATATAATCCTCAGATTTCTCAATTTTAGCCAGATGCTCCACTCTCAGCTTCTCTAACCTCTCAATATCCATCCTACCATCACTCCTCTCCCGGAGGGTCTTCTGCAAAGCCTGAGTCAACTTCTCATTTCTCTCTTTCAAGCCCTCAAATTCCTCCAGACTGACAGTGGCAGGGGGTGGTGTTGAGGATGATCCAGGCATATCCTCCAGGGTAAAGGGCATTCCAGAGAATTGAGCCCTGGCATAGGACCACTCATAATATTGTGCTGATGCTACATTGTTGCACTTCCCCAGAATGGTTACTCCTTTAGTTTGAACATTGTCCCAGGCCCAGGCTGCCTGCCTAACAATAGCCAGATTAGGCTTGTTCTCACAATAAAGAGTCTCAACCAAGTCCTGTGCCTTAGGAATGTGGACCAGTGCATAGCCCAATTGCCTTCTGAACATCAGAGGATTGTAATTAATACTACCCTTAACTCCTATTAGGGGCACATTGGGAAAATGCCCACAGCTGGTGATGATATCCCTGCCTTTGGTGCTTTGAGTACACCATCTGATATCGGCTGAAGTTAGAGCAGTGAGTCTCTTAGCCCAGTTTCTCTACTGATGAGGATTCAAAAATGCATCTGTCCTGGGTAGATGCCTGAGAAGCCAAGTATGAAACAATGGAGCACAACACCTCACTAATCTTCCCCTCTGCTTTTCATTCCTCTGATGCACTGAGTAGTAGAGATCCCCCAATAAAGTGGGCACTGGGTTCCTTAGAATGAACAAATGGATTGCATTCTTGCTAACAAATTGAGGCTCATCTGCAAATAAAATGATCCCATATATGCTCAGGGCCAACAAAGCACAGGCTGCTTTCCACTCTCCTAAAGAAGCTTTCAGGGTAGCTTGAGAGATCAAGAAATCCAGATGGAAACCAGGGATTCCAGCCTTAGAAGTCAAATGATGTCCAATCAGAACTGATTCCAGATGCAAGGCCTTTGCTACTTCTTCATTACCAGGAAAGGCCATCTCAGGGTTGAAAGGGACTCCACCCCTGATAGGTATACCAACCAATGATGAGTATTCTTCCAATAAAGGGCCCAGTTGAAAGTCCTGAAAAGTAAAACATCTTAGTGGGGGATCATAAAACTGAAGGCAAGTGTGGATCAGGCTTCTCTGTGAAGGGTCCAGATCCATAACCACATCAAGTATATCTCCATAGTGTTCCCTGAACAGTGGTATATGATCTGGAGTGATCAGGGTCTGAATCCTCCTGACGTCAGATAGCTCTGGCTGGAAGAAGTGGTAGGTGATGTTACTCTTTTTAGGAGCCATGATGCTGAAGATGAGTGGAGACAGGTGCTGATGATAACACTGAAGAATGGGCCACTGATTGGCTGGTGCAGGTGACTGGAATAGATAGCTGATAACTGAAGCAGATGCTGATGAAGATGGGTCAAATACTGAAGATGGGGTCAAAACCAAACCAAAAGATGCAGATGGATACCCTGAAACACAAATAAGCAAATGTCAATATGATGCAATGATTATGCATGCAAATGATATGCAAGGGTTTGTGACTGAGCTGGATCTGATCAAGTGCTCTGATATAAGTCCAGGTATGTTCAAGAATTCCAGATGGAGGTCTATAAATCCAGTAACCAAGGTGGAGGGCTCAAATAAAGAGCCACATGTCCAGGGTTTAGAATCACAAGAACTGTTCCAACATGGAGTATTCTTAATCACATCAAAGTAACAGGGTATGTTGAGGCCAAGGGTACCTGCAAACCTGTAAACATCCCAACCCCCTCACAGGTGGTGTTCTAAAACAAGGATCCTCAGACTTGGATCAGTTATGAGAAGTGTAAACACTTCTAACCCGGAGGTACAGTGTTTACAATAACCATAAAAGTTCCTCCTCTAATTCACCTCAGTTTCTGAAGGTCAAAACTAAAGGTCATCCAGACTTAGCAGGCTTCCCAGATAGCCCTAGCATTGCAGGAAATCTGCAACACAGAGTTCTCAAGAAGAAACCCATATCTGAACCGTGTTTCGTATTCCCGCACCAGACCGAGATGGAATGGGAAAGAATATGATTCACTCTAGCCTAGGTGTCACTCAGGTCCCAGGTGTAGGACCTTAACTCTCAATAGAACCCCACCCACCAAAACAAAAACCAGATCCAGCCAGCAGTACAGTATGACAGTATGATATAATGCAAAGCTATAAAGAAAGCAGTAAAGCAACTGTTCATAAAGTAAAAATAAATACAAGTATACAAACACAGATAGCACATAACACCCCAGTAAACACAAACCAAACAAGCGCTAGGAGGAACCCACAAAAAGAACCAGAAGCCCTGGTTGCAGTATAAGGGTCCCCAGCAGAGTCGCCAAGCTGTCGCTCCCGAAGATTTGCATCCCGGTACAAGCGCGAACGGTCGGCGAAAAGAACAATGAGAACACATAGCCGTGAACTCACTGGAGATGAATAGAGTCGCCAGCTAGGCATTTTTATCCCGGAGGAAAGGCAATGCTGCATAGACCTAGGAAAAGATGGATAAGACGGTTTGCGAACCAGAGAGACTGAGAAAGGGGGTTGGTTACAACCTGGGAAGGTATTAGCACCCAGATTGTCCGCCGTACTCGACGGGATCCACGCTTGAAGGATTTGTGTTTTAAAGGGGTAGTGTCAGTGCAATTTGTGTGTAAAAGGGCTGGAAAAGAATGTACAGGTGTCAGTGTAAAAGAAGTGTAAAGTGTAATATATATAGTGTCAGTGTGAGACCAGGAATGAAATGCTCATGATCATGAGGCTAAAAGAATGAGGCTAGAAAGAGGGGGAATATACAGAGACTTTTGTTCGATAACTATTAAGTTATGCCTACGTATCCTCTCGTGCAATGAGGAAGTCAGAACACCGTAGTTCGACCCAAAGAGACTGAAAGATGAATTGACTTGTGAACTGCTTGCTTGTCTATGCTCAAGTGTATGACCTGTCTGGCTCAGGTGCAAACTGTCTTGCATTAGGCGGAAGAAGCGAGCTCTCGTTTGTGAGTGAATGAGATGAGAAAAGAATCCCGGAGGAGACGATTATTGTTTGTTTTTGTGTTTTCAGTCTTTTATTGTTTTTGGATTTTGTCATAAGTTAATGAGCTTAAGTCTAAACCAATGGATTTAGTAAACTCATCACATCTTCCCTCTGATTAGGGGTAATGAGAATACCTTAAGTGTGAAGTCAGCTTCTCACACTTAATTACCATGATGTAGGATTAAGATCATTAACCTACTTGTGATTATTTAGATGTTTTTGTTGTTTTTTTTTGTTTAGTGTTGAGTAATGAGGTTAAGCCACAATCAAGGATTAAACAGACTCATTACACCATCCTAATAGAAGGATAATAGATGAGAATGTTTAAGCTGAGGAATGCTCCTCAACTTAATCCATGATTAGGGATTAAACTCATGACAAAACAAGCCTTTATTAGATGGATTTTATATTAATGGTAAGATGATGAAGTGAATTTTATGATTTGTAAGACAACTTGAGGGGGACTTGTCCATTAACACTAGGGTTAGTCCTTCTTAACCAATTAAGGAAGAATTAGAACCCTAATGCAAGGCCCAAGTTACAAGTGTGGTGTCTTGATACTTATTAAGTGGATTGATTAAGAGATTTAAACACATTAAGGGTTTAACACTTAGGATTAAAGTTATACACTCCATCCTAAGAGAAGGATGCAGGCATAAGCTTAATCACAAAGCCTTAAAGCCTTTAGGGTTTAGTCCCTGATTATGAGGTGAGAAAAGGAGACTCAAAGAGACACAAAGGTGAAAACTAAGAGGGGGGACTAATCAAGACCCTAATCATTGTCATGCTTGGTTGTTCCTAAGGTTTGTGAGGTTTTCAAGAGAAGTCTTCAATGGAACCACCAGGAAGCAGATGGAAGGATCAAGAGAAGAAAAGCAACTTGCTTCAGTCAAGAAGTCAAGTCACTTGAAGAAAGAAAGTAAGAGGAAGAAGTATGAGCAAGCTCAAACTCAAACACATACAAATATGCAGCATGGATGCAAGAGAGATGAAAAGAAAAGTTATGAGAAGTGAAGGCAAATTCACTTCTCAAAGTTACTTACCACCTGAAAGGTTAGAAAAGAAATGCAATGCAATGCAAAATGGGATGAGATGACATGATGAGAAACAAAACCAGAAGCATTTACATGATGCTAATGATTTTATGAGATGCTACAAACATGAGGCAGCACATGGAAATGATCATACAAGTTCATGAATGCAAATGAAGCAAGTTAGGAACCATGAACATACATGAAAAGTTATGAAGTGCACATGACATACAACATGGCAAATACATGATGCAATGATCAAACATGCTTTCAATATGTCTTATGATGTCAAATGAATCAAATGGATGCTTGAAATGTCATGGCAAGTCATGTTATGCAAGAGAATGCAAGATGGATGCATATGGAAGCCCAAATTAGGGTTTATGAACAATATATCAAACAAAAACCAAAATCAGAAGCAAACCCTAAGATAAAAAATTGAAAATGCCACTCAAAGGACCCCTAACCCTATACTAGCCCAATGCCCAAAGGAGAGGTCTCAACTCTTAACCAAACTCAAGATATGATTTTCTTAAGATTTCTAGGGTTTTAGGGTTCCTAAACAAGAAAATTACCAAACAAATGGAAAATGAAAGATCAAATCCTGGCCATTTAATCTCACAAACTACATGCTAAACACAATGCAATGCAAAAAGAATCAATGTCCAATTCTTCATGGATAGGCAGAAATGATTTTTGGAACTTTGGATCAAAATAATGCATAAAAATGATTTTAAATCAATGAAAAATTCTCAAAATGCATCAAGATCAAAAAATAAATTTGGTTTGAATGTTGGACAATGTTTCTAAATGTCTTAGAACATTTCATGAATTTTTTGGTGATTTTTAAATACCTAAAAGTATTTTTAATAAATTAATTTTCATTAATCAATTAAAAATAAACTTTTAAATATTTAAAAATACTTTTTTAATGCTAAAAATAAAAATAAAAATATTTTTGTGTTTTAAAAATTAATGAAACTCTTGACAAAAAGTTTCATAATTTTTAAAACAATTTTGCTATTTTAAATAAATTATGTAAAACAAATGAGAAAAAAAGAAATAAAAAATCAAAATAAACTGAAGTAAGCAGAAGGAGAGGCTGAGATTGATTCTGGGTTTCAAAAGGTTTGACTGGGCGCGCATCTGGACGGCCCAGGTTCAAACCAGCCTAATTCCAATTAATTAATTATTAATCCATAATTAAATCTTAATGACAAGATCTAAGCCATTGGATGCGCGCGGGAAAAGACTTGGTCAACTCATCCAACGCCTGAGATTCAAACTGGAAGCCCTAACCCTAATTAAAAGCTAATCACTTTCAGGTCACCGGAGACGAGCTCCGGTCGTCTTCTCCGGTGACCTTCCTCCCTGAGAATTTCCAAATCCTTCCCTAGGTCATTTCTGGAGCTCTAAAGCTCCAGATTTGTTCCTCTCACTCTCCTAAACTCAACCCCACCCTCATTTCTCATTTATTTCCAGCCATGATCATGAATCGAAGCAAAGAACAAAAACGGCCAAAATTTCAGACAAGCAATACAACTTCATTTCTCAACCATTTTCAATAATTTTGAGTTCAATGCAATCAGTGAAGCATGCTTAATCATTTTGTAACATGAAATAGAGATCCTGGAAAAGTTAATTCGAAAGGCTACCTGAGATGGAGCTTTCACCCTTTGAACTTGCTGGCTGCTTTCTTTGATGCAAACCACTCCTTGTGACCCCTAGATGATGTTTGGATGCTTGGAAGAAATTTATGCTGGCCGGTTAAGGAGTTTGAACAGCTTCTGCTCAAACTCAGGTGGAAATGGTGTTGGTGATTCAGGCTGTTTTAGGCAAAGGTGAAGGGTTCTTTATGACCAGGATGATGAATGGAGAAGGTTTATGAAGTTTGTTCAAGTGTTTGTGGCCTGTGTGAAGAGTTTCGAAAGCTTTGGCTTTGAGAGTGAAGAATGGGGAAACTGAGTTCTTGCTGGTTTCAGGCTTGTGTCTTGTTGGTTTAGGCTCAATGAAGCATGGTGAGATGATTGGTGAAACTGGTTTTAATGTTTGTGGTTTGTGGAATCAGATTCGAAGAGTTTTGCTTGAGAGGGTGATTTTGTGAATGTGATCTTCTTGTGTGTTTCAGCCTTGCTTGTTAAGTGAAATGGCTAGCATTTTCTTTGCATAAAAAACTCTCATAGGTCAGATGATGTGACCTGGCCTTTATTGATTGGTAAGGTCCCTTTTGCAAAATGTCAACTTTGGTGTAAGAGAAAGTATGGGCAACTTCTGGGCTAGTACATGGGCTGTGTGATGCGCAGCAAGGTGAGGGGAGAGGGCTAGGGTGGTTCAGCATCCAAGGCAGCAAGTGGATGGAAGTGTGATGATGGTTTTGCAAGTTGATCATCTTTGGTTCACATGTAACTATCTTGCCTCACAAACCATAAATCATGAGGAAATCTTGGCCCAATCTGAACTTTAGGACTTACATGATGCTTGTGTAATGGTTTGATGTCAATTAGAAGTCACAAGAAGGCTTGGTACATGAAATTGCAAGTTTCTCATTTGAGGCATAACTTGAAAATTAGTGATTTTTGCCAACTTTAACACACCATAACTTTTGATCCAAGATGAATTAGGTCATGTTCTTGTACTTTTTGAAAAGGGAAAGATCTAATATACAACTTTCATGACCAAAGTTTTTCCATTTGAAGCATTTTTGGATCAAGAATCAAGGCTTGAAAAGTGGCATAAAATGACAAATTCCTTAAAAGTCAACCATGCCCTAAAAAGTCAACTTTGCAAAAACTTCAAATTCTTGAATTTTGTGAACTTCAACCTTCTTCCATGATCAAATAAAGATCATATACACTCAAAATTATGAAGATCACCCCTTGGTTGGGTCATTGGGGGCCTCAGATGCCCTGATTTTACACTGACTTGCTTGAAAAGTCAACTCTTGATCAGATGACTTCCCCATGGAATTTCTTCATGAAAATTGATATGCATACTCCCTATACCATATAGAGACCAATAGAAACAAGAATGACCAAAAAATTTGGAGTTATGGCCTCTGAAACCAAAACCCTAATTTTAGGTCAACTGTGCAGTTAAACCTGGCTCTGCATCCACACCATTTCCAGTTCTTGTGATTCTTTGGCATTTTTTACTTTGAGAGGATGTAATATGATATAACAACATACATGGATCCCTTTGAAGTGATTAGTGGCCTTTGGAGTGGCTCAAGAACCCCTTTGATTGCTCAGATCACAAACCCTAGATGCAGATGACTTAGAACCTATGCAGTGAATCAAAAAATGTGATATGAGATGTTATGATTGTGTTTATGCATATGAAATGATCACAAGCCATGGTGTGAATGGGTGAGGGCAAATTTGGGGTGTTTACACTATGCGGTTGGAGCGGTCCTTGCACAAAAAGTTGATAAGGTTGCCCATGTTATTTATTATGCTTCTAGGACTTTGGATTCTGCACAGTCTAATTACACCACCACTGAAAAGGAACTTTTAGCAATTGTTTTTGCTCTTGATAAGTTTAGACAATATTTGCTAGGTTCCAAAGTTGTTGTTTTTACTGACCATGCAGCTTTAAGGTACTTATTGAAGAAACCATAAGCAAAACCGAGACTGATTCGGTGGATGTTGTTGCTCCAAGATTTTAATGTTAAAATTAAAGATAAGAGTGGAGCTGAGAACTTGGTGGCTGATCACTTGAGCAGGATAGAGGGAGATGAAGATCCTTTTCCGATTCAGGATGGCTTCCCTGATGAACAACTTTTACTTGTGCATGACATTACTCTTTGGTTTGCTGATATTGTTAATTATCTTGTTGCTGGTGTTTTTCCTACAGGTGTTTCTAGATCACAGATTCATAAACTCAAGAGTGATGCCAAATATTATGTTTGGGATGACCCATATCTTTGGAAGTTTGGAAGTGATCAGGTGATTAGAAGATGTGTTCCCGACTATGAGATTAAATCTATTTTGAATTTTTCTCATGCCTCTCAAGTAGGGGGACACTTTGGTCCGCAAAGAACCGCAAGAAAAGTCCTTGACTCGGGTTTCTATTGGCCCACTGTTTTTAAAGATGCTTATGAGACTTACCGCACTTGTAAAGACATTTTCAAGCTTTGCTTTGCTCAAACTCCTTTTTTCGGGAACCGCGGTTGAAAACAAAGGTTGAGAGACATTTTCAAGTTTTGCTTTGCTTAAACTCCTCGACGAAATAAATAGATTTTGATTCGAGTACTTTTTGTCGTTTTCTTCTTTTCCACTACGAGCCACCGTGCCAGATTCTTCTTAGACAGTCACATATATAAGCAAATCAGAAAAAAACCAATTAATCAGATAATCAAAACCAAAGAGACTTGTCGATTGGCTTCATCCTATTACTTGCAAAGATTGATATAAATATTTTCAAATATCAATTAAATAGACTTATCGATTGACTTCATCTTATTACTTGTTGATATAAATATTTTCAAATATCAATCAAAGAGACTTGTCAATTAGCTTCATCCTATTACTTGCAAAGATTGATATAAATATTTTAAAATATCGTAAATCTTTTTTGATCTGGGATTTCAAATGGAGCAGCTTGGTGTAAACAAATTGTAATAGTTTGAAGAGGAAGAGGTTAACTTAACCATCTTTGTTGATGTCGTCGAGGTTGATTCACCGATTGTGAATAATAGAAATTAAAATGTATGGTGAAAACTAATTAGAAAACTAAAATATATTTACATGATTTGATTATTTAATAATTACACTACTTTTAGTGTGCATAATAATAGTAATTAGTATGGCTTTAGATTCTTTGAAAGTAAGTGGTGAGTGATGACTACAATGATTAATGAAAACTAATTAGAAAACTGAAGTGTGAGGGATATCATTAAGTGATTTGATTCTTAAAGTTAACCGTAAAAAACAGTCTTAACAATGTAAAAGTGTTGGATAAAGAGTATTGGTGCTATTGATTAAACTCTGCTCATATTTATGTTTGCTATTGAACTGTAATTCTGTAAATGTGATAAGAACAGTGCCAATAACATATTTTTATTAGAAATGAATCTTATTAGAGAGGAAAGAGGACAATTACTATCTCAATGCCAATGTAAGGCAAATGGTAAGAGCAATATAATCAGCGTTCAGACGGACCATCAATTTTGTCGAAATAACTAGCCTACGCATCAAAATTCAAGAGGCATTGTGCTGGGATGCTTATTTGTGCAATGCCACTCTTTGCAGTTGCAGTAGTCCCTAACTCACCATATTTGTTAAAATATTCTTCTGGACCGTGTCATGATGCTGATGCATATCCTGTATTACTTGTTTTTCTTCTGGTTTTCTGTTGTTGGTTCATTGTTCAATGCAGCCACCATTCCATCTTCGGTAACATTGATATAAGGGCTCTGATCGATCGACGAGTCTAATGGTGCTTTTGGTTTAGAGACCTGCATTGTCAAATAATAGAGAAAACAGCAGTTCAGCCACTAGAAATGCTCCACTTAGTGCACCAAGATGATATAACTTGCATAGCATTCAAAGATAGTATAGAACAAAAGAAAGAATGAACCTTTGTCAATAAGCTTATTAAGTAACATATTTCTACCTTCTTTTGTTCATGCATATAATGGCTAGAGTGTAGTACATCAAGAAATTCATTAGCAGCTCTTACCCACCTGTAACACGAAAATTACTTTTCATTTGTTTTATAATAGTGGTTGTTTATTTGGAACTTAGATGATATTGTAGCCAATCTAGGAATAATATCGATGACACTAAAATCATTTGTTTAAATTGTTTTAAAATATAATAATTGAAGGACAAGGGCATAAGGTTGGTAGATGTAACAAAATAGTGAAGAGTCTGATGCACAAAATGAATCAAGTACCACAGGCTAGATGCAGTTATTCCTTCAAAGAAAGCCAAATGTCCTCCATGCTTTACAGTGGCCAGCACAATATTTTTATTTAACCTATAGAAGGATTAACACGTTAAAATGGATGTTGAAGTAATGCAACAGAAATAGAAAGCAAACTGATCAGAAAAAATAACAAAGCAGCATACCTGCATTCGTCCCATGGAATGGCTTCCTTGGTACAGACGGGATCATCCAGAGCACTGATACAGAGAAGTGGAATTGATACAGATTTCACATAAGGAGTACTGCTGCAACGTCTATAGTACGTATCAACAGTCTAAAGAAACAATAGGATTTTAGATAGCAGACATAAGGAACCATAAAAGAGATAACAACAGAAAATATGAGATTACAAATCTTAGGTGGTACATGTACCTCATACTTTGCAAACAAGCGAGTGGCGTGGTCATCAAAATCTCGAATAGAAAGTGCCTGCAAAACATAAGAATATATACGAGTACTAATCAAGTTTTAAAAACATAACCAAATTAATAACATTGAACAACATTTGAGAACAAGTTTTGCGTCTTAAGAAAAAAAAGCTATATCCAACAGGTAAATGAGTAGCAACTATTTGGCCTAAAATCAGCATGCATCTTTCAATCACCTAATGTCCTGGACTAGTAAACATTTAAAATGTCTGGTATAAAATAACAGAATTAAGACAATAATGAATAAAAATGATCGGTCAATAGCTTGAAACCCTTGAGATATCTTCCACTTTAGTAACTTATTCTAAAACCACACACACAAAAACTTACTGCAGCTTTTGGAAAAAGTGTCAATAGAAATATGTATCAGAAAACATAATGATTATGTGATAAAGAAGTCAACATCAAACAACTGTAGGATAAGCATTCAAAGTTATCATATATTTATATTAAATAGTAGTACAAATTATTAACTAGTTGAGAGTAAGATCACCTTCATTATCCCTTCCCAATTCCCAAGCCGAGAAAAGAGAGGCTGGTGTCTGCAATGAATATTTGTCAAATATGAACTGTAGAGACACATCTAAATACTCTCATGTTTGTCAGTAGATGATCATAGATGAATATTAAGAGCTTATCAACCAGAAAGATAGAGGCATACAATTTTGCATAATCTTGAAGGCCGCCTGTTAGTGCTTTGTCATAAAACTTTTGAACAGGAGCACGGGTTATAAATCTATCAGTTATCTGCAAACATTATCGGTAATATTACTTCCAGTAAAGGAGCGAGAAGCGATAACAGGCAAAATGAAAAATAATAGAAACTTTCAGCAAAGACAAACTGATAGTGAAATTCAACAAAGCCCCGATCATTATATCAAATAGATTATGTTAAACAATTTTGAACCAGAAGCACATATAGCTTGAATGCTAAAGGTCGGAAAGTATAACACAAGAATGTTTTATATAGTTTCAATTATGTTCATACGATTCCAAACCAAAATATTGCAATGTGCACATTCCGTTCCTAAAGCTTCAACATGTTAAAACTTTGACATTCCATTTAGACTGCATGATTTTTCAATTGGATTCACAAACAGTTAGATTGGATCCAAATTCAGAAGATAGCTCCATTAGATACATTAATAAATGTCTTTTCAGCAAAAGTTAAACTTTGAAATCAAAATACTTAAGTAATTACTAACCAAAAGGTCCCAAGGAGAGCAAACAGCTACAGCTCCAGCTACAGGAGTATTCTCACCTTCCTCGCCAAGATATTTCACCTGCAAACAATCCTTACAAATCATACAGTGTTGTCCCAAGCCATTTGGATATTTGAGCTCAAGTTAAGCACAAGTTAAAAGAAATAGAGATCAATGTGGGAAGGCAGCCATTGAAGATGTATGCGGTCATATAGAAAATTCAACCTTCAGATTAGTTGAGGTATGTAATTAAATTAATCAACAGGGACTCAAACATGACATGAAATTTGATGCAAGAAGATTATAAGACTTTAGCCGGAATTTACCAGAATATTAGCTCCAACACTATTTCCAACCATAAACAAAGGTGCCTTGGGATTCTCTTTGTGGACGTAATTAACAACTGTGCGAGTATCCTCAGTCCATCCAGAATTGTAGAAGATATCAGACTGAAATAATTTTAATAAGAATATACATTACAACAAGAAGAAAACAACAAAACTGATACAACGTAATATTATTGAGATGCACATCAATCCTACAACTCCAACAAAAAGAAATGCAAAATAATCAAACTTGTTAATCTACATATTTCTAACCGTGATTGGAACACCACCAAGTCCTCGGTGATTACTAACAACAACTTTCCATCCACGTTTTGCTGTATGATATGCAAGGTGTTTGAGATACTGCAAAGAAAGGGAAAATACAAACTATAAGACGACACTACAATATAACTTAGCCACACAAATAAACAATAGTAGCTTGAAATAACTTACAGGAGCTGAAGAATCACTTGTTAAACCAGGAATCAAAATAACAATGGGAGTAGATTCATCTTTATTGACAACACTGCTAGAATCTGTAAAATGACCAAACACAAAATTCTGAAAGATCAACAAGTTTTTCTAATTGATAAACAATAGTCCAATATACCAAAATTACTATGCATTTTCCAATACTAATTTCCTCCCTAAATATAGGATTATCCGGTTTAAAAAAGTGAAAGCAGCCGGTATCAGAAGATGCTGGTATCGGAAGGTGCCAATACCAATACTATATTCAAACAACCGGTTAATTCACACCCCGACGATCGCAATCAATGTCGCTGTAAACCTTTAGGGACTGCTATTTAAAACCTTTCTAACAACAAATTTTCTGAAGGACAGAAAAGTAATAATCAGAACATTCTCTACTATATGCATACCGTCAGAGTTAGTTACCCAGTCCAAAGCAAGGGTTCCACCATCAGATGTAGTAAATAATTGTCTGAAATTGAAATAACGAACTAATAAGATTTAACTTATACAATATCAATAACATAAAGAAAAAGAGAAGGTGAAATGACTGTTATGACCTTTTATAACTGAAAACGGGAGGTCTACCAAAGAAGTTGACAAAAACCGTTTGAAGATGAGGACTGGAAAGCCACGGCGTGACAGAATATCTTCCCTGAAGAATCCGGCACTTTGAAACGACGGCGTTGTAGATTTCGGAGGAGGAATTGTAGGTGAAGTCTACGGCGGAGCCTGAGAATCCGGTGAAGAGATCTTCGAAGAAATGGATTTCGAGGAAATTGTAGAGGAAGCATATGAGAAGAGTGGTGAGGATGAGGAAGTAATGCCAGATTGGAAGAAGAGAAAGTCCTTTGAGAATGAACCAGTAACCGTTCGAAGGTGATGCTGCTGGATCAAACTCCATGGAAATTGGAATTTGAGTTTGTTACGGCATGTTGAATTGTTTTTGATAGGTGTGTGAGAGTAGATAATTACAGTCAATTATGCACAACTGAGTATAGATTTTTTAATTATTATTATGATTGTGAAATATGTTAAAATAAGTTGAATTATTGACTCTTTTGTCGTTTCATGACTCGCAGTGAACTGGTGATGCAGTTCCATACATAGGCGCAGCAGCCTCGTGATTGATTTCTTTCCCGCGCACGTTAAAATAGGGTAACTAAGAACCGATTAGATTTCTTTTTCCTTTGTGGGTCCTAGTCGTCTAAAGAATCAACTATTTGTGAAATACTACTTAGATTCTTATATAACCATACCACACCCTTGAAATTGTAAATTTAACTTTTATAATTTTAGAAATGCATCTTCGAATATTCGTAAATATAATTAAAATATTTTAGTTTAAGATTCATCTCATTTTGAATAAAAATATGTTTAGAGATACATTTTCATATGATATTTGATATATTCGGTGATATATCTCTGAAATATTTTCTAAGAGTTTTTCAAAGTTTGGAAAATACAAAGTAGAAATTATTTCAGAAATATATCTCCGAAATCCTCTCTGAATCATTTGAACAACATAAATATTCAAACATTCAATTTATGTAAGACCGAGTTATATTTGTAAAAATCAAAGTAAAATAAAGTTATGTTAAAGTTAAAGGAAAGTAAAATTTCATACATTAATAAAAAAAGTCAAGAAAATTCATACATAATGTAACATTTGTCTGAAAATACAAAAAAAAAATACATAACAATATAAATTGTTGGGTATGTCTAACCGTTGGTCTCCTTCGCCGCATCTATTGTACAACATTTTGTAACTCGGAAACCATGCACTCCACTAAGGACAATTAAAGATCGCCGTCCTCAAAGTGTCTTGACTTTATAGTTGTTATATCCATCTCCGCAACATTTTGATATATCGTTGTCACGTTTATTACATGCTCATCTCGAACCTCAAGTACCTCCAGGAGCGTCTCGTGTCGTGATAGGGTGTCGGGAGGAGTGAACTCATGGGGAGACCTTGAAATAATTTGTAATTAGTCAAATTCACACACCACTCGCTCAGGCAGATATGGATACATAAGAGGTGCCCTACATCCCAACCAGTCGGTGATATAAGGGAAGTGGGACATGATCCCTTCCTGAAAATGGTTTGGATACAATACTAATAACAAGTGTAACAAATAATTATAAAGTAAGCAAACAGGCGGCCCCTCAATTATACATGTGAACCTAGCAGTATGATTTGTATAATTATAAAGTAAGCAGATATCAAATAGTCCTCCTGGATAAGTCTTTCTCTCTCTCACTCATGGGCTTAATTCCTATTAGATAGCATTGAGATTGAATGTACTTGTTCGGGTGGACTGAGTAGAGGTGTTGTTCTTCATTCAATGTCTGTGGTCGTTCATTTGATTCTGCATTAAAAGTGTTAATCGTAACAAAATGTAATTGTTTTTATCACTCATCATAATCATTCGTAAGGATTGACTTAATGAGAAACACTTTTAGGAAAATTATTCCTTCCATCATTTCTAGTGAGATGGACATTTTTATTAAAAGTTTTTCTTACTGGTCAAAAAGTACAGGTTTGCATGGTATCCCTACAAGGGTATGGGATACTCATAGGCCTTATTAGGTTTATAACAATTTGGGGGTGGTTAGGGTTTTCCCATAATAGCGAGAAGTCATGTATGGTGGTGTTATGACATTTATACTGGTTATTAGATACTCACGTGTGGTGAACGACTCTGTATCTCAACGTCATGCTTAGGTATGAGTATGTAAGTTATGATCTCCCTTTCTCTTGTTAGGGGAGAAGTATTTATAGAGGCATTAGGCTTATGATTTCTTGGGAAGGGTTACCACCCACTCAGTTAATGATTGATCGTTGAATCCATATTTTCTAGGGAGACGTGGACCAATTACTGATCCTGACTTATCTTTGCCTAAGTAACTTCTTTTACCATATTTTTTCATCTACCATATAAGAAAATTTAAGGTTGTGGAAAAGTCCCAATTGCCTCACACTATTCATCTTCCGCGTCACCAAACTAAGGGTATTTTTTGTCCTAAATTAACTTTTTCCAACTATTGATGTCATTTAGTTCTTTTTAACTTGCATAGTTGGTCTTTTTTGCCTTTGATCTTTATAATTCAATTAATTGATGATGTCACTTGGTTCCAATTTAACCATTTGTCTTAATATCACTTATTTGAATGTTACCTTTAATTCAAATTTCAAACAAAAACTAAATCTGATATTTCTCTCCATAATTTTCTACCATAATTTTCGATTTCCTTTCTCACCCTCTTTCCTCTTTCTCTCTGACTATTGTTTCTCTCTCACAATTGTTCGTCTTTGTCTTCCTCAATGTTGGTGTGTAACTCTTCTTCGGAGTTCGTCTTCTTCAATGTTGGTGTGTAACTGTTCTTCGTCTTCCTCAATGTTCTTCAACATTGATTGAGTAACTGTTCTTCGTCTTCTTTAAGTTATTTTATTTTAACGTTGCTCTATTTTGGTTGTTAGGATTCGCTTTCCACGACTTTGTTGGTCTCAAAATGAGGAAACATGTATTGGCTACAACATGATTTAGGTAAGTTAGACTTTACTGAGTTTTGTCATGGAGCAATTTGATTTCAAATGTTGATAATTTGTTTATGGTTTATCTTTTTCACATATTAATACAGTTAGGGTTTTGACAGATAAACACTGTGGTAATGAGATATGCGGTGTCAACATCGTGTTTCCGACAAATGAACGTCATTGTGGTGAGATTCGAAATCGATTATTAAGGTTTTTTGTTTGTTTAGGTTTATATTTTGCTTGTAACTAATGCTACAACACAGATTGGGTAAGTTACGTTTTACTCAGTTTTGTCGTGGAACTTTTTGATTTCACATGTTCATAATTTGTTTACGATTTATCTTTTTCACATATTACTAAACTCAGGTTTTTGACAGATGAACGTGGTGGTGGTGAGATCTGTTGTGTGAACATCATTTCCAGCATTTGTTATGTGTTTTTTAAAGTTATTTTGTTTTAACATTGCTATATTTTGGTTGTCAGGATTCGCTTTCCACGACTTTATTGGTTTGAAAATGAGGAAACATGTATTGGCTACAACACGATTTGGGTAAGTTAGGCTTTACTGAGTTTTTTCATGGTGCAATTTGATTTCAAATGTTGATAATTTGATTATGGTTTATCTTTTTCGAATATTAATACAATTAGGTTTTTTTACAGATGAACACAGTGGTAGTGAGATCTGCGGTGCCAGCATTGTGTTTCCGACAGATGAACATCGTGATGGTGAGATTCGAAATCGATTATTTAGGGCTTTTCTGGTTTAGGTTTATGTTTTGCTGCAAACTAATGCTACAACACAGATTGCCTAAGTTATGTTTTACTCAGTTTTGTCATGGAACTTTTTGATTTCACATGTTCATAATTTGTTTACGATTTATCATTTTCACATATTACTAAACTCAGGTTTTTGACAGATGAACATGGTGGTGGTGAGATCTATTGTGTGAACTTCGTTTCCAGAATTTGTTATGTATTTTTTTAAGTTATTTTGTTTCAACGTTGCTCTATTTTGGTTGTCAGGATTCGCTTTCCACGACTTTGTTGGTCTGAAAATGAGGAAACATGTATTGGCTACAACACGATTTGGGTAAGTTAGGATTTACTGAGTTTTTTCATGGAGAAATTGGATTTCAAATGTTGATAATTTGATTATGGTTTATCTTTTTCACATATTAATACAGTTAGATTTTTGACAGATGAATACGGTGGTAGTGAGATTTGCGGTGTCAGCATTGTGTTTTCGACAATTGTTGACGAGCATTCCAACTTTGTTATTGAATTCATTTATGTGAATCCGGCATCATGTCCAGGGACACCCATTAATCCTTCTTTCATTCAGGTGATGGTTTAGGGCAGCAATATAACACTTCAGATTCTGTAAGTTTTTTCATGTTGCATTCATCTTTACATATTTGTGCTTGCTGATGTTTTGACGTAACGATTTTTTCCAGGTCATTCATGATACTTGAAGTGACATTATCATCGTCGTATATCGTTCGTGTTGGATCTCCTTACATGATTTTAGTGACGGTTATATTGAACTACATTCAAAATGATACGTCTTTACTATTTTTTATTATTTGCTCATTCTTTCACGTTATATTTGCCTATTCAAATTCATGCATTAGGCAGTCATTATCTATGGTTGGTTTATACCTATATATTTGCCTATTCAAATTCATGCATTATGTAGTCATTATCTATGCTTTATATTTAATGATTACCTTGACCAACTGAATTCTCTTTTATGGTTTCAATAATAATTATTGCATTTATTATTACATTTACATTTACAAGGTGAAAGAGTAGATTAAGAGTCACACACTTACACTTATAAATCAATCTCTTCTTCTCGCCATGTATCAACCTAACCTCAGCATACTCTTATATTTTGTATGGCGTCCATCCATGATCCTAATTTTCCAAATGAGACTGGTCTGCAACAAGTCGACCCTCAACGTCATGAACAGGTTCAAACTTTCGTTTACTGTTTATTATTTATATCTATATTAGCATGCCTCGGTTTCAGAACTTATTTTCAAGCTTATTTTTTCATTAACAACCGCATGATTTGATACAACACGAGTCTAAGGAGGAACCCGAAATACAAAAATGCCCAGACGTTGAATTGGAGCGGACTAGATTTGATGCTATGAACAAGACAGAAGCGGAAAGGCAGAAACATATTGAGAGTGTGAGTAAACAACATGCCTAACATTTAAAATTACTTATTTACATCTTATTTAACATTGTTCGGTTATGAAATTCTTCTTTTAACCCTTTTTTTAATCAACAGCCGCACCAAAGTCCTTTTGTTATTTTCGTGCTCAACCAACCACCATCTGAAGTTTATCCACCTGCGGAGGTCCAACTTTAAACTGTGTATTTTACATCTACCATATAACTCGCCATGTATTTTTTTACAAAACTCATGTTATTATTTTGTTCATTATGTGCAGCAGCTGCAACAACTTGCCAAGGATCTCGTCCCGGTCCATGCTGAAGTTGATGTGCCGCAACAAAGGAACAAAAAAAGGAGGAGGAAATCATTAAAAAACGGCGAAGATTGGAGAGGTATGATTCAGATGTTGAAGAAGAAGAGCAACAAATATTTGAGTCTGACGATGATGATGAAGCCAACTACACATGGGGGAATTTTTTCTCGGGTCTAAGATTTCGATATCGTGATTGAAACAACATATCAGCTTCCATTATGTACTTTTATTTCTAGTTTATACCAATCAGCTTGCATTTCTGGTTTATACTAATCAACTTCCATTATGTACTTTTGTTGTCCCTTTTTATATTAATGGTCATAGTATTTATATGTTTGCTAAAATATCACAGTGGTTATATAAAATTATTATTATATGTTTGTTTGCTAAATGCAAAAGTGTTATTATAACTATTAAGATTCAAGTGATGTATTCGAAAAAACGCTCATGATTTGTAACATAATTCCATATAAACTAATATGCTCACTGTATGAATAAGGTGTTGAATACAAAAGATCGATTGTCTCTATTTATGTTGCTAAATAACAATGTCTATCATTAATGATTCAAGTGATGTATTGAACCTGGAAGCAATGAAATGTGAAATTGTTACTACTTTGAACCTTAATAATAATGTGATTTGAGACACTTTATTCAATCTCATTGAAGAAGTAAATGTGTTTAGTAATCACACACCATATTATTTATGTTGTTAAATAGTCAATGTATTATTTAAATTAACTTTTTGTGTTTCATTTTCATATAATACAAATTGCACTTCTATATGAGCCATAACATTTATACAGGTCTTCATAACTTTTTATGTTGCATTTAATGTTGTAGAGGCCCAACCCACCGCTTTATTTACTTCTTTATTTTCAGATTAAACTCACAATTGCAATATCCTGTTGACCAAAGTTTTGTTTTTCCTTTTCCAACTTCACTGCCTACAAGACGACCACGCCATGACAGAAGGAAATAAAAACCAAAGGTAATTTGTTGTCTTCCATGTCTTCATAAATATTTGTTTAGTTTCTTATCTTTCTCTGTTTTGCTTCTGCTGAATGTTAATATGATTTACATCCCAAAACCCTAATTTCGTCATTTTTCATTTTCTTATGCTTTATACTTTATGATTTTCGTTTTCCATACGCATTTCATGTTTCAGTGGCCAACGCACTGTAAGGGAAACAAAAAGACGCGAACTTATGATGCAACTTGACTACATGAAATATCAGGAAAAACATAAATTGGGAAAAGGGGAAAATGTAATGATGTCTTATGAAGATTATACATACCTCAAACAAAACCAACAGTGTTCAAAGGCACCGTGTTTGACTCTACGATGGTATATCCATCACTTTGATGCTTTTAATTTTTTCATTATGATTTATCTTTGCATAAATATATATTGATTATTGTTAATACTATGTTTTGCCACCCTTACAAGTGACGATGGAAGTAAAGTGTCAAGAAGAATGACTATGGACTTGGCTTACCTCGAAGCTGAGGAGGCAACTCTTCTTTCAATGAGTGTCACCATAAAAAATGTGGAATCATCTCATAAAGGTAATAATGTTCTTCAACAAAATCAACAAGTAGACAATAACACCTAGCTGTTAAGAAACACAAGTCAAAGAAACACAGAATAATTAAAGCTACATAATCGTTTCGCATTAATGTATCTAAAGATAGTGAATGGTATCACTCTGTACAACACATTTTGTTGCTAATAACCTTCTTTGTATTATAATTGTTTTTAACTGACTGTACATACCATACCTGATTAATTAGATGGAATTTTTTGTTTTTCTGGTTTAGTTCTGATGAGGATTCATGCGTAAGGGTTGTTGGACGGGGGCCAAAATTTTTTGTTTGGAAACGAAAGATACGAAACCCGAATATAGCAACAACCAATCTGCTTGTAAGTCAACAACTTTACATTATTTATAACTGGTTTTTTCATTTCCCTTCACCTGTTACTGATAATGTTTTCTTCCTTTACTTTTAAGCAAATCCCTCAAAGGCTTATTAGGGAGTGCATCCATTTTGGACAGAGAGTAATTGATATAATTGATGCTGACAACGACCAAACATACGAATGTGAAGTCTATCGTTCCAACAAAAAATATTCGACGCAAATGTTTATTTGTTGCGGTTGATATCACTTTGTTATATGCAAGCGTCTCACCACAGGTGATCGTCTGAATTTCATTGTTGCATACCCGCATTGTGATTGCATTATTGTCAAACTTTTGAACCGTTAGTACTTGGTCTCGCTCAATTGTTCATATATCTTACTTTTGTTGTATGTAACTTGATTAATATTAAGACTATTATCATGGATGTTATTTTGTTCCTTTCATTTTATTTATAATATGTTGTCATGGATGTTATTGTTGTAAAAACAGTTGACTTCTCAATATTAAGCAAGTTTTATTCGTTGAATCTTATAGTTACTTATATTTCCTCTTTTGTATTCAATTATTTAGTGTCTCCTGCCTGTTTCATCTTGTTTGTTGGCTCTTGTGTTTAAGGAATAGTTCTTATTTCTGGTTTTTTATTTTTCCTGGTTTTGACTGTTGTGGTCCTGGTTTGGACAGCAGGAGTTCTGGTGTATGGTTTCCTAATGATGAGTTTTATGTGAATGCTAAGTAAAGTTAATGAATAGAGAAGCTTAGCGTGATAATGCATTTACTGTGTCAGGAGGTTGTGTAAGTAAGAAAGGTGCATCTGTTTGTGGGAATGAGAAGGGTTTGTCAAAGTTGTAAGCTTGAAGAATGTGGCTTTTGATATAAGTTATTCAGCGGATAGAAAGTGTTGAAAGAGTTTATTTAAACATTATTCCTTGTTGTTAAGCAATGATATTTATTACAAATCATGTACAAATAATTTACAGCAAAATAAATGCAGATTGGTTCTATATTGAAAATATTAGTTCTTCCTTCATTTAAATTTACAGTAAAATAAATGCAGATTGATTATTGTCTATGACTGAACTAATAATTTTACATTGATGTACAAATAACATGATACAAACTAATAACTCTTCCTATCACATGGACTATGGAAAATTTAAAACCAAATATGGTAGAATAGTAATACATCTTCTTCTAAATAGTGTAAAATAAAATTAATATTTATAAACGGGAAAAACTTTACAATTGATTTAATTTTTTTTATATTTCTAAACAGTGTAAAATAAAATTAATATTTATAAACGGGAAAAACTATACAATTGATTAATTTTTTTTATTTCTAAATAGTGTAAAATAAAATTAATATTTATCAACAGGAACAACTTTACGATTGATTCAATTTTTTTATTTCTAAAAAATGTAAAATAAAATTAATATTTATAAACGGGAACAACTTTACGATTGATTCAATTTTTTTTATTTCTAAATAGTTTAAAATAAAATTAATATTTATAAACGGGTGTCGCTCCCGACAAATGAAACTAGGATCAAATGAAGGTACAGACGCGAACGGTCGGCGAAAGGGACAATGAGAACACACAGCCGTGAACTCACTGGAAATGAATAGAGTCGCCAGCTAGGCATTTTTATCCCGGAGGAAAGGTAATGCTGCATAAACCTAGAAAGAGATGGATAAGACGGTTGCGAACCAGAGAGACTGAGAAAGGGGGTTGGTTACAACCTGGGAAGGTATTAGCACCCAGATTGTCCGCCGTACTCGACGGGATCCACGCTTAAAAAATTTGTGTTTTAAAGGGGTAGTGTCAGTGCAATCTGTGTGTAAAAGAGCTGGAAAAGGATGTACAGGTGTCAGTGTAAAGGAAGTGTAAAGTGTGATATATACAGTGTCAGTGTAAGGACAGGAGTGAAATGCTCATGACCATGAGGCTTAAAAGAATGAAGCTGGAAGGAGGGGGAATGTACAGAGACTTTTGTTCGATAACTGTTAAGTTATGCCTATGTATCCTCTCGTGCAATGAGGAAGTCAGAACACCGTAGTTCGACCCAAAGAGACTGAAAGGTGAATTGACTTGTGAACTGCTTACTTGCCTATGCTCAAGTGTATGACCTGTCTGGCACAGATGCTAACTGTCTTGCATGAGACGGAAGAAGCAAGTTCTCGTTTGTGAATGAAGATGATGAGAAAAGAATCCCGAAGGAGACGATTATTGTTTGTTTTTTTGTGTTTTCAGTCTTTTATTGCTTTTGAATTTGTCATAAGTTAATGAGCTTAAGCCTAAACCAATGGGTTTAGTAAACTCATCACATCTTCCCTCTGTTTAGGGGTAATGAGAGTACCTTAAGTGTGAAGTCAGATTCTCACACTTAATCACCTTTGGTGTAGGATTAAGATCATTAACCTACTTGTGATTATTTAGATGTTTTTGTTGTTTTTTTGTTTAGTGTTAAGTAATGAGGTTAAGCCATAATCAGGGATTAAACAGACTCATTACACCATCCTAATAGAAGGATAATAGATGAGGATGTTTAAGCTGAGGAAAGCTCCTCAACTTAATCCATGATTAGGGATTAAACTCATGACAAAACAAGCCTTTGATTAAGTGGATTTTATTTAATGATATGATGATGAAGTGAATTTTATGGTTTGTAAGACAACTTGAGGGGGACTTGTCCATTAACACTAGGGTTAGTCCTTCTTAACCAATTAAGGAAGAATTAGAACCCTAATGCAAGGCCCAAGTTACAAGTGTAATGTCTTGATGGTTATTAAGTGAATTGATTAAAAGATTTAAACACATGAAGGGTTTAACACTTAGGATTAAAGTTATACACTCCATCCTAATAGAAGGATGCAGGCATAAGCTTAATCACAAAGCCTTAAAGCCTTTAGGGTTTAATCCCTGATTATGAGGTGAGAAAGAGAAGACTCAAAAGAGACACAAAGGTAAAACTATGAGGGGAGACTAATCAAAACCCTAATTCATTGTCATGCTTGGTTGTTCCTAAGGTTTGTGAGGTTTCCAAGAACAATCTTCAAAGGCCACCAGGAAGCAGATGAACAGGATCAAGAGAAGCAAAGTGACTTGCTTCATTCAAGAAGTCAAGTCACTTGAAGAAAGAAAGTGGGAGAAACAAGAATGAGCAAGCTCAATCTCAAACACATATAGAAATGCAGCAATGGATGCAAGAGAGATGAAAAGAAAAGTTATGAGAAGTGAAGGCAAATTCACTTCTCAAGTTTACTTACCACCTGAAATGTTAGAAAGAAATGCAATGCAATGCCAAATGAAATGAAATGGTATGATGCTAAACAAAACCAGAAGCATGTTGATGATGAAAATGATGTTATGAGATGCTGCAAACATGAGGCAAGGCATGGAGATGTTCATACAAGATCATGGATGTAAATGATGCAAGTTAAGGAGCATGAACAAGCATGGAAAGTTATGAAGCATACAAGGCAAATGACATAGCAAATATGTGATGCAATGAGCAAACATGCTTCCTATGTGTCTTAAGATGTCAAATGAATCACAAGAATGCTTGAAATGCTAAGACAAGTCATGTTATGCAAGAGAATGCAAGAGGGATGCAAATGAAAGCCCAAATTAGGGTTTATGAATCAAACAACAAACAAAAACCCAAAACAGAAGCAAACCCTAAGATAAAAAAAGGAAAATGCCACTCAAAGAAACCCTAACCCTATACTAAACCAAGGTCCAAAGGGGAGGTCTCAACTCTTAACCCATCTCAAGTTATGAATTTTCTAAGTTATTAGGGTTTTTAGGGCTCTTAAACAAAAGAAATACCAAACAAATTGAAAATGAGGGAACAAATCATGGCCATTTAATCCTAGAAACTACATGCTAAACACAAAACAATGCAAGAAGAACCAATGTCCAACTCCTCTTAGATAGGCAGAAATGAATTTTTGAACTTATGATCAAAATAATGCACCAAAAATGATTTAATTCAATGGAAAATTCTCAAAATGCATCAAGATCCAAAAAGAAATTTGGTTTGAAGGTTGGACAATGTTTCTAAATGTCTTAGAAGATTTCATGAATTTTTTGGTGATTTTTAAATACCTAAAAGTATTTTTAATAAATTAATTTCCATTAATCAATTAAAAATAATCTTTTAAATATTTAAAAATACTTTTTTAATGATAAAAAATAAAATAAAAATATTTTTGGGTCATAAAAATTAATAAAACTCAGGAGAAAAAGTTTCATAATTTTTATGCATTTTTTACTATTTTTAAATAATTATGCAAAACAAATGAAATAAATATGAAAATAAATGAATTTTAAATGAATTAAGTGAAAGTAATCAGATCCTAAGGTGGAGATTCAAACTCACACGCGCGGGAGTTGACTGCGCGCCACATCTCACGGCTCAGATTCAAATTTGCTAATTAATGCTTAAAACCCTAACCCTGCCGTTAATCACTTTCAGATGACCGGAACAGTGTTCCGGTCATCTTCTCTGTTCACCTCAAAATGCTATCTCTCTCCCCAGGCCATTTTAGAAGCTCTAAACCTCCAGAAATCATCTACTAACTACCCTAAGCACGAATCCAGCATCAAATCACATTTAAACTCACACACAAACAAGAATCGAAGCAAAGAAATTTCTAGGTCAAACTTTCAGAACACCATAACATACTCATTTCTGGCTTATTTTCAAAAGTAAATAGATCCCAATTATCAGTGCAACATGCTAAACAAGATTCTAACAAGAAAATGGAGTTCTGGAAAAAAAGTTCATGGTGTCACCTAAGATGGAGCTTTTGATTTAGGAGCTTTCTGGATGATTCTTTGGCTCAATCAGGTCCCAATGATCCACCTTTGAAGCTTTGGACGCTTAGTTGGAGTTTAAACAACCTCTGGAGTGAGTTTGCAGAAGCTCTGACCAAGGGCATGTGAAAATCGTATTTGAGACATGGGGTGTTTCAGGCCAAAACAATGGTTGGTTTCTGGTCAGTGAGGTGAGTGGAGATTGTTGGTGGAGTTTGTTCTTGTGTTTGAGGTTTGTGGAGAGAGATTCGAAGGAAAATGCAGGCTGAGGTGAAGAATGGCAATGGGGTGTTCTTGCTCAAATCAAGCCTGGCTCTTGGTGCTTTGAGGTCTATGAAGTATGGTGAGTTGAAGTGTGGAAATGGTTTTAGTGTTCTGAGCTTGTGGAGGCAGATTCGAAGGCTTATGCAAAAAGGAGTGTTTTTGTGAATGTGTTGAATGAGTGAGTTTCAGCCTTGCTTCTTGATATCTTTGGCTTGCCAAATGATAATGTATTTTAATCCCATAGGTCAGATGATGTGACTTGGCCTATGGTGATTGGTAAGTTTGCTTTTGCAAAAAGTCAAGTTTTGTGTAAGGCAAGTATGGCTCATGATCTAGGCAAGTACATGGCATGGGCTATGCGCAGCACAATGAGGGGAAAGGGCTAGCTTGGTTCAAGGGCCAATGCAGCAAGTTGGTGAAGAGAAATGAGTGGTTTTGCAACTTGTTACTTTATGGTTCACATGAAAGAAAGTCTTGTTACACAAACCATAACCATGTGGAACCTTGGTCCAATTCTGATTTTTAGGACCTATTGAATGTTTGTATGCTGGTTTGAAATGAACTAGAGGTCACAAAAGGCATTGGTTCATGATTTTGCAAAATTTCCATTTGAGGCATGCTTTGAAAATCAATGATTTTGGCCAACTTTGTCACACCATAACTTTTGATCCAAGAAGAGTTTGATCATGTTTTTGTACTTTTTGAAAAGGGAAAGATGAGATCTACAACTTTCATGACCAAAGTTTTTCCATTTGAAGCATTTTTGGATCAAGAATCAAGGCTTGAAAAATGACCTAAAATGATGCATTCTTGAAAAGTCAACTATGCCCAAAAAGTCAACATTTGCAAAAACCCTAAATTCTTGATTTTTGTGAACTTCAACCTTCTTCCATGATCAAATAAAGATCATGTACACTCAAAATGATGAAGATCACCCATTGGTTGGGTCATTGGGGGCCTCAGATGCCCTGATTTTACACTGACTTGTCTGAAAAGTCAACCCTTGATCAGATGACTTCCCCATGGAATCTCTTCATAAAAATTGATATGCAAACTACCTATACCATATAGAGACCAATGGAAACAAGAATGACCAAAAAATTTGGGGTTATGGCCTCTGAAACCAAAACCCTAATTTTCAGTCAACTGTGCAGTCAAACTTGGCTCTGCATCCACTCAAACCCTAGTTCTTGTGATTCATTGGAATTTTTGACTTTGAGAGGATGTACTATGATGCTTGAACACATGTAGACCCCTTTGAATTGATTGGTTGCCTTTGGAGTGGCTCAAGATGCCCTGAGATTGCTCAGATCACAAACCCTAGGTGCAGATGACTTAGAATCTATGCAGTGAATCAAAAATGAGATGTGAGATGATATGATTGTGTTTATGCATATGAGATGACCACAAGCCATGGTGAAATGGGTGAGGGCAAATTTGGGGTGTTTACAGCTGCCCCTATTCAAACATGAGTTAGCTATGCAGAATGTAAGCAACGGCTTAACAGGCAAACAAGATAACTTGTGGTTGAATACCAAAGACAGTCCAAAATTTGCACTCACAGAATGCAGAAGAAAAGGGATATAGATTGTAAAAGAAAACAAAGTATATTGTAAAGTGGGCGACGGAGGGCGACCGTCGAGCAGAGGACGACTGCTGGGCAAGGAGCAATGACGGGGACGGCCGACATGCTGGGAAAAGTGTGTGAAGTAAAGCGATGACGGGGACGGCCGACATGCTGGGGAGGAGGTAAAGCTAAGACGGGGACGGCCGACTAGCTGGAAAAATAAGAAATTATGATGGGGACGGCCATCAAGATAAAGCTGTAAAATTCTCTGGGGATTAATGAAACATGACGGGGACGGCCATCAAGTTCATGAAGGTAAAGTAACCAACGATGGGGACGGCCATCGGGCTAAAAGGAAAAGGGACCACGACGGGGACGGCTATCGGGTTAAAGAATAAATGAAATAAACAGATGATGGGGTACGGCCATCAAAGGTGAAGGACGATCACCTAGCAGGGGACGGCTGCTCTGTTGGGGATAAAAGAAATATGATGGGGACGGCCATCAAAGGTGGAGGACGACCACCTGGCAGGGTACGGCTGCCGAAAATATCGCGACATAGGACGAATGCCGGATAAAAGGTCAACGATGGGGACGGCCATCGGACGAGCATGATGGAGGACGACCATCAAGAAGTGGAGGACGACCACTCAGCAGGGGACGGCTGCTCTCAAGGCTTATCATGACACAGGACGAGTGTCTGATAACCAAAATCAACAATGGGGGACGGCCATTGGATGATGAAGGACGATCATCAAAAGGTGGAGGACGACCACCTAGCAGGGGACGGCTGCTAAAAAGATCAACGATGGGGACGGCCATCGGATGAGCATGATGGAGGACGACCATCAAGAAGTGGAGGACGACCACTCAGCAGGGTACGGCTGCTCTCGGGGTATCATAACACAGGACGAGTGTTAGATAAAGGAAAAAAATGCTTTGTTGGTGATCTACTGGGGATATAGTGAACACGGACGAGTGTTCACAACCAAGAAAGGAAAGTATAAGTGTTTGGTATTGTGTATAGATTAAAGATGCGGACGAGCATCCTTAGACTATGATACGGACGAGTATCATGTAGAAACAAATACTGACACGTGTTCAGAGATGATGATACGGACGAGTACCATCTGGTTAACAAAGGACACGGACGAGTGTTGCATCTGAAGGGACTCTTCTGGGGAATAGTAGACACGGACGAGTGTCTATATCCAAGAAGACATAAGTGTTTTACACAGTGTATGGATTAAAGATGCGGACGAGCATCCTTAAGACTATGATACGGACGAGTATCATGTAGAAACAAACATTAGACGCAATGTTCTGAGATGATGATACGAACGAGTACCAACTGGTTAACAAAGAACAAGGACTATTGTCGAATCTGTGGGGAGATAAGTGATGGTGTATACAAGATACGGACGAGTATCTGTATAAGTGTATCGTGAGTAGTGAGTATATATAGATGAGTGTTTATCTGCTGGGGAGAGCGACACGGACGAGTGTCAAAAGGAGAAGAGTGTAATATAAACAAGTATCTGATATACAAAGTATAGATGACTGCTGGGGATATGACACAAACGGGTGTCAAAGGATTATATATGGGTATATGTGAGTGCAAAGAGGGTGCCTTTGGCTTTCTGCGGGTGATTTGACACGGACGGATGTCAAGAAAGTATCTGTAATACGGGTAATCTTGCTTGTAAAGAGTGTTCAGGCGACTTTACTGGGGAGTGATGATACGGACGGGTATAAAAGGGTGTATATGGTAGTGTTTGTGATTTGAGAGGCAACTGCTTTCTGCTGGGATCCTGGTGAGGATTTCTGTACAATGATGATGAACGGTTATTATTCACAAGTGTTAATTCAGAACATGGCTCATGATTATGCTATGCGTTTGATTTTTGCCGTAATGCTCCGTATTTAGACGGAATGCTACGCTCTGAGGGGATAATATGATACAAAATGCCATGATTATGCAAAGATATCAAACCGAGATTCGGATCCCGTTGCCGTGAAGATCTCTGGTTGATCTGTTTGAGGTGAACCTCCCAGCTGGGGATGAGATCATTGGTAGATCTGGTGAGATGTATCCACTTGGGGATATATATGCCACTGATTGACATATCCTTGTAATGTGGGACCCAGCTGGGGTTTGCAGAAGCCTTCTGTACTCTGTTGTGACTTCTTCGTGCGTTGCTCTTCCGGATAGAGGCTGAGGATTCTGTGGGGAGATGATTCCCTGACTCATGTACTCAGCTGAGGATGAAATGGCAACTCGGCTGAGGTATTATGAGAGGCAACTCAGCTGGGGAGAGCAACAAGAGGCAACTCAGCGGGGGATAGAGCATTTCGGATGCTGAGATCTTTTGTTGATTTGCCAGCTTGCTGGGATGAAGCTTACATGCCCCGAGTTGCGTCCTGTATACCTGCGATCCTGCAAAGATAAGGAAACGCACAAAAGGTCCCGAGGTATCCTTTACTGGATTCCGTTATAGGAGTTACGTATTTTCGAGAGTAAGTATATTCCCGGTAAGCATGTGTTTTATTATTATTTTTGGGAGAAAAGCATCTGTACTTATGCAATTGATTTTTTAGAGACACCAGACATCCTTTGCAAATAAAATATACAAAACGAAACATGACTGAAAAATCTGATTTTATTAATTCGAATGCCCTGAATTGGCAAGATACAGTCAAGGAAACATGTCTCCTGAAATGAGGAGATTGTTACAAATTGAGAAACAAAGTGCTGGCAGTGTTGACGACGCTTTGAGGAGCTTTCTCTGCTGCTATGACCCGTATGACTTTTGACTTTCTTCTCGTCTTGCTTTCTGGAGAAAGTTGATTCTGATTGAAGCTTGATCCTTTGGAGTTTTAACCAAGTTGCTGACAATACAGACGAATTCAGAATGCAGTTGTTCGCTTATTCCCTTATTTTGCATGGATCGCCCTTTCGGGTTTTCAATCCATCGGGATACCCATTTTTGCCTGAGTTGTCCAATGCGGCTTTTCAACTCAGCGGGTGTACATTTTTTCATTTATTTCCCTTATTTTTGCCCGAGTCTTTTATTCTGTTTTTGACTCGCCGGGATGCCCTATTTTTGCCTGGACTTACATTCTGTTTTTATGTCCAGCGGGTCATTTTATGCGAAGTATTTTTTAACTGCATCTGAATTCACAGGGGACGGGAAATCTTCACCATCCATGGTGCTGAGCATCAGTGCTCCACCGGAGAAAACTTTCTTTACCACAAATGGTCCTTCGTAATTTGGAGTCCATTTGCCCCTGTGGTCGGTATGAGGAGGGAGGATTCTTTTCAGCACAAGATCTCCCACTTGGTACTCTCGATGCCTGACTTTCTGATCGAAGGCTCTCTTCATTCTCTTCTGATACAATTGTCCATGACAGATTGCAGCCAATCTCTTCTCTTCAGTCAGACTCAGTTGCTCGTATCGGGACCTAACCCATTCTGCTTCACTCAATTTGACATCCATCAAGACTCGCAAGGAGGGTAATTCAACTTCAACTGGTAGGACTGCTTCCATGCCATACACAAGTCGATACGGTGTTGCCCCAGTGGATGTCCTGATTGACGTGCGATACCCATGCAAGGCGAATGGTAGCATTTCATGTCAGTCTTTGTAGGTGACTACCATCTTCTGCACAATCTTCTTGATATTCTTATTTGCTGCCTCAACAGCACCATTCATTTTTGGCCTGTAAGGAGAAGAATTGTGGTGTTGGATCTTGAAGTCCCGGCACAGTTCTGCCATCATTTTGTTGTTTAGATTGGAACCATTATCAGTAATGATTCGCTCGGGCACTCCATATCGACAGATGATATCTCTCTTCAGAAATCTGGCTACCACTTGTCTTGTGACGTTTGCATATGAGGCTGCTTCAACCCACTTGGTGAAATAGTCAATGGCAACCAGGATGAATCTGTGGCCGTTTGAAGCAGTCGGCTCAATCTTTCCAATCATATCAATGCCCCACATGGCAAAGGGCCATGGTGAAGACATAATATTCAAAGGGTTGGGAGGCACATGCACTTTATCTGCGTAGATCTGGCATTTGTGGCATTTCTTGGCATAGGCACAACAGTCTGCATCCATTGTGATCCAATAATAGCCTGATCTTAACAACTTCTTAGCCATTGCATGTCCTCCAACATGGGTACCAAAAGAGCCTTCATGCACTTCATGCATCAACAAATCTGCTTCCGTCTTGTCAACACATCTGAGGAGTACCATATCAAAGTTCCTTTTGTATAAAGACCCATCAGTGTTCAGAAAGAAACTTCCAGCAAGCCTTCTCAAAGTTTTCTTATCATTGGAAGATGCCCCAGGTGGGTATGTTTGATCCTCCAAGAAGCACTTAATATCATGGAACCAAGGCTTATCATCTTTGACAACATCTGCTGCGAATACATATGCTGGTCTATCAAGTCTCGATACTGAAATCTGAGGTACAAAGTTAGCAGCTTGAACTTTGATCATGGACGAAATGGTAGCCAAGGCATCTGCAAACTGATTCTCATCCCGAGGGATATACTCAAGTTTGACTGTTGTGAAGAACGTCAATAACCTTCTTGTATAATCCCTGTAAGGTATCAGATGATCCTGGTGTGTATACCATTTCCCATTGGTTTGATTGACTACCAAAGCTGAATCTCCGAATACGGTCAATGTCTTGATCCTGAGGTCAATGGCTTCCTCAAGACCCATAATGCAAGCCTCGTATTCAGCTTCGTTGTTAGTGCAGTTGAAAGTGAGTTTTGCCGAGAAAGGCATGTGAACTCCTTTGGGTGTAATGAGTACTGCACCAACACCACGACCATTCATGTTAACAGCCCCATCAAACATCATAGTCCATTCTTCTTCCGGGTCAGGCCCTTCAGTGTGAATAGGCTCTTCATGATCTTTTGCCTTTATGAACATGATGTCTTCATCAGGGAAGTCAAATCTCATAGGCTGGTAGTCATCTATAGGTTGCTCAGCAAGATATTCAGATAGTACACTGCCTTTGATGGCTTTCTGAGAGGTGTACTGGATGTCGTATTCTGTGAGAATCATTTGCCATCTTGCAACCCGCCCGGTAAGAGCTGGCTTCTCGAAAATGTACTTGACTGGGTCCATTTTTGAGATCAATAAGGTAGTGTGGGTCAACATATACTGTCTCAGTCGGCGAGCAGCCCACGCTAAAGCACAGCAAGTTTTCTCGAGCAGTGAATAACGTTGTTCACAGTCGGTAAACTTTTTGCTTAGGTAGTATATTGCGTACTCTTTTCGACCAGACTCGTCATGTTGGCCCAGCACACACCCCATTGACTCTTCTAATACTGTCAAGTACATGATTAGAGGTCTTCCTTCAACTAGAGGCATAAGGATTGGAGGTTCTTGCAAGTACTCTTTGATCTTGTCAAAAGCCCTTTGGCAATCTTCATTCCACCTGACCGTCTGTTCTTTTCTTAACAGCTTGAACAAGGGTTCACAGGTTGCTGTCAGGTGAGATATGAACCTTGAAATGTAGTTCAATCGACCTAGAAACCCTCAAACTTCTTTTTCAGTTTTCGGTGCAGGCATCTCTTGAATAGCTTTGACTTTATCAGGGTCAACTTCAATCCCTTTCTCGCTTACAATAAATCCCAGCAGCTTACCGGACCGCACCCCGAATGTGCATTTGTTGGGGTTCAACTTCAGTTGGTACTTCCTCAGACGCTTGAACAACTTGAGTAGATTCACCAGATGATCTTCTTCAGTAAGGGACTTGGCAATCATATCATCCACATAACATTCTATTTCTTTGTGGATCATATCGTGGAATAATGTTACCATAGCCCGTTGATATGTTGCACCGGCATTCTTGAGCCCAAATGGCATTACTTTGTAGCAGAACGTGCCCCAAGGTGTGATGAATGTTGTCTTCTCCATGTCTTCAGGTGACATCTTGATCTGGTTGTATCCTGAAAATCCATCCATGAAGGAGAATACCGAGAACTGAGCCGTATTATCTACCAATACATCAATGTGAGGTAAAGGGAAATCATCTTTCGGGCTGACTCTGTTCAGATCTCGGTAGTCAACACACATCCTTACTTTGCCGTCTTTCTTAGGCACAGGTACTATGTTAGCAACCCACGACGGATAACTAGTCACAGCAAGGAACCCGGCGTCCCATTGCTTTTGTACCTCCTCCTTGATTTTCATAGCCATGTCTGGGCGAGTACGGCGCAGTTTCTGTTTAACCGGTGGGAACTTTTCTCTCAAAGGCAGCTTGTGCACGACAATATCGGTATCCAACCCTGGCATATCTTGGTAAGACCAAGCAAACACGTCCACATACTCTTGAAGCAGGTCAATCAGTTGTCTCTTTACCGAATCTTGCAGGCAGGCCCCGATTCTAACTTCTTTCACGTCTTCCTCTGTACCAAGATTAATCACTTCAACCTCCTCCTGGTGAGGGGTAATAACCTTTTCCTCTTGTCTTAACAACCTGGCTAGCTCTTCAGGAAGCTCATATTCTTCTTCAACCCCTTCATCAGCTTGATTGATTGGATTGTCAAAGTCATACGAAGTCGTAGCCGTGCTGTTGTCGGTGTTGTCTGGAAGGCACTCTCTGCAAGGGTTAAGTTTGTTCATTTTAGTGATTTGATTTTAATCTTTATTTAGAAAAGTGAAATGAAGTTGTCATTTTGAAAACACCGCCATTTATTTTTTGTACAAAAAGAAAAATGGAAAAACAGTGAACGAAAAGAAAAAGACTCATTTGCAAAAAGATGTCTGATATTTCATTAATTGATCTTGTTTGCACAAAAAGTACAGATGGCCCGATTACAAAATGAGTCTTGTTATCTTGGGCAAGATGCAAGACTTTGATGCATGCTTATAAAAATACAGGAAATAATAATTACTCTGCATGAGTAACTCTTATAATTTCCTGGGAAGACCAGTTCGAGACACTGCTCCCCGGGATCTTTGGACGAATCCAACTTTCCAGGTTGCGTTCTTCTTCTAGCTCGTCTTCCAGACAGTTGATAGCATCGGGGGTAAGCATCCCTCCACTAACAAAAACAGGCTCTCCAGCAGCCTTTGCTTGATGTTGAGTTGGTCTGTAACCCAACCCAAATTTGTCTTTCTTCTCTTCCACAGCTAAAACTTTGCCCCAGCCCAGGGCGGTTCCTTCCTTAACAACCTTCCGGGCTTGTTGGTAAGATGACATTGGAGTACCAGATACAGCAGATGCTTCATTCACATTCAAAGCTTCAAACCCCTGGCTCATTGTTTCATGGATCTCCCCATCCATTTCAATGTACTTATAGGTTGCCAGGTGGCTGACAAAAATGTCCTCCTCCCCACAGATTGTAACAACTTGGCCTTCCCACTCATATTTTAACTTTTGGTGAAGGGTAGACGTTATTGCGCCGGCGGCGTGAATCCAGGGTCTACCCAACAAACAGCTGTAGGCGGGCTGAATGTCCATCACATAAAAGATAGTTTTAAAGGTCTGTGGGCCAATTGTCACAGGCAGCTCAATCTCTCCCAGAACCGATCTCTTAGAACCATCAAAGGCTCTTACTACCAGGTTGCTGGGTCTCAATGCCAATCCATCATATTCTAACTTCACCAGAGCCTTCTTTGGTAAGACATTCAGGGATGAACCTGTATCTACCAGCACATGAGAAAGGACAGCTCCTTTGCATTCCATGGTTATGTGCAAGGCTTTGTTGTGGTTGCGGCCGTCCGCTGTCAAGTCAGTATTGGTGAACCCTAGCCCATTGCTAGCAGTAACATTTCCAACCACGGTCTCCAACTGGTTGACAGTAATCTCTTCAGGCACGTAAGCTGCGTGCAAGACTTTGAGTAGTGCATTCCGATGGGCTTCGGAGCACATAAGCAGTGAGAGGATAGAGATTTTGGATGGCGTTTGGTGAAGTTGATCCACAATTTTGTAATCACTCTTTTTGATGATTCTCATAAACTCATCAACTTCTTGATCGAACGGCGTCTTCAAGGCTTCTTTAACAGCTTGATCTTCCTGCACCGGGCTCTTTCCTTTTGCCTTAGCAGCGGCTTCTGCTTCGGCAGTAGGTCTTTGAATGGGTGGGGCAAAGAGACGTCCGCTTCGAGTGAAGCCTCCGCCTCCCCCCACATTATCTACTTGTGGTGCAGGTGTTGATGTTTCAAGAGTGATTCTTTTTCCTTCGCAGTACACGTCTGAGCCATAGTGCCAAGGGATGGCCCTATTGCTTTCATATGGTACTGGTCCAGGCACCGTGACAGTGACTGGACTGATTGTTGCTGCTGAAGGGACTGTAATTGTTTGTGGATCATAAAAGATTGTAACTGGTGCTCTGATGGGAGCAGCACCTTCTGAATGGTAGGCAGAGTTGTTCTCAGGATCATAAAATATGGTGATAGTAGAGACATCTTCATGATTGGTTGCTGGCGTTGTAGGAGACATCGTTGGAAGTATGGATGTTATTGTTGTAGGAGGTTCAAAATGGAGTGAAGCTGAAGTTGTAGCAGGAAAATTTGTTGTAAACTGATCAGTTGAGATGATGGATGAAGTACTTGTTGATGAAACCGAAGAATTGACAGGAACAATAGTTGCTGCAGTTGTAGGAGGTTCTGAAACCGTTGCTGATGATATTGCTGGATTTGTTGGAAATGATGTGGTGATCTGAAGTTGGCCACTCTGAATGAGGCCATCTATGCCATTCCTCAAATTATCGCACCCATTTATCGAGATATTGCAGTAAGCACAACCCAATTCACACCCTGGGAACATCTGACATTCCAAGAGCTGAGCCTTGATTTCTACCAATGGTGTCCTGATCTGTCCCACACTGGTTATTAAATAAGACGGTTTGTCTTCTTCAATAGCGTTAATCCGGGGACCACCATGGTTTGGCATCGGGTTCTTATTGACATTGGGTGGTGGTGCGAAATTCAGAGCCTTGGAGTCTACCAGGTCTTGTACCTTCATATGCAGAGCCCTGCATTTTTCTGTGTTGTGGCCAGGTGCGTTTGAATGGAAGGCACACCTAGCATTGGAGTCATAGTTCCTGGGTAGACTGTTGGGATCCGGAGGTGCCAACGTTCTTAGCTCAACCAGGTTGAGTTTCAGAAGTTGTGGCAGCAAGGTAGCATATGGCATTGGGATTGGATCGATCACTCTGTTAGCTTGAGAAGGCCTCTGCTGAAATGGCCTATGTTGACTGTTGTTGTTGGTGTTGCTATTGTTGTAATTCCTTGGAGGATACTGATTTTGCTGATGGTACTGAGGTTGCGGCTGATAATTTTGCTGAGGAGGTTGATAGACTGGCTGAGGATGAGCTGGAGCAGGAATGGTGACTGCTGCTATTGACCTCTGAACATACTGGGGCCTGCCCCTGTTTGAATGGATGGCATTGGTCTCTCCAGTTCTTCTCGGGCCTGCAAAAGGCTTTCTTGTACTACTGGACGAGCTTGCACCGTTGTCTGAGATCTTTCCCATTTTTAACAAGCTTTCAATTCTCTCCCCGGCTATGACAACATCTGCAAAGCTAGTGGAAGAGAAAGCAGCCAACCTGTCAATATATGTTCCCTGAAGGGTGTTCATGAACATATCTGCCATTTCCCGTTCAGACATAAGTGGTTGAACAACAGCAGCCAGTTGCCTCCATCTCTGGGCATATTCTCGGAAACTCTCCCTTGAAGACTGTGACATTCCCATTAGGAGGGTCCTGTTGGGTGCCATGTCGAGATTATACTGATACTGTCTGATGAAGGCCTCTGCCAGGTCCTTCCAGCATCTAATAGTTGCCCTTGTCAAGTGAGAGTACCATTCTCTTGACGCTCCAGTTAAGCTATCTTCGAAATAGAACATCCAGAGCTTCTCATCCATTGTATAGGCCTTCAGCCTTCCCAGAAATGACTGTAAGTGAGTCCGGGGACATGAAGTCCCGTTGTATTTTTCGAAACAAGGAGGCTTGAACTTATGGGGGATCCTGACCCCGTCTACCAAGCCCATATCCATGACATCGAAGCCCAAAGAGTTTTGAGATTCTAAGGACCTCAACTTCTCAGCTATCTCATCCAATCTTCTATCATAAGCCTCTTCCCCAGCACCCATTACTGTGAACTGGTCTTCTTGAGGGTCTTCCTGTAGTACCCTCCCTGTTGTGGCAGTCCCTTGTATATTGACAGGGATGTTGGCCTCTGGATGGAGATGGGGTCCAAAAACTGGGGGATTGACATGAGGTTGGACCCTCTCGTTGTTACTTGTGCCAGCAGTTCCCACATGGGGCTCTTCTTGATTCTGCCTTTCCACCATGGCTCTCAATCTTTCCTGACTCTGAGCCATGTTGTTCATAACTTCCATAAACTGAGTCATTTGATTCCTCATTTCTAGCCTTTCATTTGCCATTTGATTTCTGACCTCAGTAAGGTCCTGCTGCATCTGATCCATCTGAATTCCCGGAAGGTTGTTTCGGGTTGGATAACGGTGCGGACGGTTGAGGGGAAATACCCGGCGCCTAGCAATAGTTCCTGAACATCACAACAGGGGTTAGCAACAACAAAACAAAAACCTACAAAACAAACAAAGGGTTAGCATGCAATGCAGTTATGCTTATTTGTTCTCAAGGTATCCGGTTTGGCCTTCAGTTTTGACCCTTCCAGACCCTTGAAGATGCTGTTGAATGTTGCTTCCGAAGTAAACTAACATGAATATATTACATAAGGTGAAATAATACAACTTGTTCATTTTACAACACAAGCCCCCTTAAGGGGTCAAAATACATCACAAAAAGTAAAAGTACATGGAATAGAAACAACAACAAGCAAATGGTCAAACACCAAGGCTAAACTCATCCTCACGAACTTCCTTAAGAAGTGCTTCGGTCACAGGATCAGCCGGACGCTCCGTGAGATTCCGGATAAGGAGGTTCTGGGTTGCAACAGCTGCTGCTAGCTTTTTGTGCTGAGTTTGGTCCTTGGACCTCTTCACCCCTGCTTTAATCTTCAATTCTGATATTTCCCTCTGGGCTGCTGCCAGGGCTTCTTGCTGTTCTTTTGCATTAGCTTCAAGTTGCTCCATCTTGTCTTGAACTCTCTTGTCTTCCAGGGTACGAGCTTCGGTGATCCTGACCCACCGGGCTTGACTCTCCTTCAGATACAAGTCTGTTCTTGCCCTCTGGAACTGGGCTTCTTTGCAAGCATTCTTCAGAATTTGTTCACCAGCCTTAGACTTTTTGATATAATCCCCAGACTTCTCAATCTTAATCAGATGCTCTACTCTTAACTTCTCCAATCTCTCAATCTCCCTCATACCTTCACTCCTCTCCCGGAGGGTCTTCTGCAAAGCCTGGGTTAGCTTCTCATTTCTTTCCTTCAAGCTCTCAAACTCCTCCAAACTGATGGTGGCAGGGGGTGGTGCTGAAGATGACTCAGGCATGTCTTCTATGGTAAAGGGCATTCCAGAGAATTGGGCCCTGGCACGGGACCACTCATAATATTGTGCTGATGCCACATTATTACACTTCCCCAGAATGGTGACTCCCTTGGTTTGAACATTATCCCAGGCCCAGGCAGCCTGCCTAACAACAGCCAAACTAATCTTGTTCTCACAATAAAGGGTCTCCACCAAGTCCTGTGCCCTAGGAGTGTGGACCAGTGCATAGCCCAGTTGCCTTCTGAACAGCAGAGGATTGTAATTAATACTGCCCTTAACTCCTATCAAAGGCACATTAGGAAAATGCCCACAGCCGGTGATAATATCCCTGCCCTTGGTGCTCTGAGTGCACCATCTGATGTCTGCTGAAGTTAGAACAGTGAGTCTCTTAGCCCAGTTGCTTTGCTGATGAGGGTTTAAAAATGCATCTGTCCTGGGTAGATGCCTGAGAAGCCAAGTATGGAACAATGGAGCACAACACCTCACTAACCTTCCCCTCTGCTTCTCATTCCTCTGATGCACTGAATAGTAAAGATCCCCCAATAAAGTTGGCACTGGGTTCTTCAGAATGAACAGATGGATTGCATTCTTGCTAATGAATCGAGGCTCATCTGCAAACAACACAATTCCATATACACTTAGGGCCAACAAAGCACAAACAGCTTTCCACTCCCCCAGGGAAGCCTTCAGACTAGCTTGAGAAATTAAGAAGTCCAGATGAAAGCCAGGGATTCCAGCTTTAGAGGTCATATGCTGCTCAATCAAAACAGGTTCCAGATGCAAAGCCTTTGCTACTTCTCCATTAGCAGGAAAGACCATCTCAGGGTTGAAAGGAATTTCTCTCCTGACAGGCATACCAACTAATGATGAGTATTCTTCTAACAGAGGGCCCAATTGAAAGTCTTGAAAGGTAAAACATCTCAGTGGAGGATCATAAAACTGAATGCAGGTGTGGATGAGGCTCCTCTGTGAAGGGTCCAGATCCATAACCATGTCCAGTATATCTCCATAACTCTCCCTGAACAAAGGTATGTGATCTGGAGTGATCAGGGTTTGAATCCTCCTGATGTCTGATAGCTCTGGCTGGAAGAAGTGATAGGTGACATTGCTCTTTTTAGGGGCCATGATGTTGAAGACTGAGTAGAGACAGGTGCTGATGATAGTACTGAAGAAGTGGGCCACTGACTGGCTGGTGCTGGTGATAACTGAAGCAGGTGCTGGTGAAGATAGGTCAATACTGAAGATGGGGTCAAAACCAAAACCAAATGAAGATGGATACCCTGAAACAAATAAGCAAATGTCAATATGATGCAATGATTATGTATGCAAATGATATGCAAAGGGTCTGTGACTGAGCTGGATCTGATCAAAATGCCCTGATATAGGTCCAAGTGTGTTCAAGAATTCCAGATGGAGGTCTATAGATCCAGTAACCAAGGTAGGGGGCTCAAATAAAGAGCCATATGTCCAGGGTTTTAGAATCACAAGAACTGTCCAACATGGAGTACTCTTAACAAATCAAAGTAACAGGGTATTCTGAGGTCAAGGTACCTGCAAACCTGTAAACAGCCCAACCCCCTCACAGGTGGTGTTCTAGAACAAGGATCCTCAGACTTGGATCAGTTATGAGAAGTGTAAACATTTCCAACCCGGAGGTACAATGTTTACAATAACCATAACAATTCCTCCTCTAATTCACCTCAGTTTCTGAAGGCCAATACTAAAGGTCATCCAGACTTAGCAGGCTTCCCAGATAGCCCTAGCATTGCAGGAAATCTGCAACACAGAGTTCTCAAGAAGAAACCCACATCTGAACCGTGTTTCATATTCCCGCACCAGACCGAAATGGAATGGGAAAGAATATGATTCACTCTAGCCTAGGTGTCACTCAGGTCCCAGGTATAGGACCTTAACTCTCAATAGAACCCCACCCACCAAAGCAAACAACAGATCCAGCCAGCAACATGACAGTATGATATATACAAATGCACTAAAGAAAAGCAGTAAAGCAAACTGTACATAAATCAATAAACAAAAATAAATACAAGCACAAATAAGCACATAACACCCCAGTAAACACAAATCAATCAAGCGCTAGGAGGAACCCACAAAAAGAACCAGAAGCCCTGGTTGCAATATAAGGGTCCCCAGCAGAGTCGCCAGGCTGTCGCTCCCGACAAATGAAACTAGGATCAGATGAAGGTACAGACGCGAACGGTCGGCGAAAGGGACAATGAGAACACACAGCCGTGAACTCACTGGAAATGAATAGAGTCGCCAGCTAGGCATTTTTATCCCGGAGGAAAGGTAATGCTGCATAAACCTAGAAAGAGATGGATAAGACGGTTGCGAACCAGAGAGACTGAGAAAGGGGGTTGGTTACAACCTGGGAAGGTATTAGCACCCAGATTGTCCGTCGTACTCGACGGGATCCACGCTTAAAAAATTTGTGTTTTAAAGGGGTAGTGTCAGTGCAATCTGTGTGTAAAAGAGCTGGAAAAGGATGTACAGGTGTCAGTGTAAAGGAAGTGTAAAGTGTGATATATACAGTGTCAGTGTAAGGACAGAAGTGAAATGCTCATGACCATGAGGCTTAAAAGAATGAAGCTGGAAGGAGGGGGAATGTACAGAGACTTTTGTTCGATAACTGTTAAGTTATGCCTACGTATCCTCTCGTGCAATGAGGAAGTCAGAACACCGTAGTTCGACCCAAAGAGACTGAAAGGTGAATTGACTTGTGAACTGCTTACTTGCCTATGCTCAAGTGTATGACCTGTCTGGCACAGATGCTAACTGTCTTGCATGAGACGGAAGAAGCAAGTTCTCGTTTGTGAATGAAGATGATGAGAAAAGAATCCCGAAGGAGACGATTATTGTTTGTTTTTTTGTGTTTTCAGTCTTTTATTGCTTTTGAATTTGTCATAAGTTAATGAGCTTAAGCCTAAACCAATGGGTTTAGTAAACTCATCACATCTTCCCTCTGTTTAGGGGTAATGAGAGTACCTTAAGTGTGAAGTCAGATTCTCACACTTAATCACCTTTGGTGTAGGATTAAGATCATTAACCTACTTGTGATTATTTAGATGTTTTTGTTGTTTTTTTGTTTAGTGTTAAGTAATGAGGTTAAGCCATAATCAGGGATTAAACAGACTCATTACACCATCCTAATAGAAGGATAATAGATGAGGATGTTTAAGCTGAGGAAAGCTCCTCAACTTAATCCATGATTAGGGATTAAACTCATGACAAAACAAGCCTTTGATTAAGTGGATTTTATTTAATGATATGATGATGAAGTGAATTTTATGGTTTGTAAGACAACTTGAGGGGGACTTGTCCATTAACACTAGGGTTAGTCCTTCTTAACCAATTAAGGAAGAATTAGAACCCTAATGCAAGGCCCAAGTTACAAGTGTAATGTCTTGATGGTTATTAAGTGAATTGATTAAAAGATTTAAACACATGAAGGGTTTAACACTTAGGATTAAAGTTATACACTCCATCCTAATAGAAGGATGCAGGCATAAGCTTAATCACAAAGCCTTAAAGCCTTTAGGGTTTAATCCCTGATTATGAGGTGAGAAAGAGAAGACTCAAAAGAGACACAAAGGTAAAACTATGAGGGGAGACTAATCAAAACCCTAATTCATTGTCATGCTTGGTTGTTCCTAAGGTTTGTGAGGTTTCCAAGAACAATCTTCAAAGGCCACCAGGAAGCAGATGAACAGGATCAAGAGAAGCAAAGTGACTTGCTTCATTCAAGAAGTCAAGTCACTTGAAGAAAGAAAGTGGGAGAAACAAGAATGAGCAAGCTCAATCTCAAACACATATAGAAATGCAGCAATGGATGCAAGAGAGATGAAAAGAAAAGTTATGAGAAGTGAAGGCAAATTCACTTCTCAAGTTTACTTACCACCTGAAATGTTAGAAAGAAATGCAATGCAATGCCAAATGAAATGAAATGGTATGATGCTAAACAAAACCAGAAGCATGTTGATGATGAAAATGATGTTATGAGATGCTGCAAACATGAGGCAAGGCATGGAGATGTTCATACAAGATCATGGATGCAAATGATGCAAGTTAAGGAGCATGAACAAGCATGGAAAGTTATGAAGCATACAAGGCAAATGACATAGCAAATATGTGATGCAATGAGCAAACATGCTTCCTATGTGTCTTAAGATGTCAAATGAATCACAAGAATGCTTGAAATGCTAAGACAAGTCATGTTATGCAAGAGAATGCAAGAGGGATGCAAATGAAAGCCCAAATTAGGGTTTATGAATCAAACAACAAACAAAAACCCAAAACAGAAGCAAACCCTAAGATAAAAAAAGGAAAATGCCACTCAAAGAAACCCTAACCCTATACTAAACCAAGGTCCAAAGGGGAGGTCTCAACTCTTAACCCATCTCAAGTTATGAATTTTCTAAGTTATTAGGGTTTTTAGGGCTCTTAAACAAAAGAAATACCAAACAAATTGAAAATGAGGGAACAAATCATGGCCATTTAATCCTAGAAACTACATGCTAAACACAAAACAATGCAAGAAGAACCAATGTCCAACTCCTCTTAGATAGGCAGAAATGAATTTTTGAACTTATGATCAAAATAATGCACCAAAAATGATTTAATTCAATGGAAAATTCTCAAAATGCATCAAGATCCAAAAAGAAATTTGGTTTGAAGGTTGGACAATGTTTCTAAATGTCTTAGAACATTTCATGAATTTTTTGGTGATTTTTAAATACCTAAAAGTATTTTTAATAAATTAATTTCCATTAATCAATTAAAAATAATCTTTTAAATATTTAAAAATACTTTTTTAATGATAAAAAATAAAATAAAAATATTTTTGGGTCATAAAAATTAATAAAACTCAGGAGAAAAAGTTTCATAATTTTTATGCATTTTTTACTATTTTTAAATAATTATGCAAAACAAATGAAATAAATATGAAAATAAATGAATTTTAAATGAATTAAGTGAAAGTAATCAGATCCTAAGGTGGAGATTCAAACTCACACGCGCGGGAGTTGACTGCGCGCCACATCTCACGGCTCAGATTCAAATTTGCTAATTAATGCTTAAAACCCTAACCCTGCCGTTAATCACTTTCAGATGACCGGAACAGTGTTCCGGTCATCTTCTCCGTTCACCTCAAAATGCTATCTCTCTCCCCAGGCCATTTTAGAAGCTCTAAACCTCCAGAAATCATCTACTAACTACCCTAAGCACGAATCCAGCATCAAATCACATTTAAACTCACACACAAACAAGAATCGAAGCAAAGAAATTTCTAGGTCAAACTTTCAGAACACCATAACATACTCATTTCTGGCTTATTTTCAAAAGTAAATAGATCCCAATGATCAGTGCAACATGCTAAACAAGATTCTAACAAGAAAATGGAGTTCTGGAAAAAAAGTTTATGGTGTCACCTGAGATGGAGCTTTTGATTTAGGAGCTTTCTGGATGATTCTTTGGCTCAATCAGGTCCCAATGATCCACCTTTGAAGCTTTGGACGCTTAGTTGGAGTTTAAACAACCTCTGGAGTGAGTTTGCAGAAGCTCTGACCAAGGGCATGTGAAAATCGTATTTGAGACATGGGGTGTTTCAGGCCAAAACAATGGTTGGTTTCTGGTCAGTGAGGTGAGTGGAGATTGTTGGTGGAGTTTGTTCTTGTGTTTGAGGTTTGTGGAGAGAGATTCGAAGGAAAATGCAGGCTGAGGTGAAGAATGGCAATGGGGTGTTCTTGCTCAAATCAAGCCTGGCTCTTGGTGCTTTGAGGTCTATGAAGTATGGTGAGTTGAAGTGTGGAAATGGTTTTAGTGTTCTGAGCTTGTGGAGGCAGATTCGAAGGCTTATGCAAAAAGGAGTGTTTTTGTGAATGTGTTGAATGAGTGAGTTTCAGCCTTGCTTCTTGATATCTTTGGCTTGCCAAATGATAATGTATTTTAATCCCATTGGTCAGATGATGTGACCTGGCCTATGGTGATTGGTAAGTTTGCTTTTGCAAAAAGTCAAGTTTTGTGTAAGGCAAGTATGGCTCATGATCTAGGCAAGTACATGGCATGGGCTATGCGCAGCACAATGAGGGGAAAGGGCTAGCTTGGTTCAAGGGCCAATGCAGCAAGTTGGTGAAGAGAAATGAGTGGTTTTGCAACTTGTTACTTTATGGTTCACATGAAAGAAAGTCTTGTTACACAAACCATAACCATGTGGAACCTTGGTCCAATTCTGATTTTTAGGACCTATTGAATGTTTGTATGCTGGTTTGAAATGAACTAGAGGTCACAAAAGGCATTGGTTCATGATTTTGCAAAATTTCCATTTGAGGCATGCTTTGAAAATCAATGATTTTGGCCAACTTTGTCACACCATAACTTTTGATCCAAGAAGAGTTTGATCATGTTTTTGTACTTTTTGAAAAGGGAAAGATGAGATCTACAACTTTCATGACCAAAGTTTTTCCATTTGAAGCATTTTTGGATCAAGAATCAAGGCTTGAAAAATGACCTAAAATGATGCATTCTTGAAAAGTCAACTATGCCCCAAAAGTCAACATTTGCAAAAACCCTAAATTCTTGATTTTTGTGAACTTCAACCTTCTTCCATGATCAAATAAAGATCATGTACACTCAAAATGATGAAGATCACCCATTGGTTGGGTCATTGGGGGCCTCAGATGCCCTGATTTTACACTGACTTGTCTGAAAAGTCAACCCTTGATCAGATGACTTCCCCATGGAATCTCTTCATAAAAATTGATATGCAAACTCCCTATACCATATAGAGACCAATGGAAACAAGAATGACCAAAAAATTTGGGGTTATGGCCTCTGAAACCAAAACCCTAATTTTCAGTCAACTGTGCAGTCAAACTTGGCTCTGCATCCACTCAAACCCTAGTTCTTGTGATTCATTGGAATTTTTGACTTTGAGAGGATGTACTATGATGCTTGAACACATGTAGACCCCTTTGAATTGATTGGTTGCCTTTGGAGTGGCTCAAGATGCCCTGAGATTGCTCAGATCACAAACCCTAGGTGCAGATGACTTAGAATCTATGCAGTGAATCAAAAATGAGATGTGAGATGATATGATTGTGTTTATGCATATGAGATGACCACAAGCCATGGTGAAATGGGTGAGGGCAAATTTGGGGTGTTTACAACGGGAACAACTTTGCGATTGATTCAATTTTTTAATTTCTAAATAGTGTAAAATAAAATTAATATTTATAAACGGGAATAACTTTACGATTGATTCAATTTTTTAATTTCTAAATAGTGTAAAATAAAATTAATATTTATAAACGGAAAAAAGTTTACAATTAATTCAATTTTTTTATTGCTAAATAGTGTAAAATAAAATTAATATTTATAAATGGAAACAACTTTACAATTGATTCAATTTTTTTTCTAAATCGTGTAGAATAAAATTAATATTTATATACGAGAACAACTTTACTATTGATTCAATTTTTTTTATTATAAATCGTGTAAAATAAAATTAATATTTATATACGAGAATAAATCCAGACAACCAAATGAAATAATCTTTGATTAGTATCTTTTGAACCTTAATGTACATGTTGTCCCAAATTAAAAGAATTCCTCTCGAGCTTCCTACCGATGGTTTAAACATAAACTCGCACTCTGTTGAGCCCCATAACCATGTACACAGGCTTCTGTCTATATGCTTCATCTTCGTCTCTTGGATGCAAATCAACTCTGGCTTGTGCTTCTGAATTAAAATCTTTACCTCATTTTTCTTGGCTAGACCTCCTAGGCCCCTCACATTATAACTAAATAGATTGATCATGAATTGATTGTTTCTTTTCCTCCTACCTCGCTACCGCCCCTTACAGATTGATCTCCTCCCCAATCATTTTCACTTCCAATTCCTGCAGTATTTCGCCTTCTTCACCTTTGTGTATTATCCCATATTCCTTGCCGAAATCCCATGTGTCCTTCGCTATTTCCTTCGTGTTATCCTACACTAAAACCCAATTCCTCTTTTCACTTTCCTTCTCAGCAAGAATTATTTCAGGATTGCTACTAACCTTTTTGTGTCGGTGTTGTCTATTTTTGCAATTGCAACCTAAACTCGTATTCTTCCCTCTTCTCCCCTCTTCTCCATGATTTCTTTTTCTCTTTCAAGATTGCTGACATTCTCCTTCTTCTTTCTTTGAACACTTGGGCTATAAGCTTTGTTTTGCTGGCTGCAATGCTTGTGGTTAACCACCCTTCCTCTGTAATTTGCTCATTCTGATTTTCTCTGCTCATATCTCCAATATGCTTATTTTTTCCTGATACCTCACTTTCAGTTATGGTCGCCACACCATTTGGATGCATTTTGGTTGGGCTATTGTTTCCGGCCCATTCCTTGGAACTTCTCTCCCTGTTGCTTGTATTTTCCTCACACGGCCCAATTGTTTCTACTGGCCCATTATGGAAAAATCTCGCTTCCTCCTGATTCGTAGTTTTCGTCTGCTCATCTGCTTGAATTCCTTCTACATTGGCCTCTTCTCTCACCTCATTTAATTCCTTTTCTCTGTTACTTTTTCCAACCTCTTTCATACTTATACGGCCAGTCTGTTGCGCCATATTATTGTCTCCTTTTTTATATTGATTAGACTCTCTCCTTTCTGCAATTAATTTTGCCGCCCTTTTCTCTCTCTGCATTAATTGCTCAAAATTTATTTCCAATCTTTGCATACCCGATTCAACTTCTGATTCATCTGATGATTCGGGAATGAATGCTTCTTTCGAATTCAAAGATTCTTCATCGTCTTCATCTATGGATTCTGCATCTGATTCGCTACCTTCTTGCTTGGAATGGCAATTGCAGGTTTCCTCAGTAATGCGGATTAGATATGCTCCTTGTTAACCTGGATCTTCTTTACTTTATTAATGGATTCCAAGACTGGTGTTCTATGTAAAGCCTTGCAATGTCTAATCTTTCCATCTCTTCCGTAGCCTGGTCCATTTTAATGAGTCTGTCGAAGGAAAATGAAATTAGCGAGAACGTCTTCCTCCTCCACGCGTGAACTGGAACGCCATAAACTTGGACCCACGTGTACCTTGCTCCGCCAACATCTCTCGATTCCCATTCTTTAATTGTGTTGAATTCTTCCTTGAAAAATCTATCTGAATCCTTCATTAGACTCTTAAGATCCTCATTAGCATCCACTTTTAGGAATACCTTTTCTCCTCCAAGAGGTATGACCTTCATTGATGGTATTCCTTCTTCATTCAGCCGCTTCTATAATGAATTAATTTCTTCTGGCTTTTTTACTATACTTGTGTATCCTGTTTTTGCCCACATCATCTCTGTGTCGTTAACTGTTATCGATAATCCTATGCTTTCTTCTCTGTTACCAAACCTGTTGTTTCCTTTCTACCTCCATGCTTGTTGAAATTTTTCTGCTAGTTGCTTCAAAATTTATGCGTAACTAATGCCTTCTCTTATATTATTTTGTTTGCTTTTGAACTTGTGTGTGTTTCTGGGCTGAAGTGTGGTATTGTGATGGTTTGACACGAGCTTCCTACTTCCGTCTTCCATTCGTTTTTTCACCTCTGCGTTCCTCTTTGGTTTTTGGAAGTTCGATATATTGACCCAAGTCTTGTAGGATCCAAACCACACATCTTTGAGTTTTTCTTCCAGCCATTCCTCATCGGTTACATTTGCAAATCTGACAAATCCAAATATTTTTCCCAACTTATTCCTTTTTTTTTGCAATGTATACATCGGTTACTATTCCCCACTTTTCAAATACTCTCTCTACTTCTTTGTCCTTGATGTCTTCTGGCAAGTTGTTGACATAACAAGTGGTTATTTTGTAACAGTCTGTTTTGTCGTATTCTAGCCTATTTCTTTTCCTTCTTCTTGGACTCACTAAGGTCCATTTGTCTAAGACTCTGTTGTTTTCTCCCTTTGGGTCCCTCTCTCTGTCCATTGTGTAGTTGGTTTGGCAATGATGATATTAGGTTAATGGAATTAAAGGATTTGATGATTAATTATACCATATTTTTAACATGAAAGGTTTAACCTTTACAAAGTATAATTGACTAAGTTTATTCCCCGCACCTTAGTGTGGCTTCTCTAACTTCATTCTTAACTTTAAAATTTTTTAAAGTACTCCTAATAAATAAAAACTTTAAGAGTGTGTTTAGATGAAACATTTTAATGAGGAAAAATAATTTTTTGAGGAAATTTAAAATGATTTGTCCAAAATCCATTGTTTGGATAAAAAAATATAGAGAATTGTTAAAATAATGTAAATTTAAGAAGTATTTTGTTTAAGTTAAATTTATGGAATTTCAAATGACACCAAAAAGTAAAAAAAATTCAAATTTCTTCTTCACTCTTTATAATTCAAATGTCAAATTGTTTATTATTATTTTTCAAAATTTACAAAATGGTCCTCATATTTTATAAAAATTTCAAATTGACCCCTAATTTTTAAAAAATTGCAAATAAGTCCCTATATTTTTTTCAAAATTTACAAATTAGTCCTTCAAATTTTTAAAAATTGCAAATTAGTCCCTATTTTTCTTATTTTTAATTTTGTCCAAAAAATTTAAAATTTATGAAAATGACCCCAAAAATTTAACAATAAATCACTTTAATACTCCATCAAAACAAAATAATTTAAAAATGAATGGATTTCAATTGAATCATTTAAAATGCTTAGAATTTTGAATTCCTTAAAAATTCTCAATTACCTCATCCAAACACACTCTAAGGGTGTGTTTGGATGAAATATTTTAACGAGGGAAAATAATTTTTTGAGGGAATTTGAAATGACTTGACCAAAATCCATTGTTTGGATATAAAATATAGAGAATTGTTAAAATGATGTAAATTTATAAAATATTTTATTCATGTTAAATTTTAAGGAATTTAAAATGACACCAAAATGTAGAGAATTTCAAATTGGTTCATCACTCTATATAATATGAATATTAAATTATTTATTACTAATTTTTCAAATTCACCCTAAAATACTCAATAATATTGCAAATAAGTCCTAATAACTTTTATATTTTACAAATTGGTCATTCAAATATTCAAAAATTGCAAATTGACCCATATTTATCATATTTTAGATTTGATCCGAAAAATTTAAAATTATGAAAATTGCCCAATTTTTTTTACAATAAATCATTTTAATACTCTATTCAAACAAAAAAAAATTAAAATTAGATGGATTCTAATTAAATTATTTAAATTATCTATAATTTTGAATTCTACGGAATTACTCTATCCAAAGACACTCTAAAATAGATTTCTAGTAAAAGTTTGAAACCCTAAAATAACGGAACTCAGTGAGAAGTCCACAAAATCAAGAAAGATTGGCCGTAAAGAACCTCGCCGGAAAACGCAGGCGAAGTTAGTCACCGCCACCACAAACATCGAGAAAGTTCAGGTTTTCTTTCTTTTCCTTCTTCGTATTTTCTTTCTCCTCTAAGCGCGGCAGCGCGCGCTAAGATGCAATTCCGGCGCGACATCGCGGCGCTCGCACCGGTGAATTGCGTTGCAGCAGTGCAAAGTTCCACTTCCCACCGCACGATTTTAAACAAAGCTTTTTTAGGTTCTGGTTCTTCTTACTTTGCGCTTATTATCTTCCTGTTTGGAACCAGAGGTTCATCATATTTTGGTAGGATTCACATCAGATCTATATACAGCTATGTCTGGTAATGCAGGTTGCACCGTTTACATAGGTAGCCTCACTATTTTTCTATTCAATTTTGTCTTCAATTTTCTTGTTTCTCTTAGAGTTAGTCAAATTTATTACTGAACGCGACTTTATTAATGCATTTTGGTAGAGATGTGAGATAATTTAGATTTAAATATGTTGGTTCTATTAGGTGTATTATGCATATGATAAATGGTTTAGTATTTATGACCATTGTCAATGTCATTCACTTGTTATTTGATCACCTTTTGCTCCAAATAAACTGGCAAATCCATGTAATATGTTAGTAAATAAGATATGATGTTGCTATGGTGAGTTTTCCATTTTGTAATTTTATTTGCATATATTGTTATTATCTTTTTATTTTTTTGTTGCAATATTAGAGTTTTGGAGTAGCAAGCAACTATAGTAGAAAAGATGGTGGAGAATAGACTTAAATGGTTTGAGTATGTAGTGAGAAGACTTGTAGATTATTATGTGATAAGGAGAGTAGAGGAGATGGAGAGGAGTCAAATAGCTAGAGATAGAGGAAGACCTAGAGAAACTATAAAAGAAGTTATAAGAAAGATCTTGAGATTAACGATTTGGATAAAAGTATGACTTGGATAGAACATTATGACTGGAGATGATCCAGTCAAATAACTAGGGGTAGAGGAAGGCCTTGAAAACTATAAAAGAAGTTATTAAGAAAGATCTTCAGATTAACGATTTGGATAAAATCATGGTCCTGGATAGAATATTATAGTGGAAGTTGATATATGTAGCTGACCCCACTTAGTAGGATAAGGTGTACTTGGTAGTTGTTGTTGTTGTTGTTGTTGTTGTTGTAGTAGTAGTATCTTTTCTTGCACGAATCTACATATTTTTAAGTTTATTTTGTTAGGATAGAGAAGAATGAACTGTGATAATATGAAAATATTTTGTTTATGGCGTATAGGTTGAAGACTAAAACTATTTGTTAAGTTTTATATTTACTATAATATTATTAACGGCTGTAAACAAATACAATAGGAACTTTTGTTGATGAAAGAAGTTGATTTTATTAAAAGGATAGAATTGATATATTATAATATTAGGGAAGGAAGAAGATGACCTTATAAAACCAACAATTAGAATAACCAACAAAATCAAATGGAACATATTAAGATGGAACCAAATTGAACAGGGTAACCAACAAAGAACCTACAGAATCAGACGGAAACCTTATAAAAACCATGAATTTAAACAACTCACCACTCCAATCCCTATTAAATCTGCTGAAGAGATTCTCCAGAAACTAATACTATACAATACCTTTCCCCATAACCTGCTCACTAAGCAGATTTATCTAGATACCACTCCCTATTCCATTTTTGAGTTATGTGTTCATGACACTATCTTGATTAACATTAGAAGTGTTACATATTCATGGAAAGAGAAATGTGAAATTTCTATTTTGTTTACTGGAAATGGAGATCATTATGCAAGTAGATTTTGCTGACTCATTTCTCCCATCTCTGTGCTTTGTGTTCATAGTACTTTTTGTTGAAAAATATAAATTTTGCTTGCCAAGTGCCCTCATACCATATTACTCTTTAAATAAGATTAATTCTCTTTCAACCAGGGATGATTTTCTTTTTTTGAATTATTTTGTATGTATCCTATAATGTGTTAGATCTCCCTTTCTCTCTTTGCTATGCTCACTTTTGTAAAAAAAGTTACTGATGGAATGGTTCTTTGATGAATACACTTCTCAATAATGTTATATATGATCTGAGGTTTCCTACACTGTTGGTGGATTTTATTTCTTTTAGATTTAGTTATGCTCGATATCCCACAGCTATATTTTCCTGGTTTTTATGAAATAGTTGATTCTTATAGCTGGTTCGAACTTTCATTTTTGCATAAACAATTTTTTTTTTGGGTTTTGAATGCACATCTCTTTTTATAAGTAAACATGAGGCATCTACTTTTAGGTTCTGATTTGGGTACTTGTATTTAATTCAGGCAATCTGGATGAGAGGGTTACAGAAAGGGTCTTGTATGATATATTAATTCAAGCTGGACGAGTGGTGGACTTGCACATTCCTAAAGATAAGGAAACTGAGAAACCTAAAGGCTTTGCCTTTGCAGAGTTTGAAACTGAGGAGATTGCAAACTATGCCGTCAATCTTTTCTCAGGCCTTGTAACACTGTACAAACGGACACTGAAGTTTGCGGTGCGTTCTGACATCTATACTTTCCACCTTTTGTAACCTATTAACTTGGACAGTTTTTAATCTTTCTTTAAAATGTTGAATATAAATTTAGCTCCTTCATTAGAGTTTCACAAGCTGAACTGAAACATTGGAAAGTTTTAATCTTTCTGTAAATTGTTGAAAATATTTTAGCCCTGTTTATTGGAAGTTCACAAGCTTTGTTGTGTTGTGTAACACTACAAACTTTGGCTATAGTTGGGTATATGGATGCATCCAAGTATTCAACTATCATGAGTCAGGACACCATATAACAGGGCTGCATATGTTTATTACATAATCATGTAATAAGCAAATAAATTCTATTTGATAATTTAAATTTCTTTCATGTCGTCCTGCATTGTTCCTGGCGTGTATAGTCTGCTAATAAGGACAAAAACACCCCTAATAGTTCTCCAGCTACGACACCCACGTCAAATTCTTCTCAACGATCAAGGCCTTACCCCGTGCAAATAGCTAGTTCAGAAAATTTTCAGCATTCCCCTAGGCAAGCAATACCTAGCCGATTCTCAGATCATGCGATAAATTATACTCAAGGTAACATCTATATTACCTACCTACGATAAATTATACTCAAGGTAACATCTATATTACCTACCTACTTCAATTTCTCTCAAGTCTAAGCTTATCACTTCATTGAAATTCAGTTTAATACTTGCTGTTTTTTTTATTAATTCAATGGCAGTTCCACCTCATCGTGTAACTGATCAATCTAGTGGTTATGGATCTCACAACAGTGGCAACCAGTATGATTACAGTCGGAGAGCTTTTGGGGAGGCATTGGATAGCGCTAACGGTTCTAGCGGTTCTAGGTCACGTCGCTCTGAATGGAATTAGCCCGTTCTCTTATTCACCTCACTAATATTTTCAACAGACCTGAGAGATTAAACTTCCATTAAATATTAGTTGGAAGTGAAAGTAGAATGTGAATGGTAGATAGTCAATATCTACCAATGCTTTAAGCAAAGCATTGTTGATGTAGGTGTACCAAAGTTCTTAGTTATCCATGTGGGTTGGTGCTTATGAACAAACTTATTATTAAGGAATACCTCCCATGTGCTTCTGTATGTTAAACTGCATAGTTAGTTACAGGTTTTTGATTGCCTGTTTATGACATGACATTGAAGTGAAATTTGTTTCAAGGTTAATTATATTCCTATATCAAACTATAGTGTGGGCCAAAACATGTTAGTTAAATAGTTAAGGATCTGGATCATACTCAAAGTAAGTAATTCAGCAGGCATGAAAATTATTGTAACGTGAGTAGAATCAACAAATTAGAGTAAAACAGTTGCAATGGATTTTAATAATGTTGATTTAACTGTCATGGAAATTATTGTAACAAAAAATTGATATCATGTTAAAGATTGCATAGGCATGGGAGAAGGAGACTAGTGTAAGGGAGTAAGATGAAATTATATCATGCTAAGGATTGCATAGGCATGAGAGAAGGAGACTTGTGCAAGGGAGTTAGAGGCAAAAGCAAAGGAGTTAAGGCAAAGGCAAGGGAGGACGGAGACTTATAAAAAGTGGTATGAAATTCTATTCAAGGATATATCTACTATGAACTAGACATAACTGGATCGTAAATTTTATTGTATTAGAGTGAATTAGGAATGAAATAATCAAATAAATATGCATACATCATAATGCATAACATGGTTGAAGACCAAGATGATACATATAATGGTAATTTTAGTTACTACAATCATGTTGATATTGACAACTTTCCTAATCTACGCTTGATAGATAGATTGAATTACACTTTATAGAATAGATGATAATCAGATAAATGTCTAAAATTGACAACCAAATTTGTACACAACTTTAAATTTAGTCAAAGAGTTCGTATTCTATGAAAAGATCTTGGAGGTAGTTGAAAATATATATGTTGAAGAAGTCTCACATCGTTTAATTTTGTGAATAAATAGAGTTCAAAATTATATATAGGATCCAAATTCCTTCAAGTTCCAAATTGTTTAGTTTTGTGAAGGAATAGATAATCTAATGCTATATATAGGATTAAGTTCTCCATTCTAAAATGCACTAGTCAAGACACTTTAAATTTGTATTTGACTTTCTTTGTTCTCTTATTATACTCTTGTATTAGAGTGTTGTGAGATGTAGTTAAATAAAGTGAGTGTATTGGGGGTCTGAATTATTTTAGGGTAGTCTATGAGTTGTAACAATTTTCACATAATGTTATTCTCTGGTTGTCATTTGATATCAGTCGTGGTTTTTTCTCCGATTTTGGAGTTTTAACGTTATGTTCTTATATTGTGATTGTGTTCCTTTTTTTGTTTCTTTATGCTTTGTCTGCTTTTTTTCAACCACTGGTATCAGAGCTTTTGGTTTGATATGAGGATAAGTGTTCTTAGTATGCTCATTTATGGGGAAAAATTGACTTGTGGAAAGTTCAAGTCAAAGATGTGTTGATACAATCAAGATTACACAAGGTGCACAATTATGTTGGTGGTTGAAGAGCTTTCTGCCAACAAGGAAGTTGCCCCATAATGATTCAACCTGATTTTCGACATGTGAAAATTCTTGAAGTTGTTTACCTTCAAGTGAAGTATACTCTACTTTAGGTGTAGTATGCTAGCTTTTTTAAAACTATGATTGTCGGTGTAGAAAATGTGAAATTTTTGGAGTGGTGTAGCTTCAAGTGAAATTTATTTTCACGATAAAATATATGATTTCAGTGATGTCAATGTGAAATTCTTGAAGTGGTTCATCTTTAAGTGAAATATATTCTTCATGAGAGAGCATAATAGCTATTAAGATTATGATTGTCGATGAAGACAATGTGAAAATTCTTGTAGTGATGTAGTTTCAAGTGATTATACTCTTTATGGTGAAGTATGATTGTCGGTGAAGATAATGAAAGCTTATGTATTATTTTCAATCAAGGTGAATATTGTTGGGGTTGGTTGAAAATAAACATGTAGATATTATTTATGGTGGAGTATGATTGTCGGTGAAGATAATTAAAATTTATGTATTATTTTCAATCGAGCTGAAGATTGTTGGGGTTGGTTGAAAATATACATGTTGAAGAAGTCTCACATCGTTTAATTTTGTGAATGTCTCACATCGTTTAATTTTGTGAATGAAGAGAGGGTCAAAGACTATATATATGATACAAGTTCTTTTAAGTCCCACATCGTTTAATTTTGTAAAGGAAGAGAAATTCCAAGGCTATATAGGATTCAAGTTCTTCATTCTAAGATATATCAATCAAGAACACTTTAAGCTTGTATTTGACTTTCTTTGTTCTCTTATACTCTTGTATTATGTCCAACAAAACTAAGTGATGTCAAAATTATCCAACTATCAAAATGTTATTCTTAAAAACAAAGTTATATCCAACAAAAAAAAACACCTTTTCATCGATTTTTCATCCCATGCAAAAAGTTTCTTCCACCACCTCCACCCTAGACTCTCAGACTCCTAACCTAACCTTATCATCTCTGTAACTAATATATTTTCGCCAACTGACAACTCATATAGACGACATAATCTAGAACTACGACCACCTTTCTCCAACTAAGGGTTACTTCAAAAGGATGATCAATCATGATAATCAATCGTCTAACGATGGACCTTGACTCATCCACCCTTCCTTAATTCTATCTAAATTTATCCACCACACAGACACCCTACTACCTCCACCCTTAACATTTTTATTTTCAATCCCTTACTTCTTTTCCAGTAACTTAAACAAAATCCATCCCGGTAGAGACCAAACTTACATTATTTTAACAATAATATGGAGAACATGGGTAGATGACTACCTAACAGTCAATCAAACATGTACAATTATGCAATCAGCCCAATCGCGTGAGCAAGATGTTAGTTGACTAAAAACTAAATCCATAACTTTCATAAAGACATGTTATCCTTTAAAATAGAGGAATGCTCTTTCGACCCTTACATGTGCATATCACACCCTTGAAAAGCGCACCCAAATCACAACAAAAATTAAATTAAACCAAACATTACCAAACATAATTAAATTAAACTACTTCCTCCCCTCCCCTCCCCTCATAAAAAATTGAATCAAACACACTTAATTTAAAATATTTCTTCCCCTCCCCTCCCCTCTAAAACCACTCAACCAAACGGACCCTAAGTGCCACCTTTCTACAAAATTTGACTGCATGTCGTGGTTTATGGTCACATATGTACTTGAACATAAACTAACAAGACCAGAATAACATATAACATTACCAAACCAACAATCAGTGGACTCTGGTAACACCAGGTTATGTTGCATCAGGTTCATCAGGTTTTGTTGCATCATATGCCTGAGATGGCTCAGAGAGTTGGCTACAAGAACCAGATGGTTGGGCCTACAAAGTAGATCTATCATCCAACGAGTTATCAATAATTTGTGGCCTCGTGGTCCTCGTTCCGACCCTCTTACATCGTACCGACACAATTTGGGACACACACCTGAGCCTAATCCGACGAGTGTTGTCTTCAGTCATTGCACATGCACTAGAAAACAAAGATAAATATCAACAACACGCCCAAAGAAATTCACAAAATGTCCCAATTTTTTGACTGAGTCCAACCCTAAGATGCATTTTCGAAAATAATGCAGAGCAAAAACATAGATGCATTTCCAGACAAAGCTATGATTTTGTTCCCATGGGAGTAACTCATTTTCTGTCCTAACAGTTCCAAGAAAAACACATTGCATGTTGTTCTAATATGCCAAATTCATTTACAATACTACCTAAAGTACCTAAAACAACTAATGTATCCTAAAAAAACTAGCCACAAATCAAAACACAAAAAGAAAAGAAAATTAGAAAAACTTACCAAAATGGAATTGATTGATGAGAATGAGATGTTTCGATGTTATGAGATGATAGAAAGGAGGAGAAAAAGCTCCAGTGATGCTTCAATGCATTGGAGAGAGAGAGAGAGAGAGGTGGCATGTTCATTTTTGAGAGATTTTTAGAAAATGAAGAAGGTGGAGAGGAAAGGGTTCTGGTGCGAGTTATGAAAGAACAACATTCAGAGATGCATCTCCAGACCACTAACACGTTGTTGAATGAATGGTGTTTACGAATATGCATCTTCATACGCACTTTTAATACATATAGAGATGCATCTAAGAACTAAATTTTAATATAAAAATAATGTCTCTTCAATTTGGTCTAAGAAATTGTAAAAATAGATGCATCCAAAGATGCATTTATAGTTTCTATGAACATTAAGGACTTTTCACGATGGTGTGGAAGCACCTATAAGGATCCAAACAATATTCCTTGTTTATATGGTGATGAATGACATGATTGACTTATATGATTTATGACTTACACGATAAAGCGATTTTGAAATGTATTTCATTTTTTGTATGCAAAGTAGTCACCTACATTAATGACGTTAACTAATATGATAGCCAAATGGGCTAAAAATAAGGCATACAATTTAATTTAGACCGTTTAGTTATTCTAAATTTACAAAAGAGATTAATTGATATATATATATATATATATATATTTTGTCAGGGTAAATATTTTTACACAATTAATATATCACAATCATTAATATGTAATACTTTGAATGTAATTAAATTCGTTATAAAAACTAGTAAAACTTTGTTGGAAGCACTCTAATTCTGGTGGTCTATCTATGAAGGATGTTTTCAAATTCTTGGCGACAAAATCTGATAATAAAAAATGGACAGGTTTGATCTGGAGTCCCTTCATTCCTCCATCCAACTCTCTCATGGTCTGAAAATTAATTTTAGGTAAGATTCCCACTGATGCATCTCTCTCTAAAAGATGATTACACATGCTCTCTTCTAGATGTGCCCTCTGTAGCAGCCATGAAGAATCCACTGATCATTTGTTTTGGGAATGTTCTTTTGCTATCAATTTATGGAATTTGATCTCTTCCTCATTTAATAGTCAACTGAGTCTCACTCCCAATTATATTTGGGATGTTTGCCACAACACTCAATCTCTTCAAACTAAAATTGCAATGATAGCTGCCTTAATCCACACTTTCAACATCACATGACTTGCCAGAAATAAAAAAAAGATATAAAAACAAAGAGCTTTCCATTCCTTCAGCCAAAAGTCTCATTATAACTAAGGTATGTCAAGCTGCTTCATTCAAACCACTGGCCTCATCTGTTGTATGACAGATTTTCGTATTCTTAAAAACTTCAAAGTAATTGTGTTGCCACAAAAAACAAGCTAATATAAGGTTGTCTGGTCTCCCCCTATTCATGGATGAATTAAATGCAATACTGATGGTGTGGCCCTTGGCTTTCCGGGGAAAGTTGCTTGTGGAGGGCTATTCAAAGATCACTCTTCCTCTTTTATTGGTTGCTTTGCAGAAAATCTGGAACAAACTTTTGCTATCAATGTTGAATTTGCAGGGGTCATGAGGGAAATAGACTTAGCAGCTGATAGAAACTGGAAGTATCTTTGGGTGGAAACGGATTCAAGAATCGTCTCTCTGGCCATCCTTTATCCACAGTTGGTTCCAGGTTGTCTTAAAAATAGATGAATCAATTGTCTCCTTAAAATTCAAAATATGTCTTTTCACTTATCGCATATTTATCGGGAAGGAAGCCAATGCACAGACACTCTAGCTTCATTAGGCCTTACCATTCAACATCTTGTCTGGTGGAATGAAGCTCTAATGTCTGTTCTTGACAATTTAGTTCGTAATAGACTTGAATTTCCCTCTTTTCGCTTTAGTTAATTTCTGATGGTTTTACTTCTTGTCTTCCCTCTTTGTTTTCTCTTTTTGTTTATTAATATACTTTGTTAAAAAAAAATATTATATTTTTTACAAAAAAATTCAAGCATTCTTAGATAGAAACCCAAACTAAGATATACATTCATATTTTTTTTTTAAAAATTTCAAGCATTCTTAGATAGAAACCCAAACTAAGATATACATTCTTTCTGAACATAATTGTTTGATAAAAAAATAAAAAGTGGATCATTGTCACAAATATAAGTTAGACAGTATACTAGTATTATTTTATTAACGGTAAATAAAACAAGCATACAACAAAGTAATTGACTAGCTGGCTTTGGCTAAACAACAAATTTCGAACAGCAACAATACACACCAATGTTAAAAATAAAATAAAAAAAAGTTTAATAAATATGTATTATCATTTGATAATTTTATTGCATTTCTTGAAAGAGATGCATTGTTATTGTTCCATTTTTTTTCTTCCGGTAGAAGAGTATGCAATACATCAGAATTCACGTGCATGAAAGTAACAGGAGAAGTAGTTGCTCAGGTGTCATGAGTCACGACATGATAAAATAATATTGTAAAATGATGTAAGACTTACTTCATCAAAGATTCAAAATGGGGTCACCTTTGTTGAAGGATTCCGTTCAAGGAAGGTACACCAAGTGGGGTATTACTATTGACAGCTATTTTGGCCCAATTTTCAGGAAATATTATATAATATCCTCACGTTTTCAAAAGTCTACATTTTCTTGGAAATAAAGATTGTTTTTCCAAGATTTGATTATGCCCTTATTGAATGCTACACCTTTTTATTTGTTGAAGAATGTACAGACATAACTTTGACAACATTAACTGACTTGGATGGATAAGAACTCCAACTCGTTGCTGACTATATTAATATAGTAACATTGTATTTTAAGTTAATGTGCATTATGCATGGTTATTTATTCAACTTTTCATTGACAATTTGTTCTTTAAATTAAAGATTGTTTTTAATATAGGTAGATAGAGAGAGATAGAAAGGTATTCAGTGGAGAAAATACTTTTAAATTAGGTTGTTTAAGATTTTGTCTAGTTTGATTTGAATTATAGTAAATATTCTTTCTTTTTTTGGATCAAAATAGTAAATAAATCATCCTATAAAATTGTTTTTAGTTTTCTACTTATATTGATTCAAAATATAATAAAGAAAAATTGTATTTAGTTTTTCGGTCTAGATTCATTCAAATTACAATATAAGTGATATGAATCACACTAAAAAAAAAAAAATTATGTTTTGGTTTTATATTGTTATGTTTGTAAAAGGTATTGCCAAAGGCGATGTTCTCGGACCATCTCTAAGAGAAGGTGACGATATAAAATCGTTTGAAGAGAGGTATCGATTTGCCCTAAAGTATTTTTTGCTCATAGAGGAAAAAAGGTGGGATAAGACGTATTTCAGATAAAGAGAAAGTCAGAGTCATTACTGACTCACCTCTTCCTTGGACATAAGGATTCAATTGTCCACCATTTGACTAACTTGACAATGACCTTTTCAAGGAAACCATAGGTCTTAGAGACCCTTATAAATGCATTATTCCTCAAGGGGAAAGACAAACTCTAACTCATACACATTTTCTATTACTCAAAGAGCATCACGCTTGTTACCATCGTAATATACACGACTTACCTAACCGTCCGCATGCAACCTAGCAGCGCCGACCACCAACAGGGTCTCTCACCTCACGTGAGTTGTGTTATAACAAGATTTGGTTTTGAACATGGCCTTATGTTTTGATGATAACAATACAAGTGCTTTAGAGAACAATTTTGAACCCTAATAATTATGCTTGGTGTGCATGTTTTATATTTAAGTTCTGAAACTAGTGCACTTTGACGATGGTACCATCCCCTACGTTCGATGGTACCAGCGATATAGATGTTGTTGATGCCATCACAGAGATGCATGCTGACATGGGAAAACTACGATGCCATAATCAGATGTTTGAAGATGGCGTCCAAAACATCAGACGACGCCAACAAGAGGTTAACCCCAATAGGAGGTCAACCCCCAGCCACTATCGAATGAAATATGGGAAGCCTCTGTCCTTGAAGGTTACAAACCTCCATCATTGGCCATGTTAGGTTGATGCAACGTTCCCTACAAATACATAACCTCAATCAACATGCAGATGACCACCATAAAAACGTTAAACTCTTTAAAATGTAAGTTGTTGTCAGGAAACATCTGGGATATCATCCTTAGTTGGTACATGGGCCTTCCCCGTGCCTTTATTAATAGCAATAAATAGCTGGTAAGGAAGTTGGTACACCAGTTCGAAGCCAGTCGCCACAAGAAGATATCCACCACCAATATATTTAACATTCACCAAGGCCTGACATAATTTCTTAGGGACTACCTTGCCCACTTCAATGAAGCCACCATCAAGTCCGTCCTTTCAATCCAAGAAATGTTTGTGGGGGCCTTCCAAAGTTGACTTAAAAAGAGACACTTCAATGAATTCCTCACCCAAGAGCCAACACTCACACTAGCCAAAGTAGTTTCCAGGGAGGAGTGATACATCAAATACAAGGAAAGCAATGCTGAAAAGAATGCTCATGACATCAAGGAGCACGTATGCGACATTGGGAGCTTTCATCCCTATATGAAAATTAATTACACATCGCTTATGAAGGAAAAATATGTGTTTAAAAGAGTGAGGAATGTGACAAAAAATTGCAAGCCTTTGAATACCTGCTGAGAACAAAGATGGTGTGAGGTACTCCACATGTACAACATACTAACACCACCTGCCCCCAAGGCCGGGGTGATGGGATCAAAGCCTGGAAGATAATGTAAGTTCCTTAAGGTTAATAGACATCATATCGAGGATTGTTACCATTATAAGAAGGAAATATAGAAATTGATACAAGAGGGACACCTCAAGAAATACGTGAAGGGTGATTCCTCCAACCTGATGGAGAAACATAACCCGCGCCGGAAAGTGGGTGCCAATAGCCCTGAGCCAAAAAAAGCCAAGGAAGCATCCCATGGAGAAGGCGGTAAAGCAACATGTCACACCCTTAACACTATATCAAGAGCATTTACTAAGGGCGGTGAGACCAGCTCCACACATAAAAGATATGTCTGTCAAGTTCTAAGTGTAAGAAACCTCCCTATGGTCAAGAGTATTGAAGCCCTAGAAGTTGTGTTTGTCCTTTTGAAAAGAGATGCATTTGGCATCTATCCTCACAATGATTATCCTAACAAAAGATAGCTTTGACCAGATGCTAAGCTAACAAACCTTCTTAGAGATTTTCAGTCTGGTCTCAATAACAAAAAACATATTTTTTTTCCCGACAAAGCTCAATTAATCAAAACATAAATTTTATGGATGGTGTATCTCACGAACCAAACTTAATTTTTTCAAGAGTATTACACTCTCACAAATTAAACAAGCAACACAACCACTTACACAACTTTTTCTCACAAGTAGATCTTCACTCACAAAAACTAAGTCAATTTTAAGTGAAAGAAATATTTTCTAGAGAGGAGGAAGATAAATTAGAGAGGTAAATTCCAAAGAAAACGTAAATCATTGGAAAGTGGCATGAAATGAAGAGGAGGCAACCCTTATATAGGAAATGAAAAAATCAAAAAAAGGAAATGATTTGTGTGCATTTTTAATGTCACGGTCAGTTTGCATAAGGTCCTAATCGATTGGGTGACCTAAATAATCAATTATCATTGCCCATTTTGGAAAATATGGATAAGGAGTAGTTGTCAGTCACTAATACACTATCCTAATTGATTGGTTAATCGTATGAGCCTCTTCTAATCAACTGGCTTAAGGTCCCAATCCATTTGGAAGTTCAAAAAATTATCCAATTGATTGGCTTAAGGTCATAATTGATTGGTTCATTAAAAAAAATCTTCCAATCTATTGGATTAAGGTCTCAATTTATTTGTTAGTTAAAAAATGTTTCAAAAAGGAAGTCGACAATATCCTAATCAACTAGCTTGTGTTTGAAAACATTTTTAAGATCTATGATAGATAAAAAAGAAGTTTAAAGTGTGTGTGTGCGTGTGCGTGCATACACGTGTATGTGTGTGTGTGTGTGTGCATGTGTGTGTGTATGTGTGTGTTGCCTTAGTATCTTATAAGGTACTTCCATACTTTTACAAAATTCTGGTCACTCACACATACACAGAAAAATATAACCTGACGAGCTTTCACACTTCCCCTCTTTCATTATTCTGAGGCTTCAATATTCTTTGCTAGATTCTTTGATCATATAAGCACTTTATCTTGAGTCTATTTTAATTAGGCTTGAGTTGTTTTCCGGTTGGGTTCACCATCATCTAAGTGTTGAAAGTTGTTGCCATCGACTTCAACTACCATTGTCGTCACCAGAAATTTAAATAACATCTTTTGGGGGTTAATCAACTTTATACCTACAAGAACATAATTCCACATTTTCCCCCTTTTTTATGATGACAACACATATCTTAGAGAGGTGGTAAAAGGAAAAATATAGATATATAATTATAGTGGTAAGACTCCCTTTCACATGAGTCGATAGTATACTCTACTTCCCCTAAGAGTATACTTCTCCCCCTTTATCATGATAAAAAACGCGGAAAATAATCAAAACACATATATCCCATGTAAAAGAAACAAGTTAACTTATATAGATATACATGAGCAGTCTAGAGTAAGGCATAAAGAATAGGATTTAAGATCTTATTTCTCCCCACATAAGGTAGCATCCAACTTTGAAACCAACCAGTAGTTAAGCTTTGGAGAACTTTTTGCCCTTTATTTGTTCTCAAATAGAACTCAATAGTCTTTGAAACTTTCTAAACCGTGAGAAAATTATGGAGTCTACTTATTTCTTGCTCATATTTCTCCAAGATATAATTATTTCCATTTAAAAGTCTTTTGGACAACCTTTTTTTAGTCTCCCTGGGTCTTATACTAGTATCAGACTCTAGGTGTTTTGCACCACTTTGCTCCACAAACACTTAAAAACTCAGCCCAAGGTTAGCAAGAGAATAAATTGACTAAGCAATTAATAAATCACTTACTAGATATTTAATTAAATTTTTCCAATTTTTCAATCTCTATTAAGTGTACTACCTTAAAATCTTAAGATAAATTGAGAAAAATCCTCCTTTCGAGGAAACGACACACCACAATCGATTTTAATTTTCTACTAATCATTTGATGTGAGACTTGGTCCAAGATAAATGAATGATAAATCCATTAAAATTTTATAATCTTAACCTTCTAAGAGGTTACATGATGAACTTCAACACCTTGATCACATTCGTTGAAAGAGACCATCAATGTCTTTCTCAAATCCATCAGGATTGATAATTACCATCATATAACCACTTCTTATTGTACACCCAAGATAGTTCAAAAATATCTCTTATATTTTGATCTTTCTAAGGGAGTGTTGAGATGCAATTCCCTTAGAAATATATCCAATAATTTTTTGAATGGGGTAGTCTTTAATGGTCCTCCATTCTTATGACATACATTCATTGTCTTAACTTCTTTAACTTTAACCTCTCCATTTGGACTTTAGAATTCCTCTTGTCTTTGATATTTTTATTTCCCTTTATTTTCATCTTCCAATGATGTTCTTTAAGGGATACCTGCAAAATTAACAACCTCCACTTATACCTATTATAGTTTAGTTCATACAAGGTAATATGTATGAGTTCTTCCATAGTAATGGTATTTTCAAAAATAAGTTTTAAAAGGATTTTACACTAAGGTTTTATAGATCATGCATATAGAAGAATTTAACATACTTTATTACCTTTGTTGCACAACTTACTTTATACTAAGTAACTTATGCAGTAAAGTTTTAATCAATTAGAATAATCTAAAGGGTAAGATTTAATCTAAAGGGTAAGATTAAGGATCTTACCAAAAATCAAAGATATTTATTTTTTAGTTGTGTGACTTGAAGAGCGATTATTGGTATCATCATTTGAACCATAAGTTGACTTTTCTACCTTTGGTACTCAAATATTTTTCGGAATGCATATTATGAGCATATCTTACTCTTTTTAATTTAAAAATTCTCTTATAAAAGTATAAAGGGACATGTCCTTCTTTGCTCTCATGACTCTTTTTGATAAAACATAACAAGGCAAAATGTGACTGTCTTTAATACAACAGTTGCATTTTAAAGTTTTTCATTAGATGTTTGTTGGGAATTGCAAATATTTCTCTCCTTTTAGTGAATTTATCAAGTGTGTATTGAAGATCATCAACTTTATTTTTCAAAATGTCATATTGATCACACCTGATAGATTTGTCTAAGACTTTGTGAGATGAGAAAGAGTTTTGAATTAGGCCATCTTGTCTCTCGTTAAGACTTTCTATTTCTTCCAACATGTTTTTATTTTTTAATTCAAGGGAAGAGATAATATCTTTGGAGATAGAGATAATTTGTTCTAATTTACTTGTTTCTTTTGTTAGCTTCTTACAAATTCAAAATAAATATTGATAAGAAGAGTGAGAGGTTGCCTCATTGTCTTAATGATTTTCCATGAGACAAATGGTTGCTTCTTTCTTATTTGAGGATTCCATATCATTGTTATCCCAGGATATGCATGCTTTCTTTTTCTTTTTCTCTTGGATTTCTTAAACTTTCTTTCATTTTGGTTTCTTCTCTGGTTTTTAGGGTAGTTTAATCTTATGTACCATTTCACTCCACATTGATGACATGTAGGAATGAAAGAGAAAATTTATTCACTTTGATTATGGAGCCTTGGAGTTTATTTTTCATGCTTTAGGAGTTCTTTAAATTTATGGATCATGAATTCCATGAACTCATTACTTTTTCTTTAACACTCTTTATCTCCTAGCTCCATATATTTAATGTTTGTTGCTTTTAGTGTGATATTTTTATTATTTTTCTTGTCATTATCTTTGTCATCACAAGTATTTTTAGTTTCATCTTGTGTTCCTGCAATTTTCCAAAACGATTGTGTGTGTCCATTGTCTATAAGCTCTTAGATTCACAAATCGCAGTGACTTTGGATTTCCAACTTCCATTTAGGCACCTAAGAATTTGTATGACTAATTCCTCATTTGAGAATGTTTTCCCCAAAGTTATCATATGACTCACGATATGGGTGGGTCATTTTTGCATTTGATTTATGCTCTCTTCAGGTTTCATTATGAAGAGTCCATACTCTTGGGTTAATGTGTCCAACCTTTCCATATTTACCTCACTAGTTCCTTCATGTGTAATTTGGAGAATTTCCCACATTTGTTTTGCAGTTTCATATTGAGAAACTTACAAAAACTCATCAAGACCGAGAGCAGTAGTGATGATAGCTTTTGATCTCAAACTACGATGCACATTTTATTTATCATCTTTGGTTCAATCCTTTTCAGGTTTGTTTTCTACAACACTATTAACTTTGTGTGTAGGAACAAATGAACCTTCCTTCACAACCTTCCAAATACCACGATACATTCCTTCTATGAAAAAAATTAATTTTCTCTTTCCACAAACTATACCATTCTCCATGAAAGGATGAGGGTTTGTTTAGTGAATAACTTGAATACATCTTTCCCCCCGAGACGGTTAGTCATTAACAAGAGTTAGGTCCCAATGTCACTTGTTGGACAAGTGACTTCAAGCACATGAGAATAGGGGATTATGGTATTTAAAATTCGTGATTGCTTTTAAATTTGTCTTTATTAAACGAAAGATTTTGCTAATAGTTTCTTAAGAGTAAATAGAAGCAAAAATTAAAGTGATAAAAAAGGAAAATTAAAAGGATACGGTTAGATAACTTGCACCATATATGTATATATGTTTGGCCGAACGTTGGACTAGTCTTGTCCCCAAGATATCTTTTTGACTATAAAAATTTGAGCTTTTGAAGGTAATGCCCATGAACCTTTATACAATCTGATCTTGAGTTTTTTTACATGCTTATCTCCATCAAAAGATAGCTTTTACCACATGTTAAGCTAACGAACATTCTTAGATATTTTTAGGATGATCTCAATAACCAAAAACAAAACTTTTTTCGGAAAAGCTCAATAAACCAAAATAGTGATTTTATGATTGTTTTATAGCATAAACCAAACTCAATCTTCTCAAGAGTATTGCACTCTCAAGAATTAAATAAACAACACGATCACTTATAAAACTCTCCCTTACAAAAAATGTTTCACTCAGAAGCACTAAGGAAACTTTTAGTGAAAGAAATATTCTCTAGTGAGAGATGGAAAGAGAAATTAGAGAGATAAATTCTAAAGAAAATATGAAATGTTGGAAAGTGACGTGTAGTGAAGAGGAGGCAACCCTCCTTTATATAGGAGATGAAAACATAAAAAGGAAACAAATCATGGGCATTTTTAGTGTCCCAATTGATTGGCATAAGGTCCTAATCAATTAGATGACCTAAATAATTGAATATCCTAGCCTATTTTGGAAAGTTTGGATAAGGAGTTATTGTCGATCATTTAGACATTGTCCTAATCTATTGGTTAATCGTTTGGGCCTCTTCCAATTGGTTGGCTTAAGGTCCCAATTTAATATTTGATTCAAAAAAGTATTCCAAATGATTAACTAAAGGTCTCAATTGATTGGTTAGTTAAAAATGCTTCAAAACGAAAGTTTACAGTATCCTAATACTGGATCAAATTTGATAACATTTTAAAGATCTTTGATAGATAAAAAAGAGGTTTAAAGTGTGTGTGTGTGTGTGTGTGTGTATGTGTGTATGTGTGTGTGTGTGTGAGAGAGAGAGAGAGTGAGTGAGTGAGCTTCCTTAGTATCTTAGGTGTTATTTACCCACTTTTACAAAACTTTGGTCACTCAAACAAACATATATAGACATAACCTGAAGGGACTTCACACTTCTTCCCTTTTATTATTCTGATGCTCCAAGATTCTTTGTAAGATTCGTTGATCATATAAACATTTTAATCTTGAGTGTATTTTGATGAGGCTTGAAATGTGTTTCTAGGTGGTTTCACCATTATCTAAGAGTTGAAAGTTGTTGTCACTGACTTTAACTACCATTGTCATCATCAAGGATTCATAGAGGATATTTTGCGAGTTAATAAACTTTACACCTCCAAGCACATAAATCCACACATGTTACAAACAACATTAAGGCTTCCATAAATAAATATACTCCTTCCTAACTCATATCTAGTTGAATCTTATCGAGTAGTAATCTGCAACCAAATAACTGAATTTTGCTTGCATATTTGACTTCCACAGTCTATTTAGCTCTCTAAAAATGTTTCCTTCCACCATGATACATGCATAACAAATTTCATACATTCCATGTAGTTAGTCTTAATAGAGAACCTATTATTATTCTTCCACAACACAAATAATCCTTAATGTCATGACTTGGTTGTACCGTATGTAAAAGGTCCAACATCTCTTCAATTTGTTTGCCTTCTTATTCAGATAGGTTGATCACTTCTTTTCCAATATCCCACACTCAAGAATTATCAGCCTAATACCCCAAATCAATCACTTTAGAATTTGTACGAGATAAGCATGTGTACATATTTGGGAACATATTACTTAAATATTCAAGGCTTAACCATTTGTGCTTTCAAATGTCTATATCTTTACCATTTCCTAGCTTACAAGTTATGTTGTTTAAGAATCAAATTTACTCTACTACAAGGGACAAGTCTACTGATCTTACACCCCTTAGCCACAAAGAGCCTCTTTTACCATTAGTAGGCACAATTTCATAAATGATTTTAGATTTGACATCTCCAAACATGTATGCAAGCAATTCGAACCAGATTGAAGGGACGAAAAACACAAGAAAATGGGGGGTTTGAATTGTTTTTTTTATAAAATTAACATAGTAAACACAATGAGTTTATCCTGGTTCGTTTGACTCAAATTACTACAGTCCACCCGCCAAGGTGATTTTTCCTCTCTCTAGCGAGGTCTTAATCCACTATTCAATATTTGTATACAACCATAGAGACCTATTGCCAATGTCTTCTTGAGTCTACTGACTAACACTTTTAGTCACTCAAGGAAAATCAAAATCTCTTAGAGTACAAGTGTGTATAAGGTTGCTTCTAATAAGCTATAATCATAAATGTGATATTTTTACACAATATCAAAACAAAATTACGACTGAGGCTGTTAAAATAGTTTGTATATGCGCACAAGTATGTCAGTCATTTTTATTCAAAGTTGCTCCTTTATATAGATGAGGAATATAGATCTGTTGGAGACACCAAGGTTAATTTTTGGATGATGATATATGACGTTTAAAGATGTTTCCAAAAATAGAGATTCTTTGTCTGATATGCCATTGAATGTTGATACTCATTTAATAAGGATGATTCTTGAAATCAGAGTTTGCTTTGCATGAGAATATCAGAGTTTATGCAAAAGAGCAACTGGTGCTAAAAGCGTGATAACCAATCAGAACATCCATATCAGATTTTCATGAATATTCCTTGCTGGAGCATTATAACTTCTATCGTATGATGAAAAAATTCTTGTTATGCATCAGAATTTCCTACACATCAAAAGACTCTTAATCTGAGTAGTGGATTCCACTTGCTGACCTATCATTTCCTTTAGTTTTGCATTTGTTTCATCTTGTTTGTCCAGCCTGTTCTTAACAACTTCATTCTCTTTCTTCAACTCTTCCAAAGTTCTCAGCACAAGAGAGGATGGAGTTGTGTCCTCAGCAAAAGTTACCAATTTCTCATAACCTTTTGCGGGAATTTCTTTTGGAGAGGTTGTAGTTGCTTTTCCTTTGTCTTCAGAAACAATTATTACCTGAAGTTCCAAAGAAGAATCCTTAATCGTTGAAACCTCTTGGTCTGTCCAAGGGGTGGCGTCCAGAAGATGGAGAGTTTTCTTCTCCCAATAGTTAATAACTTATTCTTTGAAGATATTCAACTTATCACAGAAGTTCTGCTGGGCTATGGCATAACTAAGATCCTTCAACTTCTTAGATTCAGTATTGAACCATTTTCTGAACCGAGTCCTAGATGGTCAGACGCTGCAGAATTCAGATTGTCCAAGCAGACAAGCTTCAAGGAATTTACCCATTCCTGCATTTCTGCTTCAAAAACCATTAGTAAAGTATCAACATCTGATTTGGTTTGTTTTGGTTTAGGTTTTGGAATGGAAATTTTCTTAGAAATTGAGGCTAGTTTTTCTAGAGATTTTAGGTCTTTGATGGTTTTGAGAGGGTCTTTTGGTGTGTTTGTAGGTGTTGGGGTATCTGGTATTGTAATGAAGGTGGGAGATTTTGGTGGAGTGGAATTGTAAGAAGAAAGTGATTCTTCTGGTGTTGGTATGTCAAAGATGAGTAGTGGTCTAGAGGAGTTAAGGGAGCAGGTGATGCCAAGGATGGCTGATGTGGAGGAAGAATGTTGATTGAGAGGTTTCAAAGTAGGGTTGAAATTGATCAATATCATAAAGAACTTGAGCAAGTTATGGTTAGGTTTCAACAAATGGTGTATGGTTTAGATCAGATGGAGGATTGGTGTCAATTGGAATATCAAAGTCGTCAAGAATTTAGGGGAATGGTGATCAGAGGGTTTTGGAGAAGATGAAATGTTTTCAGAAGGATGGTTTTCAGAAGAAGGGTTTGCATAAAGAGGGTTTTCAGAAGGAGGGTTTTCAGAAGAAGGGATTTTAGGAGGAAGGTTTTCAGATGTTGTGCCCAGTACTGACTCAATGACATAAACGAAAGCAGAGGGATTACCTTTCTCTTTTGCCACTTTTGGTATCTTCTGGGAATTTCCTTCAAAAGCTTTCCTTTTCTTTGTCTTCTTTATAGCAACTTCTGGAGCTGGTTTTCTGATATCTTATGGATTGATCTCAGGAGTAGTGCCATCTTGTTTTCAAGCATCCAGATATCTTACGATGACTTCAGGATGAGTATCTTCTGAGAAGAGGGGAAATCTTTCAGAGGGATCTTCCTGGTGGTAATCACTTCCCTTGAATGAAGAACTTGGTCCTTCTTGATGTTATTAATGAATTTCATTTTCTTGAGATTCTTGGCATTGAGAGGTCTTCCAACAACTACTTTCAGATCATCAACTTGATGGGCTTTAATCAGATGTTCTATCAGTTTGTTTTCTGTTAGAATATCTGAGATTAGTCTTCCCATAGGTATCCAATATCTCTTTGTCTTTTCATCTTCTCTTGTTTCTTTGACGTTGTTCTTCAGATGATTAAACAGGTTATGAGCAAGATTTACTTTCTTGTTGGTTGAAATGACATAGATGAGGTATTGCTGATCAATGTTGATGTAGTCCAGAGAACTTGTAGGTTTCCTATGAATTATGTATCCCATAATGATCTTGGCCCAGATTCTCTAACGGTCTTTGACATCCTTTATTTTGTTGGAGTGTTGTCCAAAAGTGAAAACCTCCCTAGAAATAGTTGTTAGGTTAGAGTTTTTCTCCATATCATTTCATTTTATCCCATTTCCATCAGATTCAATTAGTTTCCCAATGAGATCTTTCGTGATCATGATTTTTTTCCATATGACATAAGAAGTAACTTGATTGTTTGAAGCAGTAGCGAAAATCCAGAATTCTTTAACAAGTTTAGGGAAGATAGGACCATTGAGACGATCAAAGTACTTGGTCCATCATTGAAATTCAACTTCCGGTGTTAGGTCATAGTCGTTCTCGTTCATACTATCAAAATCCACAAATAGTTCACAGAGAACTTCTAGATTTTCAACCGGAGTAAGAAGAGTTCTGATGGGAGAAACAAAAGTTTCTTCAGATGCTTGACTTGCAAAATCTTGAACTTGTTGAGAAGATGAAGCCATTTTTCACAAGAGAGGGTTTTATAAAAAAAAAGTAACAGAGAGCAAAAACGTAGAAAGCAAGAAAATAAAGAAAAGAAGTGAGAGTGAAAGTGAGAATGTGAAGGTGTCTATGAAGTGAGAAGGAACACATATATATAGAGGTTTCAATAGATATAAAGACATAATTAAAGAGCAATTAAACCAAAAATAAAATGATTAAAAAAAATAATGATTTCTGACAAGGGAGATGGCGTAAAAGATTTATGAATAGTTACCGATGTGACTGGCGCCTCAAATTTGTCAACTTAGCCATTTCAATTTCTCAGAGTTTGAACACTTGTTCAGCCTCAAATTTGAAATCTTTTCTTTTAACTCATATTTTTCTAATTTTAGTTTCCTAGTTTCTTCAGACTCAGATACTCAACCATTTTTTCAGGTTTTTGTATTTGAGTTAAAGTTGTTGATACTTTTCAAGAATTTCTGATAGACTATCTTTTAATTGAGATCTAGATAGTTTAGAAAATACCTCTTATGTTTATGAATCTGATTCAGATTGTCTCATCTGATATATTGGCCATTAAAGCGATGTTGGTATGTTCTTCTTTTGATTCCGATTCAGCTTTAGAAGATTCTGAGTCATCCCAAGTAGCCATGCGAATTTTCTTCTTGTCTCTGTTAAATTTCTTCTTAGGCTTTTCTTTCTGCATTTTAGGACAGTCACTTTTGTAATGTCCAGGTTCCTTGTATTCATAGCACATTACTTCCTTTCTTCTTGACTTTTTATAATCAGAGGATGATTCAGAGTGACTGCTTGATCTTCTAGGGTTTCTAAATTTCTTTTGTCTGTGCTTCTAGAGTTGTTGAACCCTTCTGGAAAGGAGAGATAGTTCGTCTTCTTCTGATGAGCCACCAGAGCTTTCTTCTTCTGCCTGGAAAGTTTTAGATTAAAATTTATTAGATTTAAGAGCAACAAACTTACTTTTCTTCCGGGGTTCATCTTCTTCAAGTTCTATTTCGTGACTTCTCAGAGAGCCGATCAATTCTTCAAGAGACATTTCATTCAGATTTTTTGAGAGCTTTAGAGTTATGACCATGGGTCTCCATGCCTTTGGCAAGCTTCTGATTATCTTTTTCACATGATCTGCTTTTGAGTATCCTTTGTCCAAAAAATTTAATCCAGCAACCAGAATTTGAAACCTTGAGAACATTTTCTCAATTGTTTCATCTTCTTCCATTTTGAACGCTTCATACTTCTGAATAAGTGCCATAGATTTAGTCACCTTGACTTAAGTGTTGCCTTCATGCATCATTCTCAGAGAGTCAAACATATGTTTGGTAGATTCTCTGTTTGTGATCTTCTCATATTCTGTGTGTGAGATGACACTCAAAAGAATTGTTCTAGCCTTGTGATGATTTTTGAACTCTTTCTTTTGTTGGGTTGTCATATTTCTTATTTCAATCTTCTGATCGTTGTCTCCAATTGGATGAGTGTAACCATTAGTTACCATATCCCAGAGGTCTCCATCATGATCCAGAAAGAAACTTTCCAGAACATCTTTCCAGTAGTCAAAGTTCTCACCATCGAACACTAGGGGGTTGCCATTGATCTTGTCATTCTGATTGACGTTGTTGTTCTGGAGTTGTTCTGCCATAGTGTTTTTCCGTAGGATATTTTTCTGACACGATTAAGTGTTAGCACCCAGAACCAGGTGCTCTGATACCAATTGAAGGGACGAAAAACACAATAAATGGGGGTTTGAATTGTTTTTTTAATAAAATTAATGCAATAAACACAATCAGTTTATCCTGGTTCGTTTGACTCAAACCACTTCAGTCCACCCACCAAGGTGATTTTTCTTCTCTCTAGCGAGATCTTAATCCACTATTCAATATTTGAATACAACCACAAAGACCTAACATTAATGTCTTCTTGAGTTTACTGACTAACACTTTTAGTCACTCAAGGAAAATCAAAATCTCTTAGAGTACATGTATGTATAAGGTTGCTTCTAATAAGCTATAATCACAACTGTAATATTTTTACACAAGATTAAATCAAAATTACAACTGAGGCTGTTAAAATAATTTGTATATGCATGCGAGTGTGTCAGTTATTTTTCTTCAAAGTTTCTCCTTTATATAGATGAGGAATATAGATCCGTTGGAGACACCAAGGCTTATTTTTGGATGATGATATATGACGTTTAAAGATGTTTCCAAAAATAGAGATTCTTTGTCTGATACGCCGTTAAATGTTGATACTCATTTAATGAGGATGATTCTTGAAATCAGAGTTTGTTTTGCATGAGAATATCAAAGTTTATGCAAAAGAGCAACTGGTGCTAAAAGCGTGATAACCAATTAGAACATCCAGATCAGATTTTCGTGAATATTCCTTGTTGGAGCATCAGAACTTCTATCGTATGATGAAAAAATTCTAGCTATGCATCAGAATTTCCTGCACATCAAAATAAAAATTTTAAGGAGCATATTTATTCTTTAAATAAATATGATGTTTGTTATCATCAAAACTAGTTAGAGTGTAGAATTAATTCTTGTTCTAACACATATGACATCCTACTCATTAAGGATTCTTCAATTCCGTTTGTTTAGCAATGTAAGGTTAAAAATTTCACACTGTTTGACTCCTAGACCTCCTTCTTTCTTGGACTTGCACACATTGGACTAGTTAAACTAGTTGATTTTCTTCCTTACATCATCACCCCCTTAAGGAAGGTATAATGCAATTTCCCAATCTCTTGAATTACCTTTGTCACCTTGTAGAAGAAAAATAATAGATTGGAATATTTTCAATATTGCATTCAACAAAACTCCCTTGCCCACTATTGATAATTTTTTCCCTTCTACGTATATATCTTTCTTCAAATATTTGTAAGATTTGGATTCCAATTAACTTGTCTCCTTGGATTGATCCCCACGGGGATCCCTATAAAAAAGAAAGGTATTGAGCCAAAGCCACACAAAAAGAATTTTTACACCGCTTGCCAGAAACCCTCTTTCAAGTTAATGCCATAGAGCTTTCTCTTATAAATATTCACACAGAGACATGAGGCTAATTCAAATCCTTGCAAGATCGCCTTGATGCTCCAATTTTTTTTCTATAAACCATCTCCCACTAATATAATGGTATCTAATAGGTAATCATGAGAGGAATAATCCATATTAGGTCAAAGACTCACCCAAACAATTTAGAGATGTATTCACCTAAAATATTTAGGTATTAGGTATATGGTTCATCTCACTTATAAAGTGCTCAACCTTCACTTTTTTAAGTAATAAGAGACTTACAACTCACCCTTGTATCTCAACAATCTCCCCACCAAATGTAAATCCATCCATTATGGTCCATCTCAAGTGGAAGCTCTTTCATATACATATACTTATATCGTTGTTGATACCCTTGCCACATCATGAGGATTTCAACAGGACGCGTCGTCTAACCACCACCTTGTCAAAAAGACTTTCGATACAAAGAGATGATCTCTTATTTGAATCACTAGCTCTGATAACATTGGTGGTAATCATGAGGGGAGCATCCATATTGGATCAAAGACTCACCAGAAACAAGGGAGATACACATCATTATTCACCAAAAACCTTAAGGTATTGGGTATATGCGTTCTCTCACTTATAAAGTGTCAAACCTTCACTTTTTCAAACAATGTGAGACTTACAACTCACACTTGTAACCCAACATCATCCATAAATTATAGAAATTCAAAGTGAATATCTTTATTAACTTCAAAACCTTGAAACTTTACCAAATGTATTGCATTACACATTAACTCCGTCAATCTTTCAATCGCCATTGAGAATAAGAATTGAAACAATCCTCCTAATGCGATCCTCTACAAACATGGAACCAAATAGTGTAATGTTTTTCTATATAAGGGTGACCACTTGAGCATTAGAGTATTCATCTTCAACCTTTTAATCAATTTTTCATTTATGTTTTAGTACGAAATGCTTCCTCTACAGGTTTGAGCCTATAGAGGTAGGTCTGATAGGTAAAATTGTAAAAATGTCTGACTTAGAATATAAAGGTAAATTATTTTTCTTTTTTACTTCTTTATTCTTGAACAATAAGTCAGGATTTCTAATTTTTGATATTATTGCATGTTGTGTTTATTTTTATTTTTATAGTTTTGACTACATTTGGCTTTTCAACATCGCACAATTAGAGGTTATTAGAAGGCAACTTATTGTTGAATTTCCTTTTTTAATGGAGTTGATTTGTTTTTTATTGTTGTTTTATAATTATTTTTAAAACTAAAATTTAAAATTTATTTTATTATATTTTATGCATTTTAATGATCAATTACCACTTTTTATTTTTATTTTATAAGGATAAATAATATTCTTATTTATGAGGTACTCTCTCCACTCATTTTTATAAATAAATAAAAAAATTTAGAAGATTAGTTAAATGTAATAAATTGTCATGTGAGAAAATTTACTATTATATTCTTATTGATATTTCATAAATCAACTATCAATTTTAAAAATTCAATTAAATTAATGATATATTAGCATTACAAGTATTAATTAATTTTAAAGTCATTATTTTTCTTTATAATAGTAATTAAGATTTAAAATTATATTTCAATTGTATTGGTAACCAAGAGGGAGTGAGACATGTTGATGGTTGTATTTTGTTTCATTAATTTGTATACTTCCATATAAAATTTAGTTGTAAACATAAATTGTTGGAAGATTATGTATTTCATTGATTTATTATTATTATTATTTTTTATCGGATGTTTAGTTGATTTGTATACAATATTTTTAATAATGATTTATATAGATTCTTACACACAATAGAGCGAGAAGCCAAGAAAATATAGCCTTTTATAATATAAAATTTATGTAATACTTAAATAACAATATGTAATACTTTTATTTATCAAATAAATTGGTGATACATTAACTCATTGAGAAGCCAAAAAATATATATTAGCAATTTTTTTTGGAAGGATACCTATTGAGTGTTTATGGAATATGGAATATTGTATATAACATCAAATGCATATAGACAAATAATATTTCTTCAAGCAAAATTGTATTATAATGTATATCGTGCATGTGACTTATGAGGATGTTTGATTAGTATAATACATGTTGTAAAACATCTACATCAACAAATATGTGACAAATGATGATAACATGTAATTGTAATTATAAATAGCAATTATATTTCAAAAGAATTTAAAGTATATATATATATATATATATATATATATATATATATATATATATATATATATATATATATATATATATATATATATATATATATATATATATATATATATATATATATATAGTAAGTTTTCAATAAAACGAAAACTAATGGTTCTCGAATCTGATTACAAAAAATCGAGATACATCAACTCGACAAAAAAGAGGTAATGAAAACCAAAAGAATCTACGATAAAAAATAAGACCGATATCTTAACTGATATCTTAATATTCCAAACCAGATCGAGAATGTTCCACTCGATGTTTTAAAAAATAATACCGTTTCTGAGGTTCCAAATATTCCGACAAATAGCCAACCAAAAAATTATTTGTTTCCCGGATCTAATTTTTCGAGATGAGCAATAGGAATTCTGTAACGCCCTGTATAATATATACCTAGAATAATATCATACAAGTGTTTGTTTGATACTGACACCATCATAAGTGCCTAATAGTACAATTCACATTCTTGACCAATTCTAAAAATAATACAAACTATGGTACATGACAAGGAAATTATACTAAAATAAAAAATACTAAGATCAATACAATATCCATCATTGTACAAAAGATAAATACACAGCGGAAAACTCAATCTATGCTTCTCTTGAAACATCCCGAGCATAGATCCACTTGTAAACCAAACCTGCAAAAGAAACCTGAAAAGCAACAACAATAGTGAGGTGAGATATCAACATTTTAGTGAGTTCCCTATCTTATAGATTCTCTTGGATCTACAAGATTCTAACAAAACTACTCAAGTCGGGGGAAAGCCTAAACCTTGAGTTCGCAATCTCACACTCATATGGAAACATGTCTTGAGTTCACTAACTCTAAAAGTATCACTAATCCAGAAACCACAAAGGTATCCCTTATTCCCATCCTCTTCTACATCTAGAAGTCAGCCCGAGTCATGGATCCTTGTATTTACTTGACATACAAAATGAATTTGGATCCTAGCCCTGTTAACCTTGAATCGTCACTTCACATGGCTTGTTAACCATCTCAAGCCTCTACCTATAGGTTCCATTCGTACTGTACGCAGGAATCAAACCTGTCAAGTACTGCATGCGTACATTCCAGAGGAGCCCCTAGCTCATGAAACGACATTCTTAGGGAAAACGGTTCTGATTATGTGATTTCACTCAAATGAGAATGTATAAAACACTCCTTGTAAACACCCCAAATTTGCCCTCACCCATTCACACCATGGATTGTGATCTTCTCATATGCATAAACACAATCATACCATCTCATATCACAATTTTGATTCACTGCATAGTTTCTAAGTCATCTGCATCTAGGGTTTGTGATCTGAGCAATCCAAGAGCTTCTTGAGCCACTCCAAAGGCCACCAATCACTTCAAAGGGATCCATGTGTGTTCTTATATCATATTACATCCTCTCAAAGTCAAAAATTCCAAAGAATCACAAGAACTGGGTTTGGTATGGATGCAGAGCCAAGTTTGACTGCACAGTTGACCCAAAATTAGGGTCTTGGTTTCAGAGGCCATAACCCCAATTTCTTTGGTCATTCTTGTTTCCATTGATCTCTATATGGTATAGGGAGTATGCATATCAATTTTCATGAAGAAATTCCATGGGGAAGTCATCTGATCAAGAGTTGACTTTCTGGACAAGTCAGTGCAAAATCAGGGCATCTGAGGCCCCCAATGACCCAACCAATGGGTGATCTTCATCATTTTGAGTGTATATGATCTTTATTTGATCATGGAAGAAGGTTGAAGTTCACAAAAATCAAGAATTTGGAGTTTTTGCAAGTGTTGACTTTTTGGGCATAGTTGACTTTTCAAGAATGCATCATTTTAGGTCATTTTTCAAGCCTTGATTCTTGATCCAAAAATGCTTCAAATGGAAAAACTTTGGTCATGAAAGTTGTAGATTACATCTTTCCCTTTTCAAAAAGTACAAGAACATGATCAAATTCTTCTTGGATCAAAAGTTATGGTGTGACAAAGTTGGCAAAAATCATTGATTTTCAAGATGTGCACCAAATGAGAATTTTGCAAAACCATGAACCAAGGCTGTTTGTGACCTCTAGTTGACATCAAACCATGACACAAACATTCTATGTGACCTAAAAATCAGAATTGGACCAAAGATCACATGTGTATGGTTTGTGTAACAAGGCATTTTTCATGAAGTTTCAAAAAGAGCCAACTTGCAAAACCACTCATCACACTTCCTACAACTTGCAACATTGGATGATGACTTTGGCTAGCCTTTCCCCTCACCCTTGCTGCGCAGCCCCATGCCTTGTACTAGCCTAGAACCAAGCCATACTTCCCTTACACAAAAAGTGGACTTTTGGCAAAAGCAAACTTACCAATCAATAGAGGCCATGTCAAATCATCTGACCTATAGGATTAAAATATACTATCCAAATGCTGGCCATAACACTCAAGAAGCAAGGCTGAAACAATACACAACATCACATACTCAAAAACACCTCACTTGGCAAAACTCATCGAATCCGCCTCCACAAACTTCAAACATCCAAACCATTTTCACCAATCATCTTACCATGTTCCATTGAGTAGAAACCAGCAAAGAACCAAGCCTGAAACAAGCCATAACACCATTTCACCATTTTCACTCCAACTTGCAGTTTCTTTCGAAACTCACTCCACAGTTCACAAACACTCAAACCAACTCCACAAACCTTCTCCACTCATCATCTGGACCACAAACAACCCTTCACCATTGCCAGAAACAGCCTGAATCACCATTGCCATTTTCAACTGAGCTTGAGCAGAAGCTGTTCAAACTCTCCATCCAGCCAGCACAAACTTCTCCAAAGCATTCAAGCATCATCAAGAGGTCATAAGGAGTGGATTTCACAAGGAGAGGAGGTCTGAAAGTCACCAGAGTGAAAGCTTCGAATCTCAGGTAGCTCAAGGAATATTTTTCCAGAAATCATTTTTTATGTTCTAAACTTGTTCTCCATGCTTCACTGAGTATTCTGATGCTTTTAGTTTTGGAAATGGTGATGAAATGAGCATTTAATTGATCTCTGAAACTCTGTTGACCTAAATATTGTTTGTTTCGATTCATGTTTCTGGGGAAAAATAAATGATGTTTGTGATGGGGTTTTGATTCAGGGGATCATGGGAATCATTTCTGTATGTTTGGTTTTCATTTTTGTTACGTTTTGAGAGAGTTTGGAGATTTTCAGGTGGCCTTCCCACCGGAGAAGACGACCGGAGGTCTTCTCCGGCCACCTGAAAATAATTAGGGCATAATCCTGTAATTAAATGTCATTTGAATTTGGGCCGTAGGATCAGTTGACTCCATTGACCTCCCGCGCGTGTGAATGGCTCAGATCAAGTCATTATGCCCTAATCCACTTAATTAGTTTTAATTAATTATAATTAAATTAATTTATCCAGAGTGAATCCAGACCCTCCATTCACGCGCGCAGTCCACCCTTTTGAATCCAGAATCAATCTCAGCCATTCTTTCTGTTGACTTCATTTAAATTTCATTTTTATTTCATTTCTTTTCATTTCACTTGCATATTTAATTTAAAATAGTAAAAAATGTCTAAAAATTATGAAACTTTTTCTCATGGGTTTTAATAATTTTTATGACATAAAAATATTTTTGTTTTTATTTTTATCATTAAAAAAGAATTTTTAAATATATAAAAGATTATTTTTAATTGATTAATGGAAATTAATTTATTAAAAATACTTTTAAGTATTTAAAAATCACCAAAAAATTCATGAAATGTTCTAAGACATTTAGAAACATTGTCCAACCTTCAAACTAAATTTCTTTTTTGATCTTGATGCATTTTGAGAATTTTTCATTGAATAAAAATCATTTTTGTGCATTATTTTGATCCTAAGTTCAAAAAATCATTTCTGCCTATCTATGAAGAGTTGGACATTGATTCTTCTTGCATTGCATTGTGTTTAGCATGTAGTTTCTAGGATTAAATGTCCATGATTTGATTCCTCATTTTCAATTTGTTTGGCATTTCTTTTGTTTAGGAACCCTAAAAACCCTAATAACTTGTAAAAATCATAACTTGAGATTGGTTAAGAGTTGAGACCTCCTCTTTGGACATTGGTTTAGTATAAGATTAGGGGCCTTTTGAGTGGCATTTTCCATTTTTTATCTTAGGGTTTGCTTCTGTTTTTGGTTTTTGTTTGATGTTTGGTTCATAAACCCTAATTTGGGCTTTCATTTGCATACCTCTTGCATTCTCTTGCATAACATGACTTGTCATGACATTTCAAGCATCCATCTGTTTCATTTGACATCATAAGACATATTGAAAGCATGTTTGATCATTGCATCATGTATTTGCCATGTTGTAAGCCATGTGCACTTCATAACTTTTCATGTATGTTCATGCTTCTTAACTTGCACCATTTGCATCCATGAACCTGTATGACCATTTCCATGTGCTGCCTCATGTTTGTAGCATCTCATAACATCATTTGCATCATGTGTATGCTTCTGGTTTTGTTTCTCATCATGTCATCTCATCCCATTTTGCATTGCATTGCATTTCTCTTCTAACTTTTTCAGGTGGTAAGTGATTTTGAGAAGTGAATTTGCCTTCACTTCTCATACTTTCTTCTCATCTCTCTCTTGCATCCATGCTGCATTTTTATATGTGTTTGAGTTTGAGCTTGCTCATTCTTCTTCTTGTTCCTCCCACTTTCTTTCTTCAAGTGACTTGACTTCTTGAATGAAGCAAGTCACTTTGCTTCTCTTGATCCTGTTCATCTGCTTCCTGGTGGTTCCTTTGAAGATTGTTCTTGAAAACCTCACAAACCTTAGGATCAACCAAGCATGACAATGATTAGGGTTTTGATCAGTCTCCCCTCTTAGTTTTACCTTTGTGTCTCTCTTGAGTCTTCTCTTCTCATCTCATAATCAGGGACTAAACCCTAAAGGCTTTAAGGCTTTGTGATTAAGTTTATGCCTGCATCCTTATCTTAGGATGGAGTGTATAACTTTAATCCTAAGTGTTAAACCCTTAATGTGTTTAACTCCTTTAATCAATCCATCTAATAATCATCAAGACATCACACTTGTAACTTGGGCCTTGCATTAGGGTTCTAATTCTTCCTTAATTGGTTAAGAAGGACTAACCCTAGTGTTAATGGACAAGTCCCCCTCAAGTTGTCTTACAAATCATAAAACTCACTTCATCATCATATCATTAAATAAAATCCACTTAATCAAAGGCTTGTTTTGTCATGAGTTTAATCCCTAACCATGGATTAAGTTGAGGAGCTTTCCTCAGCTTAAACATTCTCATCTATTATCCTTCTATTAGGATGGTGTAATGAGTCTGTTTAATCCCTGATTATGGCTTAATCTCATTACTCAACACTAAACAAAAACACCAAAAACATTCAAATAATCACAAGTAGGTTAATGATCTTAATCCTACATCAAAGGTGATTAAGTGTGAGAAGCTGACTTCACACTTAAGGTATTCTCATTACCCCTAATCAGAGGGAAGATGTAATGAGTTTACTAAATCCATTGGTTTAGGCTTAAGCTCATTAACTTATGACAAACTTTCAAAAGCAATAAAAGACTGAAAACTCAAAAACAAATAATAATCGTCTCCTTCGGGATTCTTTTCTCATCTCATTCACTCATAAACGAGAGCTCGCTTCTTCCGTCTAATGCAAGACAGTTTGCACCTGAGCCAGACGGGTCATACACTTGAGCATAGACAAGCAAGCAGTTCACAGTCAATTCACCTTTCAGTCTCTTTGGGTCGAACTACGGTGTTCTGACTTCCTCATTGCACGAGAGGATACGTAGGCATAACTTAACAGTTATCGAACAAAAGTCTCTGTACATTCCCCCTCTTTCCAGCTTTATTCTCTTAGCCTCATTATCATGAGCATTTCACCTTTTGTCCTTACACTGACACTTTCATACTTCATATCACTTCACACTCCTTTTACACTGACACCTGTACATCCTTTTCCAGCTCATTTATACACAAATTGCACTGACACTACCCCTTTAAAACACAAATCTTTTAAGTGTGGATCCCGTCGAGTACGGCGGACAATCTGGGTGCTAATACCTTCTCAGGTTGTAACCAACCCCCTTTCTCAGTCTCTCTGGTTCGCAACCGTCTTATCCATAACTTTCTAGGTCTATGCAGCATTACCTTTCCTCCGGGATAAAAATGCCTAGCTGGCGACTCTATTAATCTCCAGTGAGTTCACGGTTGTGTGTTCTCATTGTCCCTCTCGCCGACCGTTCGCGTCTGTACCTTTATTTGACCCTAGCCTCATTTATCGGGAGCGACAGCTTGGCGACTCTGCTGGGGACCCTTATATTGCAACCAGGGCTTCTGGTTCTTTTTGTGGGTTCCTCCTAGCGCTTGTTTGATTTGTGTTTACTGGGGTGTTATGTGCTTATTTGTGTTTGTATTTTTGTATTTATTTTTGCTTTATGTACAGTTGCTTTACTGCTTTCTTTATTGCTTTTGTATATATCATACTATCATGCTGCTGGCTGGATCTGGTCTTTGTTTTGGCGGGTGGGTGATTCATTGAGAGTTAAGGTCCTATACCTGGGACCTGAGTGACACCTAGGCTAGAGTGAATCATATTCTTTCCCATTCCATTTCGGTCTGGTGCGGGAATATGAAACACGGTTCAGATATGGGTTTCTTCTTGAGAACTCTGTGTTGCAGATTTCCTGCAATGCTAGGGCTATCTGGGAAGCCTGCTAAGTCTGGATGACCTTTAGTATTGACCTTCAGAAACTGAGGAGAATTAGAGGAGGAACTTTTATGGTTATTGTAAACACTGTACCTCCGGGTTAGAAGTGTTTACACTTCTCATAACTGATCCGAGTCTGAGGATCCTTGTTCTAGAACACCACCTGTGAGGGGGTTGGGCTGTTTACAGGATTGCAGGTACCTTGACCTCAGAATACCCTGTTACTTTGACTTGATTAAGAATACTCCATGTTGGGACAGTTCTTGTGATTCTAAAACCCTGGACATGTGACTCTTTATTTGAGTCCCCCTACCTTGGTTACTGGATTTGTAGACCTCCATCTGGAATTCTTGAACATACTTGGGCCTATATCAGAGCATTTTGATCAGATCCAGCTCAGTCACAGACCCTTGCATTTCATTTGCATACATAATCATTGCATCATATTGACATTTGCTTATTTGTTTCAGGGTATCCATCTTCATTTGGTTTTGGTTTTGACCCCATCTTCAGTACTGACCTATCTTCACCAGCATCTGCTTCAGTTATCACCAGCATCAGCTAATCAGTGGCTCATTACTTCAGCATTATCATCAGCACCTGTCTCTACTCAGTCTTCAGCATCATGGCTCCTAAAAAGAGCAACATCACCTATCACTTCTTCCAGCCAGAGTTATCTGACATCAGGAGGATTCAGACCCTGATCACTCCAGATCACATACCTTTGTTCAGGGAACATTATGGAGATATACTTGACATGGTTATGGATCTGGACCCATCACAGAGGAGCCTCATTCACACTTGCATTCAGTTCTATGATCCCCCACTGAGATGTTTCACCTTTCAAGACTTTCAGTTGGGCCCCTTATTGGAAGAGTACTCTTCATTAGTTGGTATGCCTATCAGGGGTGGAATCCCTTTCAACCCTGAGATGGTCTTTCCTGCTAATGGAGAAGTAGCAAAAGCTTTGCATCTGGAACCTGTTTTGATTGAGCAGCATATGACCTCTAAAGCTGGAATCCCTGGTTTTCATCTGGATTTCTTGATCTCTCAAGCTGCCCTGAAAGCTTCTTTAGGAGAGTGGAAAGCTGTCTGTGCTCTATTGGCCTTGAGCATATATGGAATTGTATTGTTTGCAGATGAGCCTCGATTCATTAGCAAGAATGCAATCCATCTGTTCATCTTGAAGAACCCAGTGCCCACTTTATTGGGGGATCTCTACTATTCAGTGCATCAGAGGAATGAAAAGCAGAGGGGAAGATTAGTGAGGTGTTGTGCTCCATTATTCCATACTTGGCTTCTCAGGCATCTACCCAGGACATATGCATTTCTAAACCCTCATCAGCAGAGTAACTGGGCCAAGAGACTCACTGCTCTAACTTCAGCTGATATCAGATGGTGCACTCAAAGCACCAAGGGTAGGGATATCATCACCAACTTTGGGCATTTTCCCAATGTGCCCCTAATAGGAGTTAAGGGTAGTATTAATTATAACCCTCTGTTGTTTAGAAGACAACTGGGCTATGCACTGGTCCACACTCCTAAGGCACAGTACTTGGTTGAAACTCTTTATTGTGAGAACAAGATTAATCTGGCTATTGTTAGGCAGGCTGCTTGGGCCTGGGATAATGTTCAAACCAAAGGAGTAACCATTTTGGGGAAGTGCAACAATGTGGCATCAACACAATATTATGAGTGGTCTCGTGCCAGGACTCAATTCTCTGGGATGCCCTTTACCATAGAAGACATGCCTGAGTCATCTTCAACACCACCACCTGCCACTGTCAGTTTGGAGGAGTTTGAGAGTTTGAAGGAAAGAAATGAGAAGTTAACCCAGGCTTTGCAGAAGACCCTCCGGGAGAGGAGTGAGGGTATGAGGGAGATTGAGAGGTTGGAGAAGTTGAGAGTAGAGCATCTGACTAAGATTGAGAAGTCTGGGGATTATATCAAAAAGTCTAAGGCTGGAGAACAAATTCTGAAGAATGCTTGCAAGGAAGCCCAGTTCCAGAGAGCAAGGACAGACTTGTATCTGAAGGAGAGTCAAGCCCGGTGGGTCAGGATCACCGAGGCTCGTACCCTGGAGGACAAGAGAGTTCAAGACAAGATGGAGCAACTGGAAGCTAGTGCAAAAGAACAGCAAGAAGCCCTGGCAGCAGCCCAGAGGGAGATATCAGAGCTGAAGATCAAAGCAGGGGTGAAGAGGTCCAAAGAACAAACTCAGCACAAGAAGCTAACAGCAGCTATTACCACCCGGAATCTCCTCATCAGGAATCTCACGGAGCGTCCGGCTGATCCTGTGACTGAAGCACTTCTCAAGGAAGTTCGTGAGGATGAGTTTGGTCTTGGTGTTTGACCATTTGTTTGTTGTTGCTTTCATTCCATGTACTTTTATTTTTCTTTCTTGTGATGTATTTTGACCCCTCAGCGGGCTTGTATTTGTAAACGAACTATGCACCATTTGTCTTTTGCAATATATGTATTAGTTTGTTCCGCTTCGAAAGCAACATCAACAGCATCTTCAAGGGTCTGGAAGGGTCAAAACTGAATGCCAAGCCGGATACCTTGAAAACAAATAAGCATAACTGCATTGCATGCTAACCTTTTTTTTTTTTTTTTGTAGGTTTTTGTTTTATTGCCACTAACTCTGTTGTGATGTTCAGGAACTATTGCTCGGCGCCGAGTTTTTCCCCTCAACCGTCCGCACCGTTATCCGACCCGAAACAATCTTCCGGGCATTCAAATGGATCAGATGCAGCAGGACCTTACTGAGGTCAGAAATCAAATGGCAAATGAAAGGCTAGAGATGAGGAATCAAATGACTCAGTTTATGGAAGTGATGAACAACATGGCTCAGAGCCAAGAAAGATTGAGGGCCATGGTGGAAAGGCAGAATCAAGAAGATCCACACATAGGGACTGCTGGCACCAGCAACAATGAAAGGGTCCAACCTCATGTAAATCCACCTGTATTTGGACCACACCTCCATCCTGAGGTCAACATCCCTGCAAATGTTCAAGGGACTGCCACTGCAGCCAGGGTACTACAAGAAGATCCTCAGGAGGACCAATTCACAGTAATGGGTGCTGGGGAAGAGGCTTATGATAGAAGGTTGGATGAGATAGCTGAGAAATTGAGGTCCTTAGAGTCTCAAAACACTCTGGGTTTCGACGTCATGGACATGGGCTTGGTAGACGGGGTCAGGATTCCCCATAAGTTCAAGCCTCCTTGTTTTGAAAAATACAACGGGACTTCATGCCCCCGGACTCACTTACAGTCATTTCTGGGAAGGCTGAAGGCCTATACAATGGATGAGAAGCTCTGGATGTTCTATTTCGAGGATAGCTTGACTGGAGCGTCAAGAGAATGGTACTCTCACTTGACAAGGGCAACTATCAGATGCTGGAAGGACCTGGCAGAGGCCTTCATCAGACAGTATCAGTACAACTTAGACATGGCACCCAACAGGACTCTCCTAATGGGAATGTCACAGTCGTCAAGGGAAAGTTTCCGAGAATATGCCCAGAGATGGAGGCAATTGGCTGCTGCTGTTCAGCCACCTATGTCCGAAAGGGAAATGGCAGATATGTTTATGAATACCCTTCAGGGGACATATATTGACAGGCTGGCCGCTTTCTCTTCCACTAGCTTTGCAGATGTTGTCATAGCTGGGGAGAGAATTGAGAGTCTGTTAAAAATGGGCAAGATTTCCGACAATGGTGCCAGCTCGTCCAGTAGTACAAGAAAGCCTTTTGCAGGCCCGAGAAGAACTGGCGAGACCAATGCCATCCACACCAACAGGGGCAGGCCCCAATATGTCCACAGGTCTGTAGCAGCAGTCACCATTCCTGCTCCGGCTCATCCTCAACCCGTCTATCAACCTCCACAGCAAAACTATCAGCCGCAACCTCAGTACCATCAGCAAAATCAGTATCCTCCAAGGAATTACAACAACAGCAACACCAACAACAATAACCAGCAAAGGCCTTTCCAACAGAGGCCTTCTCAAGCCAACAGGGTAATCGATCCGATCCCTATGCCATATGCTACATTGTTGCCACAACTCCTGAAACTCAACCTAGTTGAGCTAAGGACGCTGGCACCTCCAGATCCCAACAGTCTACCCAGGAACTATGACTCCAATTCTAGGTGTGCTTTTCATTCAAACGCACCTGGCCACAGTACAGAAAAGTGCAGAGCCCTGCATATGAAGGTACAAGACCTGGTAGACTCAAAAGCTCTGAATTTCGCGCCACCGCCCAATGTCAATAAGAACCCAATGCCAAACCACGGGGGTCCCAGAATTAACGCTATTGAAGAAGACAAGCCGTCTTATTTAATAACCAGTGTGGGTCAGATCCGGACACCGTTGGTAGAAATCAAGGCTCAACTCCTGGAATGTCAAATGTTCCCGGGGTGTGAGTTGGGTTGTGCTTACTGCAATATCTCGGTAAATGGGTGCGACAATTTGAGGAATGGCATAGATGGCCTAATTCAGAGTGGCCAGCTTCAGATCACCACATCATTTCCAACAAATCCATCAATCTCATCAGCAACGGCTTCAGAACCTCCTACAACTGCAACAACTATTGTTCCTGACAATTCTTCGGTTTCATCAACAAGTACTTCATCTGTCATTTCAACTGATCAGATATCAATGAATGTTCCTTCTACAACTCCAGCACCACTCCATTATGAAGCTCCTACAACAACAACATCCACACTCCCGACAATGTCTCCTACAACACCAGCAACAAATCATGAAGATGTCTCAACTGTCACCATATTCTACGATCCTGAAAACAACTCCGCCTACAACTCAGAAAGTGCTGCTCCCATCAGGGCACCAGTGACAATTTATTATGATCCACAGACTATCACAGTTCCTTCAACAGCTGCAATCAGTCCAGTCACCATCACGGTGCCTGGACCCGTACCTTATGAAAGCAGTAATGCCATCCCCTGGCATTACGGCTCTGACTTGTACTGTGAAGGACAAAGAATCACTTTTGAATCATCAACCCCTGCACTACAAGTAGATAATGTGGGCGGAGGCGGAGGCTTCACTCGAAGCAGACGTCTTTTCGCTCCACAAATTCAGAGACCCACAGCCGAAGCAGAAGCTGCTGCCAAGGCAAAAGGGAAGAGCCCTGTGCAGGAAGATCAAGCTGTTAAGGAAGCTTTGAAGACGCCATTCGATCAAGAGGTTGATGAGTTCATGCGAATCATCAAAAAGAGTGATTATAAAATAGTGGATCAGCTTCATCAGACGCCTTCCAAGATCTCAATCCTGTCATTGCTTATGTGCTCCGAAGCCCATCGGAATGCACTACTCAAAGTTCTGCACGCAGCTTACGTGCCTGAAGAGATCACTGTCAATCAGCTGGAAGCTGTAGTTGGAAATGTTAATGCTAGTCACGGACTAGGGTTCACCAATACTGATTTGACAACGGAAGGCCGCAACCATAACAAAGCCTTGCACATAACCATGGAATGTAAAGGTGCTGTCCTTTCCCATGTGCTGGTAGATATGGGGTCATCCCTCAATGTCTTACCTAAAAAGGCCCTGGTGAAGCTAGAATATGACGGATTGGCATTGAGACCCAGCAACCTGGTGGTGAGAGCCTTTGATGGTTCTAAGAGATCGGTTCTAGGAGAGATTGAGTTACCTGTAACGATTGGCCCGCAGACCTTTAAAACTATCTTCTATGTGATGGACATTCAGCCTGCCTACAGCTGTTTGTTGGGTAGGCCATGGATTCACGCCGCTGGCGCCGTGACCTCTACCCTTCACCAGAAGTTAAAATATGAGTGGGAGGGTCAAATCGTTACAATCTGTGGAGAAGAGGACATTTTTGTCAGCCACCTGGCTACTTATAAGTACATTGAAATGGACGGGGAGATCCATGAAACAATGAGCCAGGGGTTCGAAGCCTTGAACATCAATGAGACATCTGCTGTACCTGGTACTTCAATATCATCATACCAACAAGCCCGGAAGGTTGTTGAGGGAGGAAACGCCCAAGGCTGGGGCAAACTGCTATCGGTGGAGAAGAAAGAAGACAGATTTGGGTTGGGTTACAAACCAACTCAACAAGATCAAGCAGCGGCTGCGAAAGAGCCCAATTTTGTGAGTGGGGGGATGCTTACCCCTGATGCTATCAACTGTCTGGAAGACGAGCTGGAAGAGGAACGCAACCTGGAAAGCTGGATTCGTCCAAAGATCCCGGGGAGCAGTATCTCAAACTGGTCTTCCCAGGAAATTATAAGAGTTACTCATGCAGAGTAATTATTATTTCCTGTATTTTTATAAGCATGCATCAAAGTCTTGCATCTTGCCCAAGATGACAAGACTCATTTTGTAATCGGGCCATCTGTACTTTTTGTGCAAACAAGATCAATTAATGAAATATCAGACCTTTTTGCAAACGAGTCTTTTTCTTTCCCGTTCACTGTTTTTCTATTTTTCTTTTTGTACAAAAAATAAATGGCAGTGTTTTCAAAATGACAACTTTATTTCACTCTTAAAACAAGATTAAAATCAAATCACTAAAATGAACCAACTGAACCCTTGCAGAGAGTGCCTCCCAGACAGCACCGACAACAGCACGGCTATGACTTCGTATGACTTTGACAATCCAATCAATCAAGTTGATGAAGGGGTTGAAGAAGAGTATGAGCTTCCTGAAGAGCTAGCCAGGTTGTTAAGACAAGAGGAAAAGGTTATTACTCCTCACCAGGAGGAGGTTGAAGTGATCAATCTTGGCACAGATGAAGACGTGAAAGAGGTTAAAATCGGGGCCTGCCTGCAAGACTCAGTGAAGAGACAACTGATTGACCTGCTTCAAGAGTATGTGGATGTGTTTGCTTGGTCTTATCAAGATATGCCAGGGTTGGACACCGATATTGTTGTGCACAAGCTGCCTTTGAGAGAAGAATGCCCGCTGGTTAAACAGAAACTGCGCCGTACACGTCCGGACATGGCAATGAAAATCTAGGAGGAGGTACAAAAGCAATGGGACGCTGGGTTCCTTGCTGTGACTAGCTATCCACCGTGGGTTGCTAACATAGTACCTGTGCCTAAAAAGGACGGCAAAGTAAGAATGTGTGTTGATTACCGGGATCTGAACAGAGCCAGCCCGAAAGATGATTTCCCTCTACCTCACATTGATGTATTGGTTGATAATACGGCCCAGTTCTCGGTATTCTCCTTCATGGACGGATTTTCAGGATACAATCAGATTAAGATGTCACCTGAAGACATGGAGAAGACAACATTCATCACACCCTGGGGCACGTTCTGTTACAAGGTAATGCCATTTGGGCTCAAGAATGCTGGTGCAACATATCAACGGGCTATGGTAACATTATTCCACGATATGATTCATAAAGAAATAGAATGCTATGTGGATGATATGATTGCCAAGTCCCTCACTGAAGAAGACCATCTGGTAAATCTGCTCAAATTGTTCAAGCGTCTGAGGAAGTACCAACTGAAGTTGAACCCCAACAAATGCACATTCGGGGTGCGATCTGGTAAGCTGCTGGGATTTATTGTAAGCGAGAAAGGGATTGAAGTTGACCCTGATAAAGTCAAAGCTATTCAAGAGATGCCTGCACCGAAAACTGAAAAGGAAGTTCGAGGGTTCTTAGGTCGATTGAACTACATATCAAGGTTCATATCTCACCTTACAGCAACCTGTGAACCCTTGTTCAAGCTGTTGAGAAAAGAACAAACGGTCAGGTGGAATGAGGATTGTCAGAAGGCATTTGACAAGATCAAGGAGTACTTACAAGAACCTCCAATCCTTATGCCTCCAGTAGAAGGAAGACCTCTGATAATGTACCTGACAGTATTAGAAGAGTCAATGGGGTGTGTGCTGGGCCAGCATGACGAGTCTGGTCGAAAAGAGTATGCAATATACTACCTGAGCAAAAAGTTTACCGACTGTGAACAGCGTTATTCACTGCTCGAGAAAACTTGCTGTGCTTTAGCGTGGGCTGCTCGCCGACTAAGGCAGTATATGTTGACCCACACTACCTTACTGATCTCAAAAATGGACCCAGTTAAGTACATATTTGAGAAGCCAGCTCTTACCGGACGGGTTGCGAGATGGCAGATGATTCTCACAGAGTATGACATCCAATACACATCTCAGAAGGCCATCAAGGGCAGTGTATTGTCTGAATATCTCGCTGAGCAACCCATTGATGATTACCAGCCTATGAGGTTTGACTTCCCTGATGAAGACATCATGTTCATAAAAGCAAAAGATCATGAAGAGCCTGTTCACACTGAAGGGCCTGACCCGGAAGAAGAATGGACTATGATGTTTGATGGGGCTGTTAACATGAATGGTCGTGGTGTTGGTGCAGTACTCATTACACCCAAAGGAGTTCACATGCCTTTCTCGGCAAAGCTCACTTTCAACTGCACTAACAACGAAGCTGAATACGAAGCTTGCATTATGGGTCTTGAGGAAGCCATTGACCTCAGGATCAAGACATTGACCGTATTTAGGGATTCAGCTTTGGTAATCAATCAAACCAACGGAAAATGGTATACACACCAGGATCATCTGATACCTTACAGGGATTATACAAGAAGGTTATTGACGTTCTTCACAACAGTCAAGCTTGAGTATATCCCTCGGGACGAGAATCAATTTGCAGATGCTCTTGCTACCATTTCATCCATGATCAAAGTTCAAGCTGCTAACTTTGTACCTCAGATTTCAGTGTCGAGACTTGATAGACCAGCATATGTATTTGCAGCAGATGTTGTCAAAGACGATAAGCCTTGGTTCCATGACATTAAATGCTTCTTAGAGGGTCAAACATACCCACCTGGGGCATCTTCCAATGATAAGAAGACTTTGAGAAGGCTTGCTGGTAGTTTCCTCTTGAACACTGATGGGTCTTTATATAAAAGGAACTTTGATATGGTACTCCTCCGATGTGTTGACAAGACAGAAGCAGATTTATTGATGCATGAAGTGCACGAGGGCTCCTTTGGTACCCATGCTGGAGGACATGCAATGGCTAAGAAGTTGTTAAGATCAGGCTATTATTGGATCACAATGGATGCAGACTGTTGTGCCTATGCCAGGAAATGCCACAAATGCCAGATCTACGCAGATAAAGTGCATGTGCCTCCCAATCCTTTGAACATAATGTCTTCACCCTGGCCCTTTGCTATGTGGGGCATTGATATGATTGGCAAGATTGAGCCGACTGCTTCAAATGGCCACAGATTCATCTTAGTCGCCATTGACTATTTCACCAAGTGGGTTGAAGCAGCCTCATATGCAAACGTCACAAGACAAGTGGTAGCCAGATTTCTGAAAAGAGATATCATCTGTCGATATGGAGTTCCCGAGCGAATCATTACTGATAATGGTTCCAATCTAAACAATAAAATGATGGCAGAACTGTGCCGGGACTTCAAGATTCAACATCACAATTCTTCTCCTTACAGGCCAAAAATGAATGGCGCTGTTGAGGCGGCAAACAAGAATATTAAGAAGATTGTGCAGAAGATGGTAGTCACCTACAAAGACTGGCATGAAATGCTACCATTCGCCTTGCATGGGTACCGCACGTCAATCAGGACATCCACTGGGGCAACACCGTATCAACTTGTGTATGGTATGGAAGCAGTCCTACCAGTTGAAGTTGAATTACCCTCTTTACGGGTACTGATGGATGTCAAACTGAGTGAAGCAGAATGGGTTCAGGCCCGATACGAGCAACTGAGTCTAATTGAAGAAAAGAGATTGGCTGCAATCTGTCATGGACAGTTGTATCAAAAGAGAATGAAGAAAGCCTTCGATCAGAAAGTCAGGCACCGGGAGTACCAAGTAGGAGATCTTGTGCTGAAGAGAATCCTCCCTCCTCATACAGACCACAGGGGTAAGTGGACTCCAAATTATGAAGGACCATTTGTGGTAAAGAAATTTTTCTCTGGTGGAGCACTGATGCTCAGCACCATGGATGGTGAAGATTTCCCGTCCCCTGTGAATTCAGATGCAGTTAAAAAATACTTCGCATAAAAATGACCCGCTGAACATAAAAACAGAATGTAAGTCCAGGCAAAAATAGGGCATCCCGGCGAGTCAAAAACAGAATAAAAGACTCGGGCAAAAATAAGGGAAAATAAACAAAAAAATATGTACACCCGCTGAGTTGAAAAGCCGCATTGGACAGCTCAGGCAGAAATGGGTATCCCGATGGATTGAAAACCCGAAAGGGCGATCCATGCAAAATAAGGGAATAAACGAACAACTGTATTCTGAATTCGTCTGTATCATTCACAACTTGGTAAGCTTCGAAAGGATCAAGCTTCAATCGGAATCAGCCTTCTTCAGAAAGTCGGATAAAGGGAACGTCAAAAGTCATACGAGTCGTAGTGAAGAGGAAGCTCTTTAAGGCGTCATTAACACTGCCAGCATTCTGTTTCTCAATTTGTAACAATCTCCTCATTTCAGGAGATACGTTTCTTTGACTGTATCTTGCCAATTCAGGGCACCCGAATTAATAAAATCAGATTTTCAGTCATGTCTCGTTTTGTACATTTTTATTTTGCAAAAATGTCTGATATCTCAAAGGAACATTGATTGCATAAGAATACAGATGTTTATCTTCAAATAAAAACATGCTTGCAGGAAATTTTGCTTACTCTCAGAAATATTTAAACTCCTATGACGGGACCCAGTAGGGGATACCTCGGGATTATCTTGTGCGTCTCTCTATCTTTTTCAGGATTGCAGGTATCCAGAGCGCAACTTGGGGCATGAGGCCCCATCCCAGCAAGCTGGCAAATCGACACTCGTTTCTAGCACCCAAGGTGCTTTCTCCCCAGCTGAGTTGCCTCTCATAACTTCCCCAGTGGAGTTGCCATTTACTACCTATCTCCATCAGAGTTGCTAGGCATCACGAAAGGCGCCTACATCCCCGACTGAGTCAAGGATCTCTCTTTCTCCCCAGCCGAGTTGCCGTCTCGCCCTCAGCCGAGTACAAAGTCAGGGAACCATCTCCCCACAGAGTCTCAGCCTCTATTCAGAAAAGCAATGCATGAAGATCACAACAGAGTACAGAAGACTTCTACACCCCCCCAGCTGGGTCCCTCATTGCAGGGATATGTCAATCAGTGACCTGTATCCCCAAGCAGATACATCTCACCAGGTCTACCAGTGATCTTATCCCCAGCTGGGATGTCCACTTCATACAGATCGATCGAAGATCTTCGCAGCAACGGGACCCGGATCCCGGTTTGGTATCTTTGTACAATCATAACATTCACATCATATTCACCCACAAAGCGTAGCATTCCGTTTTAACACGGAGCATTACGGCAAAAAATCCAACTCATAGCATAATCATAAGCCATGTTATGAACCAACACTTGTGAATAATAACCATTCATCAGAATACGGAATACTTTCCCCAAAATCCCCCAGAATCCCCAGCAAAAGCAGTTGCCTCGCAAATCACAAACACCAGTATATACACCTTTTGACACCCGTCTGTGTCATCATTCCCCAGTAAGTCACCTGAACACTCTTTACAAACAAGATCACCCGTATTACAGATACTTCTTGACACCCGTCCGTGTCATAACTCCTAGCAGAAAGCCAAAGACGTCATTTTTGCACTCACATATACTTGTATATACACTTTCTCGACACCCGTCCGTGTCACATCCCCAGCGTAGTCGCTTACACTTTTACAACCAATACACTTGTTAATACTATACTCCTCTCCTTTCGACACTCGTCCGTGTCACCATCCCCAGCAGATAAACACCCATCTATACACCACTCATACTTATTTTACTTATACAGATACTCGTCCGTATCTTGTATACACCATTTATGTCCCCGCAGATCCGGCATTGGTTCATGTTCTTTGTTAACCAGTTGGTGCTCGTCTGTACCATCATCTCAGAATATGCGTCAAGTGTTTGTTTCTACCTGATACTCGTCCGTATCATGGTCTTAAGGATGCTCGACCGCATCTTTAATCCATACACTGTGTCGAACACTTCTATTACTCTTGAATATAGATACTCGTCTGTGTCTACTATCCCCAGAAGAGTTCTTTCAGATTCAACACTCGTCCGTGTTCTCTGTTAACCAGTTGATACTCGTATCATCATCTCTGAACATGTGTCATTTTGTTTTTACCCGATACTCGTCCGTATCATAGTCTTAAGGATGCTCGTCCGCATCTTTAATCTATACACAAGCATCTAAACACTTATACCTTTTATTTCTTGGATGTAAACACTCGTCCGTGTTTACTATTCCCCAGTAGATCGCTAACAAAGCAAATATTCCTTTTTTATCTGGCACTCGTCCTGTGTTACGATAAACTTTGAGAGCAGCCGTACCCTGCTAGGTGGTCGTCCTCCACCTCTTGATGGTCGTCCTCCGTCATGCTCATCCGATGGCCGTCCCCATCGTTGGTTTTTAGCAGCCGTCCCCTGCTAGGTGGTCGTCCTCCACCTCTTGATGGTCGTCCTCCATCATGCTCATCCGATGGCCGTCCCCATCGTTGACCTTTTATCCGATGGCCGTCCCCATCGTTGATATTTTCGGCAGCCGTACCCTGCCAGGTGGTCGTCCTCCACCTTTGATGGCCGTCCCCATCATATTTCTTTTATCCCCAACAGAGCAGCCGTCCCCTGCTAGGTGATCGTCCTTCACTTTTGGTGGCCGTACCCCATCATCTGTGTATTTCATTTATTCTTTAACCCGATGGCCGTCCCCGTCGTGGTCCCTTTTCCCTTTCTTCTAGCCCGATGGCCGTCCCCGTCGGTGGTTACTTTGCTTTTGAACTTGATGGCCGTCCCCGTCATGTTTCATTAATCCCCAGAGAATTTTACAACTTTATCTTGATGGCCGTCCCCATCATATTTCTATTTTCCCCAGCTAGTCGGCCGTCCCCGTCTTAGCTTTACCTTTCATCCCCAGCATGTCGGCCGTCCCCGTCATTGCTCTCTACCCAGCAGTCGTCCTCTGCTCGGCGGTCGTCCTCCGTCGCCCACACCTTTACAATATACTTTATTTTCCTTTACAATCTATATCCCTTTTCTTCTTCATTCTGTGAGTGCAAATTTTGGACTGTCTTTGGTATTCAACCACAAGTTATCTCGCTTGCCTGTTAAGCCGTTGCTTACATCCTGCACAGCTAACTCATGTTTGAATAGGGGCAGCTGTAAACACCCCAAATTTGCCCTCACCCATTCACACCATGGCTTGTGATCTTCTCATATGCATAAACACAATCATACCATCTCATATCACAATTTTGATTCACTGCATAGTTTCTAAGTCATCTGCATCTAGGGTTTGTGATCTGAGCAATCCAAGAGCTTCTTGAGCCACTCCAAAGGCCACCAATCACTTCAAAGGGATCCATGTGTGTTCTTATATCATATTACATCCTCTCAAAGTCAAAAATTCCAAAGAATCACAAGAACTGGGTTTGGTATGGATGCAGAGCCAAGTTTGACTGCACAGTTGACCCAAAATTAGGGTTTTGGTTTCAGAGGCCATAACCCCAATTTCTTTGGTCATTCTTGTTTCCATTGATCTCTATATGGTATAGGGAGTATGCATATCAATTTTCATGAAGAAATTCCATGGGGAAGTCATCTGATCAAGAGTTGACTTTCTGGACAAGTCAGTGCAAAATCAGGGCATCTGAGGCCCCCAATGACCCAACCAATGGGTGATCTTCATCATTTTGAGTGTATATGATCTTTATTTGATCATGGAAGAAGGTTGAAGTTCACAAAAATCAAGAATTTGGAGTTTTTGCAAGTGTTGACTTTTTGGGCATAGTTGACTTTTCAAGAATGCATCATTTTAGGTCATTTTTCAAGCCTTGATTCTTGATCCAAAAATGCTTCAAATGGAAAAACTTTGGTCATGAAATTTGTAGATTACATCTTTCCCTTTTCAAAAAGTACAAGAACATGATCAAATTCTTCTTGGATCAAAAGTTATGGTGTGACAAAGTTGGCAAAAATCATTGATTTTCAAGATGTGCACCAAATGAGAATTTTGCAAAACCATGAACCAAGGCTGTTTGTGACCTCTAGTTGACATCAAACCATGACACAAACATTCTATGTGACCTAAAAATCAGAATTGGACCAAAGATCACATGTGTATGGTTTGTGTAACAAGGCATTTTCCATGAAGTTTCAAAAAGAGCCAACTTGCAAAACCACTCATCACACTTCCTACAACTTGCAACATTGGATGCTGACTTTGGCTAGCCTTTCCCCTCACCCTTGCTGCGCAGCCCCATGCCTTGTACTAGCCTAGAACCAAGCCATACTTCCCTTACACAAAAAGTGGACTTTTGGCAAAAGCAAACTTACCAATCAATAGAGGCCATGTCAAATCATCTGACCTATAGGATTAAAATATACTATCCAAATGCTGGCCATAACACTCAAGAAGCAAGGCTGAAACAATACACAACATCACATACTCAAAAACACCTCACTTGGCAAAACTCATCGAATCCGCCTCCACAAACTTCAAACATCCAAACCATTTTCACCAATCATCTTACCATGTTCCATTGAGTAGAAACCAGCAAAGAACCAAGCCTGAAACAAGCCATAACACCATTTCACCATTTTCACTCCAACTTGCAGTTTCTTTCGAAACTCACTCCACAGTTCACAAACACTCAAACCAACTCCACAAACCTTCTCCACTCATCATCTGGACCACAAACAACCCTTCACCATTGCCAGAAACAGCCTGAATCACCATTGCCATTTTCAACTGAGCTTGAGCAGAAGCTGTTCAAACTCTCCATCCAGCCAGCACAAACTTCTCCAAAGCATTCAAGCATCATCAAGAGGTCATAAGGAGTGGATTTCACAAGGAGAGGAGGTCTGAAAGTCACCAGAGTGAAAGCTTCGAATCTCAGGTAGCTCAAGGAATATTTTTCCAGAAATCATTTTTTATGTTCTAAACTTGTTCTCCATGCTTCACTGAGTATTCTGATGCTTTTAGTTTTGGAAATGGTGATGAAATGAGCATTTAATTGATCTCTGAAACTCTGTTGACCTAAATATTGTTTGTTTCGATTCATGTTTCTGGGGAAAAATAAATGATGTTTGTGATGGGGTTTTGATTCAGGGGATCATGGGAATCATTTCTGTATGTTTGGTTTTCATTTTTGTTACGTTTTGAGAGAGTTTGGAGATTTTCAGGTGGCCTTCCCACCGGAGAAGACGACCGGAGGTCTTCTCCGGCCACCTGAAAATAATTAGGGCATAATCCTGTAATTAAATGTCATTTGAATTTGGGCCGTAGGATCAGTTGACTCCATTGACCTCCCGCGCGTGTGAATGGCTCAGATCAAGTCATTATGCCCTAATCCACTTAATTAGTTTTAATTAATTATAATTAAATTAATTTATCCAGAGTGAATCCAGACCCTCCATTCACGCGCGCAGTCCACCCTTTTGAATCCAGAATCAATCTCAGCCATTCTTTCTGTTGACTTCATTTAAATTTCATTTTTATTTCATTTCTTTTCATTTCACTTGCATATTTAATTTAAAATAGTAAAAAATGTCTAAAAATTATGAAACTTTTTCTCATGGGTTTTAATAATTTTTATGACATAAAAATATTTTTGTTTTTATTTTTATCATTAAAAAAGAATTTTTAAATATATAAAAGATTATTTTTAATTGATTAATGGAAATTAATTTATTAAAAATACTTTTAAGTATTTAAAAATCACCAAAAAATTCATGAAATGTTCTAAGACATTTAGAAACATTGTCCAACCTTCAAACTAAATTTCTTTTTTGATCTTGATGCATTTTGAGAATTTTTCATTGAATAAAAATCATTTTTGTGCATTATTTTGATCCTAAGTTCAAAAAATCATTTCTGCCTATCTATGAAGAGTTGGACATTGATTCTTCTTGCATTGCATTGTGTTTAGCATGTAGTTTCTAGGATTAAATGTCCATGATTTGATTCCTCATTTTCAATTTGTTTGGCATTTCTTTTGTTTAGGAACCCTAAAAACCCTAATAACTTGTAAAAATCATAACTTGAGATTGGTTAAGAGTTGAGACCTCCTCTTTGGACATTGGTTTAGTATAAGATTAGGGGCCTTTTGAGTGGCATTTTCCATTTTTTATCTTAGGGTTTGCTTCTGTTTTTGGTTTTTGTTTGATGTTTGGTTCATAAACCCTAATTTGGGCTTTCATTTGCATACCTCTTGCATTCTCTTGCATAACATGACTTGTCATGACATTTCAAGCATCCATCTGTTTCATTTGACATCATAAGACATATTGAAAGCATGTTTGATCATTGCATCATGTATTTGCCATGTTGTAAGCCATGTGCACTTCATAACTTTTCATGTATGTTCATGCTTCTTAACTTGCACCATTTGCATCCATGAACCTGTATGACCATTTCCATGTGCTGCCTCATGTTTGTAGCATCTCATAACATCATTTGCATCATGTGTATGCTTCTGGTTTTGTTTCTCATCATGTCATCTCATCCCATTTTGCATTGCATTGCATTTCTCTTCTAACTTTTTCAGGTGGTAAGTGATTTTGAGAAGTGAATTTGCCTTCACTTCTCATACTTTCTTCTCATCTCTCTCTTGCATCCATGCTGCATTTTTATATGTGTTTGAGTTTGAGCTTGCTCATTCTTCTTCTTGTTCCTCCCACTTTCTTTCTTCAAGTGACTTGACTTCTTGAATGAAGCAAGTCACTTTGCTTCTCTTGATCCTGTTCATCTGCTTCCTGGTGGTTCCTTTGAAGATTGTTCTTGAAAACCTCACAAACCTTAGGATCAACCAAGCATGACAATGATTAGGGTTTTGATCAGTCTCCCCTCTTAGTTTTACCTTTGTGTCTCTCTTGAGTCTTCTCTTCTCATCTCATAATCAGGGACTAAACCCTAAAGGCTTTAAGGCTTTGTGATTAAGTTTATGCCTGCATCCTTATCTTAGGATGGAGTGTATAACTTTAATCCTAAGTGTTAAACCCTTAATGTGTTTAACTCCTTTAATCAATCCATCTAATAATCATCAAGACATCACACTTGTAACTTGGGCCTTGCATTAGGGTTCTAATTCTTCCTTAATTGGTTAAGAAGGACTAACCCTAGTGTTAATGGACAAGTCCCCCTCAAGTTGTCTTACAAATCATAAAACTCACTTCATCATCATATCATTAAATAAAATCCACTTAATCAAAGGCTTGTTTTGTCATGAGTTTAATCCCTAACCATGGATTAAGTTGAGGAGCTTTCCTCAGCTTAAACATTCTCATCTATTATCCTTCTATTAGGATGGTGTAATGAGTCTGTTTAATCCCTGATTATGGCTTAATCTCATTACTCAACACTAAACAAAAACACCAAAAACATTCAAATAATCACAAGTAGGTTAATGATCTTAATCCTACATCAAAGGTGATTAAGTGTGAGAAGCTGACTTCACACTTAAGGTATTCTCATTACCCCTAATCAGAGGGAAGATGTGATGAGTTTACTAAATCCATTGGTTTAGGCTTAAGCTCATTAACTTATGACAAACTTTCAAAAGCAATAAAAGACTGAAAACTCAAAAACAAATAATAATCGTCTCCTTCGGGATTCTTTTCTCATCTCATTCACTCATAAACGAGAGCTCGCTTCTTCCGTCTAATGCAAGACAGTTTGCACCTGAGCCAGACGGGTCATACACTTGAGCATAGACAAGCAAGCAGTTCACAGTCAATTCACCTTTCAGTCTCTTTGGGTCGAACTACGGTGTTCTGACTTCCTCATTGCACGAGAGGATACGTAGGCATAACTTAACAGTTATCGAACAAAAGTCTCTGTACATTCCCCCTCTTTCCAGCTTTATTCTCTTAGCCTCATTATCATGAGCATTTCACCTTTTGTCCTTACACTGACACTTTCATACTTCATATCACTTCACACTCCTTTTACACTGACACCTGTACATCCTTTTCCAGCTCATTTATACACAAATTGCACTGACACTACCCCTTTAAAACACAAATCTTTTAAGCGTGGATCCCGTCGAGTACGACGGACAATCTGGGTGCTAATACCTTCCCAGGTTGTAACCAACCCCCTTTCTCAGTCTCTCTGGTTCGCAACCGTCTTATCCATAACTTTCTAGGTCTATGCAGCATTACCTTTCCTCCGGGATAAAAATGCCTAGCTGGCGACTCTATTCATCTCCAGTGAGTTCACGGCTGTGTGTTCTCATTGTCCCTCTCGCCGACCGTTCGCGTCTGTACCTTTATTTGACCCTAGCCTCATTTATCGGGAGCGACACTCCTAAGGCCTGTTAACCTTTTCCACAAAATAACACACCCAAACGGGTTCACACATGTTCCATATAGTGCCTCACTCACCACTAGATCATTACTCGACTAAGATACTTATCCAAGCATCGAACGTCCAAGCATCACCATCTAGTTTCTATCAAATCTTTATTCACAACTAGGTTCTACTATTGATAGGGGTAAGTCTTCCTCACTCTACTTAACTCATTTTAATTAAGTAGTCTCAAGATTATAATTGGATTAGCATGCATACTCATATGACATATCACAATACATAATCATAAAGAATACTTCAATCGGACACCCGAGTCAAAAGTTACGGATTTTTGAAGAAAAGAAAATCATTTGAAAAAATGCCAAGGGCGCCCGACGATCATCATTTCGCTCGGTGGTGCCCCAGTGCCTGCTGCTTCGCCCGATGATTGCATCGGCACAAGCCTAATCTAAAAAAATTTCAAAATAGAGATTTTGTTCTCATCGCCTCCTACTTCCGCTCGGCAATCATGCTTCATCGGCCGACGCTCAAAGCGCTGCCCGACGGTTTACACCAGAACCAGAATTTGAGTTCTGCATTTTAGGGTTTCCAAAACACATCAAAATCTCATTTCCATCACTAAAACTCCAATTATTCTAACCGACTAATTTCGAATTTTAACCGTTAGATTCAAAGATTGCAACATTAATCATTTTCTCACAATATTATACCTAACTCTAGAACTTGAGAAATTCTACAACTAAAGTCTCTAACTAGAACCCACCTTGCAAATGAAGAGGAGTTTGATGAAGATTGATGAAGAATATTGATGATCCAAGTTTTCCCTCTTCTTAGGTTTTCTTTCTCTTCTTTCTCTCATTTTTTCTTGTTTTCTCATACCAAATTTTCTATCATCTTCTTTCTTTTCATATATATATATATATATATATATATATATATATATATATATATATATATATATATATATATATATATATATATATATATATATATATATATATATATATATATATATATATATATATATATATATATATATATATATAATCCAATGATATAAAATATCTCCAATTGATATTATATCGTCCAACACCAATTGTTCAATTATTAGAGTTACCAAAAATATCTCCAATGTACCGACTAATAAAACCTCAGGGTCGAATAATATTAATCAATTAATTTGAGTTCAACAGTTGCTCTAATTATCTGAACAGATAATTCTCGGAGCATACCGGAATCCAATTGAGTCCATTTAATATTACCCATAGCACTTAATTAAATACGGGGAATTACATCCTCCCCTCCTTAAATTGAAATTCGTCCTCAAATTTCCTTTAATCAACTATAAAAATAATTCGTAACACTGACTTAGGTCCATAATTATCATACTTCCGTTACATGCTCTGACTCGTTCATTTCCAACCTGACTTCGCGGCTCAAAGTCCTTGTTTCAAAAATTATCACCCCACGTCGTTACTCATGCGCTTGTTCCAATATTGGGTTAACTTCTAATGTGCTTTTCCGTAATTCATCTGTCATTCCATACCGAAACACTTAGTCACATCTTACTTTCAGAAAAACGTACCACTCAAGTTCCTTCCATTGAGTCATAACAAACTGTAATACTTCATCCTGATTCAGGATAACAAACACTAATCAAATCTCCAAAAGGTATTTTAATGAATTCCTATTCTCATGCAATTATCGTCAAATACTCTTATCCAAATCCTTCAATCAGTAAAATCACTTCTAAATTCGTCAAACGACCTATTTACCAATCCCACTTGGCCGGACGCCATACATTGTAGCCATGCACATCCAATATTTCAGCTCTTCGCACCTCGCCAAAAGATTACACACTTAGAACGAGATCCTCTTATTTCCATTCTTATAAGTAATCACCCATTTTATTCTTATTTATCCGACTGAACTCTTTCATCCGTCACCTTCCACTGCACAACTCAACTCTAAGAATGGAACACCATGAATTCTTAGGCCTCACTAGGTAGCTAACTGTCTGCGAAGAAACACATTTATCCATTGGGGTCCATAATAACCAACGGTACAAGAACTTACTCACATCCATATGTAGAAAAATCTCCTTGTCGACACACCGTAATTAACAACGATCCAACACTCTCCAAATGGCGGAGATACAAAGGTTTCATTATTACAATCATAAATGGTACAATTTCCAAATTCATTTAACCTCTAACAATTTATCCAATTCAGCTTAACAAATTTGATCATGGTTACTATACTCCATATCAATTCTTCTCACAAGATTCGATTCACTCAAGGTTTGTCGACACAAGGTCTCAATAAAAAAAATGTAATAATATCACAAGACTTACAATCATTCATAACACACTGGTGAGTTTCCATACAATACTCTACACACATATCCTTGAAGATCACAAAAGGATACTTATTGTTTGAATTCACTTCTCTCGAATATTTCGTTTCTTAATGATCCAACTTACATGCTTAACCTTAGAACGTCCAAACCTCATTCTTATTCTGGAAGGATAACTTCCAAAGTTCCATCCCTGAGTAAGACGTAATTGCACACATCTGTGTTACTCTTGCGGAATCCATAACTGAGGCCAAGAACTCACGAGAATTAATGATACTAAAAACTGACCAATTGTTCATATCATATCCACACAATAATTCAGATACCATAAATGTTCCCTGGGGAAAAATCAACACTTCGGGAGTATCTTATAACTTCACCATTAAGGTCTTCAGTAGTCGCAAAGACGACACACCCAATACAAATCATTTATAGTCTACAAATCCCTGGGGAAAATTTCAAGACTCCAACCTCTGACACTTTGAACGGAAACCAAAACGGACTTACTGTTCAGAAAGTACAATTTTTTAAAGTCCTCCACACAACTCATGTGTCAATCGATTACCTATCTGAGGCTAATCAGTCGAACACAACTGAACTTGTTTCTCTTGATAACAAAACTATCCAACTCAAAATCATCAATCCCGTTTACACTAACTTGCAAGATTATTCTCAACTGGTGGCTTCTAAACTTGCGTAACATTCACCCACCATTCACAACTCAAGATAACATATAACATAAAACAAGATCTAACATGTAGACGACATACTACAACAAGTGACAAAGTAGAACTACCATTTATTTTACAGTCGCAACACGATTATTCAACAGAACATTTAGATTTCTACTAGTACAACAACATAGCAGGAAAACAACAGTGATGACACCAAAAGGTCTCATCCACAAGCTCACACTTGATTCGCTCATTAGAAGAATCCAACACACAATCATTACATGACAACACAAACAATGGACACCTCATGTATAGGGCACAACTCTTTCTTCCTATTCGAACTCTTGGTGAAACCCGCAACTAACACATCTTGGAGTTCCGAAACCACATAAATAGAAGGGAAGAGATCCTTCAAACAACAATTTCCAATCCAAATTGAATGCCAAAAGGAAGTAATAAAACCATTTCCTAATATAAATTTACAATTTTTGGCGAATATCGGGGCTTCCTTCTTCTTCTCAACAGTAACTAAATCTTTCCATCAAACGGATTTTGAATCTTTAGGGCCAGAAAGAAAGTCACCATTCACCATTTACATGCAAATATCGATATAACGAGCTTTCAAGATACGATACCATAACGAATATGAACCTCGAAGAATTCTCCATTTCCACTTTAGAAGGAGAGTATCATTAAAATCCACAATATTCCTAATGCATAAACCACCCTTATCAATAGGAAAACAAACATCATTCCAACCAACCCAATGGACCTGCATCCGGTCCTCCGTACCTCCCCAAAGAAAATTACTTTGGATACAAATGATATCTTTAGAAATCTTGGTTGGTAACTTATAAAACAACATGGTAAAAATGGACAAAGAACATAACACCAATTTTAGGAGAGTGATTCTATCAACCACCGACTTTCAAGATGAAATCCTACTAGGATTGGATCCAATGGATGCCAAGAAACTTGAAGTTAGACTTCTCAATCCTACAAGAAAGGAAAGACGTCGTCGCTTCCAAAAAGTTAGCGTTCGAATTTAAGCCAATTAACTTACTTTTTTGATAGTTATTTCCAAAACCTGAAACTAACTCAAAACTCCTAAGAGCCTCCTTGAAAGCCCAAACTTGATTCCAACAACTATTCCCTACTAACAAAGCATCGTCCGTGAATTGGAGAATATCCACTATACAACCTCTTTTCACCAAGGCGCATTCATATACCTCTATATCCACCTCCTTTCTCACCAAACCCGCTAAACCCTCTGCCATCAAGACAAAGAGAAACAGAGACAAAGGATCTCCTTGCCTTAGCCCTCGATCCACCCATAACTCCTTAGTCGGACTACCGTTAACCAAAACCGACATATAACTATGGAAAATCAAAAGATCCATCCACCTTAAAAAAATATCACCGAAACCCATCCTCCGCATAAGAAATTTAATAAAATTACAATTCACTTTGTCATACTATTTCTCGAAATACACCTTAAAGAGTAAACCGCTCTTACTTTCCTTCCTATAGAATTCCACCAATTTGTTAGCTACCAAGACCCTATCAAGCAATTGTCTTTCCGGAACGAAAGTGCTTTGGCTAGGAGAAATCAAAGAATCCAACACAACTTTCAATCTTCCAGCTAAAAGTTTAGATAAAACTTTGTAAAGACATCCCACCAAACATATGGGTCTATAATCAACTAGACCCAAAGGATTAGGACTCTTCAGAATGAGAATAAAAAAGGATGATGTTATGGTTTTGACAAAACCAGAGTAGAATAAAATTCGTTGAAGAAATTGACAAGATCCTCTTTCATAAAGTGCCAACATTTCCAGATAAACAAAAGAGAATACCCATCGGGACCCGGACTTTTTGACCCCCACAACTCCAAACCGTCTCCCTAATCCCACTCTCCAGAAAAAATCCCTTCAAGAGACTCCCTCTCCTCCAAATCAAGACACTTGAAATAGATCCCTTCAAGAGAAGGCGTAACCAAGTCTTCCTCTTTAAATTTGCTAGAGAAAAACTCCCAAACTACTTCCTTTACCTTGCCAACCGAATCCACGATCCCATTAGTCGAATTGATCGAACCAATGTGATTACGATTCCTCATATATTTCATAACATTATGAAAAAACCTATTATTATTATCACCATCGTTACTCCATTTCATTCCCGCCTTTTGAATTAACATGTTCTCTTTGATCCTAAGATTAAGCCAAAAACGACTCATTGGTTCCTTCCTCTTCAAAAGAATCTCTTCCGAAGCACTATCATTGGCAAAAGAAAGAAGCCCATCCGCTTCGTTCATATCCTTGAACCCTTCCTCCATTTCCAACTCAAATCTACCAAAAACCTTTGTATTCCACCTCTTTAGACTAATCTTAAGCAACCTCAACTTCTCCTGGAGAACAAAATCACCCCTACCAACCACAACCAATTTCTTCCACTCTAGTTCGACAAAAGGAATGAAAGAACTATTGGAAAACCACTCATTATTCACCTTGAAAGGTTTTGGACCCCAATTCACATCGCCCATTCACCAACCAAATAGGACAATGATCTGAGATACCCTTTCGCCGATCAATTTCCCTACCAACCCCCATCTATTAACAATAGTATCCGAAACTCAGAAGCGATTAATACGACTCATCGATTTCCCATCACCTCTAAACCAAGTAATTTTTTTTCCTTTACAATGGATATCCACCAAATTCCTCTTAGCAATAAACTCACAGAAATGCTTCATCTTCACATTTATATGATCATCCGATCATGTTAGAACAAGAATTAATTCTACTCTCTATAATTAGTTTTAATGATAACAAACATCATATTAATTTAAAGAACTAATATGCTCCTTAAAACTATTTATTTTGATGTGCGGGAAATTCTAATACATAGCAAGAAGTTCTCCTCATACGACAGAAGTTCTGGTGCTTCAACAAAGATTTTTCACAAAAGTTTGATATGGATGATCTGATTGTTTATTACGCTCTTAGCACCAGCTGCACTTTTGAATAAACTCTGATTTTATCATGCAAATCAAACTCTGATTTCAAGCATCATCCTCATTAAATGAGTATCAAGTTTTAAACGCATACCAAACATGATTCACTATATTTGGAAAGACCTTAAACATCTTTTATCATCATCCAAAAATACCTCTCGGTGTCTCCAACAAATCAAAATTCTTCGGCTATATAAAGGAGTATCTTGAAAGAAAAAGTGACCTCTTGCACGCATACAAAACAACTTTAATATATTCATTCTTTTTTGTATTAAATTTGTGTAAAATATCGCAGTTGTGATAATAGCTTATTAGAAGCAATCTTATACACACTTGTAATCTAAGATTTTTGATAATCCTTGAGTGACTAAAGTATTAGTCTGTAAACTCAAGAAGACATTGACATTAGGTCTCTGTGTTTGTATTCAAATCTTGAATAGTGGACTAAGACCTCGCTTGAGAGAGGCAAAATCATCATGGCGGGTGGACTGGAGTAGTTTGAGTTCAAACGAACCAGGATAAACTATTTGTGTTTATTGCTTTAATATTTGAAAACCATAATTCAATCCCACCCCCTTTCTTGTGTTTTCCGTCCCTTCAGATCTACCTTTCCTCTCTCTATGGTTTTCCACCGCATTGAAATCCCTGCAAAAGATCCACTCTTCGTCCGAGTGTCTTTCCTTAAGAGACAACAAATTTCTCCATAATAACTTCTTCAAAGATAGTTCACATGAAGAATAAATATTAGTAACATAGTAAAGGAAGCCCATTCATTTCACTTTCACCCCGAAATAATCATCCCCTCTAAAACTATGAATGACTTTGATCTCACCTTCCTTACACAAAATGATAATACCCCCAAAATGACCTCTAGATTCGAAGAAAGAGAAACCAATGTATTCATTGTTCCAAAAACTCTTGACCACTTTCTCATTAAGAGAAGAAAGATTTGTTTCTTGAAGAAGGAACATATCGTCTTTTCCTTTCTTAATCAAGTGACTAATCATCCTTATCTTCAACGAGCTACCTCCCCCACGAATATCAAGGGGTCCTATAATCATTTCACTACATTGATATTCTCCCTCCTAGACAACATTCTTATTTTGTTCGAGTTCTCCAACTCCAAAATCTTCTTCTTGTAAGTATCCTTCGTGTCTAGAGTCAACATTCCAATATTAACCATAGTATTCCAAAGCCTCTCCCTTACTTTTCCATTAATATTATCCCACATCCTCCCATTATTCCTTGAAATAACTGACTCCTCTGATTGATTGTCGTAAGTAATCGGGTTTGACCTTGTGACTAGTTCCGACTCTGAGGCTTTCTCCCTGCAGGGATGAGTGGATAGGCTGCAACCAACAATGGTAGAAATAGATGACTTAAGTTTCTTTTTAAAGGCCTCTCTTTTCATGCAATATGACTTAGAATTAAGAAGTCTTTAATCTTACAAACAGTAACAAAATATATTTAAAAGTTATAAATTAAATTTAAAAGTATTATTTGATATTTTTGTTTGAAGGGTTAGAAAAGGACTTTTTTTTTTTACTATGATTTTAAAATTGATAGATATGAATAACTTTTTTTTTTTAATAAAACATTTTTTAATAACTTTTGTGGAGTAAAATATTATATAATGTATTTTAGTTATTGAAAAAAAAGTTAATAGACATGAGAAAAACAAAAGTTCTTTATTAATATATCAAAAAGAAAAGAAAAAAGAAGAGAAATATAATTTGTTTATTTTTAAAGAAATTGATAATTTCATTGTTAATATTTAGTTGTAACTAACTTTCTATTGAATTGAAATGGTAGTTAAAACTACCCTAAGTTAGCATATCTCTAATAGCAATTATATTTTAAAATAATTTAAAGTAGTTGTTTATATATTAAATTTAAAAATATTATCTGATATTTTTGTTTGAAGCATTAGAATAGGATTTTTTTTACTATTATTTTAAAATTGATATTTTTTTTTTAATAAAACATTTTTTATAACTTTTGTGGAGTAAAATATATAATGTATTTTAGTTTCTAAAAAACAAAAATTTCAACGAAAATAGAAAAATATAAATTGTCTTTTATTTATTTATTTATTTAAGAAATTGATAGTTGCATTGTTCATATGTAGTTGTAACTAACTTTCTATTGAATATTGTATTGAAATGGTAGTTAAACCTATCCTAAGTTAGCATATCTCTAATAACGAATATAGAACAATTCTATTTAATAAGAAATAATTTGGTAAAAATGCACACATATCATTATTTTAGAAGTAAATTTTAAATTAATTTTAAAATTAACTTGTTTTTAATAGGAATTATGTGATATTGGTGATAATCAACTATTGAGATTTTATTCTTACATTTTTTTTTATCTTTTCTTAATAATATTTTTTTTGTTTATATATTTAAAAGTTATAAGTTAAATTTAAAAGTATTATTTAATATTTAAAAGCATTAAAAAAGGATTTTTTTTACTATGATTTTAAAATTGATAAATATGAATATATATATATATATATATTTTTAAATAAAGCATCCTTTTATAACTTTTGCGGAGTAAAATATATAATGTATTTTAGTTTTTGAAAAAAGTTAATGGACACGAGAAAAATAAAAGTTTTTTATTAATATAGAAAATAGAAAATAGAAAAATATAAGTTTATTTTTTTTAGAAATAATAGCTGCATTGTTCATATTTGTAACTAACTTTCTATCTAATTGAATTTGGTAATTATAAATGTCTATAATTGGTTGCATTTATAATAAATCAATTGACATGCGATTGGAGATGACTTACAAGGTACACTAACAACTAACAATTAGTCGCAAGCGTGCTGAAGAAGCAAGTATGCTTCTGAATCTGAACACAATCAGAAAGATCTAAGGATACGGATATTGCGTTGGCAATGCTCTTACGGATGTTGTTCTGAACGTAGTTCTGATCAGATAGCGAAGCGAAACTTCTGAAATTAATCTTTTGAAGAACTAAGTTCTAAAGACTCTGATGACTTGAAGTTCTGAAAACTTAACGTCTGAAGACCAAGTGCCTGAAAGATTCTGAAGACTTACGAGTTCTGAAGATTAAGATTATGAAGAACTAAGTTCTGAAGACTCTGAAGACTTACAAGTTCTGAAGATTAAGATTCTGAAGAACTAAGTTCTGATGACTCTGAAGACAATGTTCTATGTGAACATGGTTCTGAAGATTCTAAGACTTAAAGTTCTGAAGAATGGCTCTGAAGATCCAAGTGATGAAGACTCTGAAGACAATGTTTTATGTGAACAAAGTTCTAAAGACTCTAAGACTTGAAGTTCTGAAGACCATGGGTTTCAAACCAAGTGCTGAAGTCCTGAAAAACGTAGTTCTATATGAATAAGTTCTAAATACTAAAGACTTAGGTTCTTTGAATACCCAAGTATCATTGTCTCTAACCCATGTTTCATTAATTGATTTATAACCAGAAGCCTCTGAAGTATAGATAACAATGTTACCGTTGGCAAGTATAGTACACAATACGATAATGCTTTATCCACTATCTTTGAATTGTGGAAAAGGACAATACGTGGTTGTATTATTTGATTCCTTGTGTAATGGATTCCTTAGTATCCAAATTGGGATGTAACGGCTCCTTTTGTGTTTGGCTATAAAGGGAAAACATCACATGCTTTGTGATGTTGTTGGTGCGATTGAACCCAACTGTTGAAGGTCTTGATAAGATCCCAACCATTGTTGGTTTTGCTTGAGCGAGACCTGGTTGATTATCCACAAACTGAATATTCTTTTATATGAAGTAATCAAGGATACAACCATCTGGTTTATATGTTGATGTTAATTGATATAAATAAAAATAAATACACACATAACCAAGTTATCAAATGCTCTTTGAACCATGTTGTTGATGTTGTCAGACAATCACATAAGATTGTTGATAAACAAAGATAACAATGGAACAAGCCACGAAGAGTCTACCTGAATATGCATCTCTTCTAGATGATTACTCTTTGACAACAATCTGCTAAAAGCAGGGAGATCTTGAATTCACAATGTGGTTAAGTTCATATGCTGCAAAAGACTTGCAAAGTCGCAGAAGACAATGAAGATGATCATGGAAGCTTCAACAACAAATCAACTACTGAAGTCATCATTAGATTAAAGAAAAACATGGATGATGTCCAGAAATGTTCTTATGTAAATCAAGACGAAGAAGTTCTTCTTGTGCCTCAATGAAGATCAAGCTAGTAAAACTTTTGAAGAAGAAGACTTCAACCTTCAAGTGCTCAATGAAAAATCAACTTGAAGAAGCAGAAAACCACACAACAGAGCAAGAATAAAATGTAATATTCTTAGTGTGTATTTAAGTTCTTCTGATGTACTTAAGTGATTTTACAATCTACTTATTAAGAAGCACAAAATTTGTAAACAATCTTTCCCTAAAGGACCTTTGAATGTCAGAACTTTAGGAAGGCACAAAAGTTAGTGGTCAACATATTCATAGAATTATGTGTTCTGATGATATATTCTGGGGATAAGGTTCTGGTGCAGTTTAGAATGGTTGATTCTGGAGCATGAAGTCGCAACAGTTTGCTGTGTAGTTAGTAACGGCTGCAGGCCGTGCAGGAAGTCATGACACTTGGTGTTGTGTAGTTAGTCACGACATGTCGCCATGCAGGTTCCTCCTCAAGTAGAGATTATATCTTATGGGATCCCTTAACGGTCTAGCTTAAGTGGAGATGAGTTAGTCACAGTACTATTGTGTGATTGTAATCATGGAGCTTGGTTATAATGGATTAAGGCCTTGTTTAAGGCAAAATCACCTTGGTGGATGGACTGGACTAATATGAAAAGTTATCGAGTGAACTAGGATATATCGTGTATTCTTTACTCTTACTTTATGCTTTACTTTATTTATTCTTCCTCAACGCATCTATAGTATACTTAACGCAACTCATCAAAGTGAAAAAAAGTAGCCAAGAATGAAAACCTCAATTCAATCCCCTCATTTCTTGTGTTTTCTCACACATCAATTGGTATCATAGCTCCGGTTCTTTTATTGATGGATATCAAAAAATTAACAGTGTCAGATAAAGATCCATTATTGTATGTTGAAAACACCTGAGGTGAGTCCACTTACAATTTTAGTCTCATATCAGTTGATGATATTGAGAGGATACTGAATTGTAGCCAGATGGATTACATTTGAGCAAGTCATTGATTTGGCAGAATCAGCTGACAAGATAGATTATTCATATGACATTTGTTGAATACTTATCTTAAATATGATTGATTGATCAACATATTTTGCTCAAGAATCAAATCATCATAAAACAAGAAATCTTGTTTGTTGAAGATTATTTCTAAATGAGTATGGGATGTTTTCAAGAAACAAATTAATCCACCCTTGACTTTCTCATATTAAGCTCATTGGAAGTTTTTTTGATGTAAAATAGGTGATTTTTAACTTATGATTCTGATTCATAAGTTCTTCAGAATGAGTCTGTGAAAGGAATGTCAAAAATCATAAAAAAGGACGAAATGTCTAAGTGATTATTCTCTAACAAGAACTACTGTGGATACTCAGACACCTAGCAGAAGGATAAGAAGATGTTCTGAAGAAATATGGAAGTTCATAGCGTATCTCATCAGAACCTTCGAGGTGTCAAGTATGAAGAAAAGAGGAAGAATGGTCAGAAGACAAGGTCAAGTCAGAAGCAGAACAAGAGCGGATCAGAACCAACAAGGGAGGAGCTCTAAAATGCTAATGTATGTTCTTTTTTTTTTTTATCTTTGATGCATTTTGTAGGATATTCCGATAAAAATATTTCTACTAGTTAGAAATTATTTTTAGTCAGAACAATATTTATTTTAATGTTGTGAAACATTTAAATCACAACTTTATGATAAAGTGAAAGTGTCATGATTAAAACGGTTCTTATTCTCTAAGTAAATCTTTTGAGTAAACCCTTTTGATTTACTTCCCAAATAATGAATAGTCATTGCATTGAATATGGTCATTTCATCTAAGATCGTGTGAAAGTGATTGTGGCACCTATCTCACTCACTAGACGTGCGATATTGGGAAAAGACACATTTAGGTTTAATTGAGTGCCTTGGTAAATGTTAAAACTGTATATTTTCTTTAAATCATGCATTACATATTAGTTGTTAGATGTGTATTTAATATATATATATATATATATATATATATATATATATATATATATATATATATATATATATATATATATATATATATATATATATATATATATATATAGACAACTGATCTCACTACACACACAACTACATTGTGTTCTCTTTGCAAGCCCAAAACCCAAAACCTTAAAACCTCTTCAAGTTCTTCCATGGTCGCCTCTCAACCCATACCAACTGAGATAACTAAGTCTCCAATTCTGGCCCTTCTGAAGCCCCTGCAAAAAAAACCAATGAGTGCTCTATCCTAGATCTATCAAGTCATGTTTTGTTAGAAACTCCGGAAAAAGGTTTTGAAGTGTGTTACAAAGCATTGGTTGTTTTCATCAATTTTCATGATAATGGAATAGATTTAACTGAACATCTAGAAGCCCAACAATGTAAATGCTACTTTGAAAGATTACATGGTCCTATCTATCCTTTTCTAGTTAAGGAATTCTGAACACATGCTGATGCAAATGAACTTGTCATTGTGTCACATGTCTTGAAGAAAAAGATTGTCATATCAGAAAAATCCATTGTTATTCTTCTAGGAATGGAAAACTTCAAAGGGATACAATTTCGTGGAGCAGAGATGTATGTAGCTGATGAATTAAATGCATCCATCTTTGCCAAATTTACACCAGAGACAAGAAACTTCAAAGCATCAGACCTAAAACTAACTACACGTGTCTGGCGCAAAATTATTCTTGGAACAATGAATTAGAGACCCTCTCACAACTCTCCCGATTACATCAACTCAATTCAAAAACTCATGTTACACTACATACAAAAAAGGAAAAGATTTGTCTTTCATTTGTTCTGTTCAACTACCTGAGAGATACGATTATGGAAAATAGGAAACTAGGCAAGAGTCCAAAAGGATACATTCCCATGGGAAGATTGATTTCAGATATTCTTACTGAAAGCAAAATTATCGATCAAATCAATGATAAATAAAAATTGAAGACACCCATTTGGTCATCTCTTAATAGTAGGACATTGACAAGGATGAAGCTCATTGATAAAGTAGCAGTTGAACAAACAACTCTAAAGCCTGATATGATAAAGGACCATATAACTCATGTGGATACATTTTCTATATTTTCAAGTTATGAATCTCTTGAGACACTCCAAGCGTATGCCAAATCATTAGAGCTCAGTTAAAATGACAAACTTATGCACTCTGAAACTCTCCCAGAAAATACTGAAGGCAAAAAGCGATCAAGAACATCTAGTTCCATGAAAAACCCGATCAAAAAGAAGAAAGGATAAAAAGGTCAATCTATGAAAATTTTGGAACCCTAATCTGAAGGACTTGGAGAAAATCAAATCTTGACATTCCTAACATTTCTTCTCACTTCTCAACAGTCACAAGTTGTTACATATTCGGTAACACCTTTGATCTCTGCACTCATGATGACGAAAGTACCCCAACCTTCAACAATGTCATCTCAAAGCCCTGTTATTCATGAACAACTATTCTCTACCATCAAACAAACTGTTTCACACTTCATCTCTCAAACATCATCAACCACTGTTGATGTTCTACCTCTGGTAAATGATCAAATTGCTGAAAACACTCTAGTACCAACTTCATCCAAAGCAATCAATTCATCTGTTGGACAAGATTCTATAAACTCTCATCTCAAGAGTGTGTCTGATTAACCCGCCCTTATTTTTGGAGATCATATCCAATCATTTAACACAAAAGTTCTCAACAGATTTCAAGTATTATCTGTGGAATCCAACTCTAGCACCAACTCTCAAGCTCTAAGAGTCCCGTTTGATGAATCCAAAGAATGTATATCTCAGGAATATCTGAGCATTCTAAATTTGGTTGATGAGATCAGTAAGAATGAAGCTCTAATGGTTGAAAAACACTTGCAAGAACAACAAGAAGCAGAAGAAGTAGCCTGAATAACTGCTGAAAAGGAGAAAGCAGAAAAGGAAAAGGATTTGAAAGATCTTTGAAAAGTTGGTTCATCATCCCTTCATCCATTCCATCAATTTATGGTAGATTTAAAATCTAGACAAGATTCATTGGAAGAAGTTTTGAGTCATAATAGTTCAGCTATAGTACAACTCAAAGAGGGAACGACAGAACTACTCAGAAGGATTCCACCTCGTCCAAACCCCTAAGCACAAATAGGATGAACCTTAGGACTTATTTTGCTTAATTTGTTCTAGTTTAATATTTTTTTAATTATGTTTTGATGATCTTCTATGAATGAATTTAGTTTCTGCAAATGTTAATGTTTTTGTGTGCACTCTGCATAATCTTTATTGTCATACTCATATGTATTAAATCATTATCATAATGCTTTAACGAGTTTTAAAATGTTAGAATACTCTAACTTTTTGATGATGTCAAAAAGGGGGGAGAAATGAAAAGATGATTTTGATAATAACCTAAAGAATGTAAACTCAAATAAATCAAATGATATAAACTATTTATCACTAAAGTTTGATGTTTGATGTTTATCCGAGGAACTTAACTAGTTTACTAAGCATTCTTAGAAACGGGTTATGAAGATCGAAGAAAGAAGTTATGTCAAGACAAATTCTGATACTCTAGAAGTATAGTGTTTTATACTTGAAGAACTATGAAGAAGTTCTGATACACCAAGCAGTGATATTGCATTTTGTATCAGACTTAGAACAATCACAAAGTTCTAATAGTAACTAGGTTCTGATTTGAAGACATGTGTTCTATTCAGACTCTGGTGAGTATAGAGAAGTAATCCTTCTCTATCATATGTTCTGAACAACTCAAAATTTATATTTTGTGAGTCTTGGAATCAGGGGGATACTTTGATCAAGCATTGATAAAATTTAGGGGATAACACATTCAGGGGGAGTTCTTACTCTAAGAAACTCTGAAAGAACCATCTCTATGTTTTTGCATTCCATCTCTATGTTTTGATGATAACAATGGAGTATTTATAAAAGAACCATTTTATGCTTTGATGTTTGTTAAAGTGCATATCATGAATATTTTATATATTAAGATCAAACAAACATTATGAATGAGTATGAAAATGCTATTATGCTAAGTTACTTTATGTAACAATAGCCGCAAGCGTGTTGAAGAAGTAGTTATGCTTCTGAATCTGAACACAATCAGAAAGATCCAAGGATGCGAATATTGCGTTGGCAATGCTCTTGTGGATGTTGTTTTGAACGTGTTTCTGATCAGATAGCGAAGCAAAGCTTCCAAAATTAATCTTTTGAAGAACTAAGTTCTGAAGACTCTAATGACTTGAATTTATGAAGACTTAACGTCTGAATACCAACTTCCTAAAAGATTCTGAAGACTTACGAGTTATGAAGATTAAGATTCTGAAGAACTAAGTTCTGAAGACTCTGAAGACAATTTTCTATGTGAACAAGGTTTTGAAGATTTTAAGACTTAAAGTTTTGAAGAATGGATCTGAAGAACAAAGTGTTGAAGAATCCGAAGATAATGTTTTATGTTAACAAAGTTCTGAAGACTCTAAGACTTGAAGTTCTGAAGACCATGGGTTTCAAGCCAAGTGTTGAAGTCCTGAAGAACTTAGTTCTATGTGCACAAGTTCTGAAGAATAAAGACTTAGGTTCTTTGAATACCCAAGTAACATTGTTTCTAGTTCATGCGTCATTCATTAATTTATAATCAAAAGCCTCTGAAGTTTAGATAACAATGTTACCGTTGGCAAGGATAGTACATAATACGATAATGCTTTATCCCACTACCTCTCCATTATCTTTGAATTGTGGAAAAGGACAATATATGGTTGTACTATTTGATTCCTTGTGTAACAGATTCCTTAGTATCCAAATTAGGTTGTAACGACTCTTTTTGTGTTTGGATATAAAAGGAAAACATCACATGTTTTGTAATGTTGTTGGTGCAAGTGAACCCAACCGTTGAAGGTCCTGATAGGATCCCAACCATTGTTGGTTTTTCTTGAGTGCAACCTGGTTGATTATCCACAAACTGAATATTCTTCTATATAACGTTGTAGCGTTTTCAAACTGTTGCTGTGTGTATTCGGCCTGACTTGCGTTTTGCTTGTTTTTACTCTGTGTTTTAGTGCGGCTGAGAAAATTTGGGCCTACGACTTGTATGCGGCGTGGAGTTTGATAGCTTGCTGTTGGGCTAGCGTTTGAGGCTGGCCGTGCGAAGGATGGGCATGGCTTGTGATTGTTTTGTCTTGGGCTGCGGCTTGAAGAGGGATAGGAAGCTGCAGCGAAATGTTGGAGTGAAATGCTTGAGTTTTGTTGTTTTGTTGGGCTGCTGGATGCTTCGGATGATACTTGTTTTGGATAATTGGCTGAATTGATGGGCTATCACGTGTGGCTGGAGAGGTGGCTTGGAGTGAGATTTGCTGGATGAAGTTGTGCGCTGGATTGTGTGTGTTGGCTTGTGAAGTGCTTGTGAGGAAAGCTGGCATGGGGAGTTGTTTATTTGTGTACGGTTGCAAGTGGATTGAGGCATGTGAATGGTAGTACAACTTGACGTATTGCACTGGCTTGATGATGTGCGGCTGTATGTTGTAATGTGTGTATGCTGTGAGCTAAAGGCTTGAGATATTACTTGCGGTGAACTGGCTTGTTTTTGTTGCAACTTGTGTACTGAGGCTGATGCAATTTGCAAAATGTGGGGTCAGCTTGTTGTGTTGATGTGGGAAAATGTGAAGGAATTATGGGGTCAATTTGGGCAAGAATTTGGCTTTGAAAAGTCAGCATATTGAATTGACATTCTAATAATAATGGACTAGAAAGAAATGGGCCATGGAGAAAAAGAAAATTGCATATGGACTTGAAAAAATTATGGTCTTGTTATATGAATTAATAATATGGATTTTTAAAAAATGAATTAATTGGGAATGATTTAAAAGGAAATAATAAAAAAATGGATTAAAAGATATAAAAAATGGAGAATGAAAAATATAGAAATAAAAATAACATAATCGGGAATTGGATTAAAAGATAATTGAAAATGGTTATTTGCAAAGGGAAACGAAAAAATTAAAATTTGGAATTTTTGTGAATAAAAGAAATGGATAATCGGTATGAATTAGGAAGTGGATAACAAATAATTGGGTGACAATGCTAAGGGATAATAGAAAATAAAAAGAAATGGTTAATCGGAAAAGGGATGACGGATATGAAATAATGATTTTTTAAGCCCACAACAAACTTCTGATTTTTCTCACAAGCCACTGATGAACACAGTCAATCTTAAGCCACTGAATAGATCACAACTTTGTCACCTAAGCCAACAATCACTTGAATCGTCTGAAAACTGCCCTGATAACCACAATCACTGAAATTTGTCTTGATTATTCGCATTCATGTTGTGGAAAATAAATCCACAAACGAATCACTGATGAACTGATGAACATTGAATATTCGAACCAAATTTCGCACAAAACACTGTCTGATAAACTGATGATTTCCAACACAGCACAACTTAAACTTTGAACACGCATTGTATGAGAAACAGACCACTGGCCCACATAACTTGTAGTTGAACAATCTTTTGATAGCTTGACCAATATTAGGTCAAACGTCCGTTTGAATCGGATCGTGACTGAACAGCTACATCTGAATTGAAATCACAGCCCTGTCTTTGAAATCCTGCAACACAGAAGAAGAAGAAGCAACTGCAACATATTTTTTGTATTTTGGTTAGAAGTTAGTAAAGATAAACATATAACAGAAATTAAATGGTGATCCTCTGCAAGGCATAGACCTGCACCTGAAAAAGGATAAACAACCAGTGCGTGATCTTGTTTGTATGCGAAATGCAGATGAGATGTGAGAAATCTTAGGGTAAAAAATTAGGGTCTGGAAGATGCCCCTATTTAAGTTTCTTCAATCCAGAGATAATGAAGATTAAAATCTTCGTTTCGACAAGATGGAAGATACTTAAATATCAAAAAACCCAATTTTTGATCCTAAGATGCCAAAAACTGGAATGAAATGAGATGAACGATATGGAAATGATATGAAGCAGGTATGAAGCATATGAAATGTATATGAAAGCACATGAAATGTTATGAGGACATTATCAAATGTAGAGAAAATGTGCGACGGCATATGAAATATATGAGAAAATTTATGAGATGACATGAAATGTATATGTAACCAAATAAAATGCAGAGAAATCCATGAGGGACAAGACGACACCTAAAAAGAATAAACGCTGGGGATAAGGAGCATGAAACTCCTAACAAGGAAAAGCAACATGCTAGAGTCCATCATATGACTCAGCTGAGGTGAAAATGTCCAAGAATGGCAATTGGATAGAAAACATCACAACATCCAGGAATGGCACTGAATGAAGTGAGAAAAGTCCCGAAACAGTACACCAAAAGCATCCATAGATGACATTACCGACTTTAATAGGGATATCCGAGAATGGCAATCGGAAAAGGGTAATCACAACAATCTGAGAATGGCGATCAGATAAAAAAATATGAATCACAACATCCAGGAACAGAACTGAATGAAATGGGAGAAAGTTCGGGAAAGCACATCAATTCAATGATGATTCCAACATGAAAATCCGAGAATGGCAATCGGAAGGTAAGTGATCAATAACATCTGAGAATGGCAATCAGATAAAAATGTAAATCACAACATTCAGGAACAGCACTGAATGAAATGGGAGAAAGTTCGGGACAGTACATCAAATTACTGATGATTCCAACATAAAAATCCGAGAATGGCAATCGGAAGTGAAGTGATCAATAACATATGAGAATGGAAATCAGATAAAAATGTAAATCACAACATTCAGGAACAGCACTGAATGAAATGGGAGCAAGTTCGGGACAGTACATCAAATTACTGATGATTCCAACATAAAAATCCGAGAATGGCAATCGGAAGTGAAGTGATCACAACATCTGAGAATGGCAATCAGATAAAAAGTGAAGCACAAACATTCAGGAACAGAACTAAATGAGATGGAAAAAAGGTCCGAGACAGTACATCACATCAATGATGACTTCACTATGGACATCTGAGAATGGCAATCGGAAGGAAATGATCACAACATCCGAGAATAGCAATCAGATAAAATGTGAAGCATAACATTCAGGAACAACACTGAATGAAATGGAAAAAAGGTCCAGGACAATACATCAAATCAATGATGACTTCACTATGGACATCCGAGAATGGCAATCGGATAAAAGGGTGTAATATCTGAGAAGACACAACAAGTAGGTGAAGAAAAAAAAATTTGGAGAGACAGACTAATGCCAAGTACATTGGATTTTGACCAAAAAGTAAGGAGTTGAAAATAACAAGACTTCGAGAAATGCATATGAGGACTAAAACACTCAACTATGCAAATGTAGACAAGACTGGGGAATAAAACACCCAAGGAAACGCATAATGAAGACTAAACACTCAAATATGCAAACGTAAACAAAACTGGGGAATAACACACCCAAGGAAACGCATAATGAGGACTAAAACAGTCAAATATGCAAACAAATAAGAATGGGGAATAACACACCCAAAGAGACAATATGAGAGAAAAATGCTGACAACCAGTTTAGACTCTTAGAGGAGTGAAAAGAGGAAAGACTGATTCCTCAACACAGAAATCACTGCCATTCTGCTCGGAAAATAGAAATGCTATTGCTGAACAGATCTCTGTCACCAGTAAACTGTATCAAGTTGAAAATCTTTTGGGAGAAGTCATACAAAGCCGCTTGGGGATTCTTGAAGAAAAAATTGCCCCAAGTTCAATGACTGATGAATGTAAACTGATAATGGATTCAGTTCCTGACTACTGCTGGAGAAAGTAATCACAACTTTGAAGTAACTGTTGAGAAGAATAAACTGATCATGGCTTCAGTCCTCGAAAGAATGTTGATAACATGAACTGATCATGGCTTCAATCCTTGAGAAAATAACCCAACATGAAACTTGCAGAGAATCTTCTGATTAACCATATCTAAGAATAACTTGCATTGAGCAACAACTCTTGAAACAATAGGAACTGAGAAAAACTTGCCCCTTGGTAGGATCACCGACCAAGTTTCTTAACTGTTTGAAAATTCCTTAATGAAGAAAGTTTATTTGCAAAATAAAAAATGTTTGTACAAACTTGGTAATTTTAATGCAAAATTCAATGCAAAGTTTGAAATCAAGAATCATTTTTTTGAATGAAATTTATTGATGTAAAGTAAATGAAAACCATGTCAAAACACGGTGGTTGAGACAAAATCAAAGATAAAGCAAGTGTAAGAAAACAAATGATTGGTAAAGAACTTGGGAGTCAGTTTACGCAACCTTGTTGTAGTATGCTTTTCAAAAGAAACCTGGATTCAATTAGGACTTTTGAAGGTTGTAACGTGGTCTGGTTCACGGTTTATGAAACAAAGGATATAGGCTCAAAGTTTATTTGTACCCAAACCAACTTCGTGATGAACTCCAGTCCTACATTCAATTAATTCAGCCTATGTATTCAAGTTCCCAGATCTTTGGGATTACACAGATGAAGATGATTCGTAAGCCAAAGGATTTTGAGATATCAGTCACCTCTTCCTTTTCATTATTTCCAGTGAGGACTTTGGTCGACTCAACTTATTTTTGTTGAGGATTTTGATGACATCTTGATAAATCTTTCTTTTTATTATCCCTAATTTTTGCCTGAACTGTGTCATTTCAACTTACAGCCAGCGGGATGCCCCAGTTTTTTGCCTAAGTCTCCTTCATAGGTTTTGACTTAGCGGGCTTTGATTTTTTTTCAATAATTTTTTTTTCAATATCATTTTTTTTTGAAAGATAATGACTGCATGGCTTAATGATTACGAAGAACCATCATTGACTTTTGAATTGAGAAACATCTTCAACACTTCTTTGATGTGTATGAAGAAAAGCTTGAGATTGCAACCTTTGTTGAAAGGTGTCTTGAATGATTCTCTTGTACTTGAATGCACATTCGAATTAATTGAGAACTACCCATCCCCAGGTTAAAATTTAGGGTTTTTTTCGAATAGAAAGAAACTCCAACTTCAAGGCTCAAAGGGGTTAACAAAGGATTAACTTCCTTATTTCTCCAGTGTTTAGGATTTGAAACAATGCCTGTATATCATCAGCCAAGTCTCAATTGAAAGCATACCAACAACAATTATGGGTATCTCGTTTTCATCATCCTCCCTCCAATCATTGTAAAAACTTTGAGAAAAGGTAAATGAACTTGAAATGTAAAGCATAAAGATGCAAATAGTAAATGAAATTGAATCAAAACAAAGTAATGCTCATTTCATTAAAATCAACATGAAAGTACAAACAAATTTAAAATCAAACAACTTAATATGATTGAAGAAAATTGCAAACATAAAGAAACAAATGGCCTAGTGATCAATCAACAACAAGGATGAGCTGTCCCGTCTGATATTCTGGCCTTGAAGAAAAATTGACAGTTGAAGTCTTCTAGAAGATTCACTTCCCAAGCTTCGACAAAGGATTGTTGATAACATTGGGATTAAGGTCATTAAAGTAAAGGATGTTGTTCCTGATAAGTTCATGCACTTTAGCCTTCATTGCAAAGCAATGCTCTAAGTCATGACCAGTTCCACCTTGATGAAACTCACAGCGAAGATCTGATCTATAACCAACTGGAAGAGGATTTGGAACAGGAGGCGGAGGCCTAGTAGTAATTAAACCTTTCTCAACCAAGGAAGGAAACAATTCAGTGTAAGACATCGGAATAGGATCAAAGTTTGGCCGATTGCGATACTGATTTTGTCCAGCAGCAGGAGAAGGAGCCTGAGCTTGAGCTCGAATCTGAACTTGAGCTTGAGCTAGTCGAGCTTGACCTTGAACTTGAGTTTGAGCAGGTTGAGTTTTAACAACAGGAGCAACTGCAGCTACGTATGGTTGAACATATTGTTGTTGCGGGCGATAAGGCCTCCTCTCAGTTGAAACAGCATAAGCATCACCATCTCTTCTCTTGTGAGGATTCCCAAAAGACTTTCTTGCAGCATTAGGAGCTTCAGAATTGGTAATCTTACCTTTCTTGATACCTTCCTCTAGTCTTTCTCCAATAGTGACTAGATCAGAAAAACCAGATGAAACACTTCCTACCATTTTCTCCCAAAAGAACGGTTGAAGAGTGTCCATGAACAAACCAGTTAATTCCTTTTCAGGAAAAGGTGGCTCAACTTGAGCAGCTAGTTCTCTCTAACGCTGAGCATACTCTTTGAACGATTCTTTCTCTTTCTGTGACATATTTTGAAGTTGACGACGGTCAGGCGCCATGTCCAAATTATACTTATACTGCCTTACAAAAGCATCAGATAAATCCTTCCAGCTTCGAATGTGACTCTTCTCAAGTCCAACATACCACTTCATAGAAGCACCACTCAAACTATCTTGAAAACAGTGAATAAGCAGCTTGTCATCCTTAGCATGCGCAACCATTTTGCGACAATACATCAGCAGATGAATCTTTGGACAAGTATGACCATTGTACTTCTCAAATACAGGAACTTTGAACTTATCAGGAAGAACCAAGTCAGAAACCAAACACATGTCAATTGCCGCAGAACCAAAGACATCTTTTCCTTCAAGACCTCTTACCCTCTTCTCGAGAGTCAGGCATTGCTCTCTAACTTCATCCATATATCCAGGTTCACCCTGACTTTCAGCTTGTGGACCAGCAGCTTGATACATGAAAGGAGAATTCTGATAAGTAGTCTGAGCAGTAGCGTGCACAACAGGTTGAGGTTCAACAAAAGTCGGAGCTGAAAAGACTAGTACAACAGATGGACCACCAATCTGACCAGTAGCAGAAACTGGCACATAATCCGGAGGTAACCCATATTCTGTCCAAGTAGAAACCGGTTGCTGAATAACAGGAGGATCAACAACAGCAGTAAAAACTTCAGAGATAACAGTCCTTTGAGGTGGTTCACCTCGAGCAATCAAAACTTGCATCATTTCGGTGAGCCTGGTCATACCGGCTTTCAACTCATCAATCTCCATTCGAACTTCCATGTTATGCTGTTCTTGATGTTCCATTCTCAATCTGATAGCTCTTCGTCTGTTAGCAGCTCTAGTACCGTATCTGTGGTGAGGAGTCAGCTTGACAGATCAACAGACAACTGAGGAAAGAAACAACCGGGATGAGTTCCCACACAACTCGGATGAATGCAAGAATATGCGAAGATGCAATGATATGCAATGTTCACTTCCATTTTCAGAAAAACAACTCGATTATTGCAAACATGGTCAACATCGAGAATATGGTCATGAAAAATCTTGACAAAAAGAGTATTTACTTTTTTTCAAACATTTGCAATAATCGGAATTGTCTTCCTTGAAAAATGGTTGTGACGATGATCATGATGAATATGTAGATGCAACAAACACAAACAAGATCACGCAAAGCACACAGGTTCAAAGATTCGAATCACGAGCATGAAGTCATGGTAACAGAACACCAACCCACACAGGTATGTACTAAGGTTTGTCTTCATCGTACCTGCAAAAAACAAGAAGGGTGCTAACAGAGGTTCCCGGAGTTAACAGCCATCTTTAGAATATCATCGGTACGTTGGATTACTCCCCAACCGATAACATTCTTAAAATAGACCTCGTCTGAGTGTAGTATCGCTTGACAACCACCTTAAGTTTACACTCAGATAGTTTCCGCACTACGTTCCTAAATTGGCTTAGATTGGTTAAGGGTTCTAAGGTCCTCAGTATGATCAGCTCAAGGTTGGAAAATAATGCCACGTACGATTACTCGTCATGACATTGATAGTCCAAGAGAGCCTAACCGAGTGGAGATTATCAAATTGATATTGCTTTGGACTACTCCATCGCATATCGCTTCGAATATCGCCGTCCTATCATAAGTGTCACTCAGATCCGAGTTAGAATCTATCTCACAGAGGATCACCAAAACCAAAACAGAACAAACAAGTAACAAGCAAATCAAACTGAAGCAGTAAACAAATCAAAGTAGGTCGAATCCACTTAGAGATCAAAATTCCCCAGCAGAGTCGCCACTTTTCTGTAGCGTTTTCAAACTGTTGTTGTGTGTATTCGGCCTGACTTGCATTTTGCTTACTTTTACTCTGCATTTTAGTGCGGCTGAGAAAATTTGGGCCTACGGCTTGTATGCGGCGTGGAGTTTGATAGCTTGTTGTTGGGCTAGCGTTTGAGGCTGGCCGTGCGAAGGCTGGGCATGGCTTGTGATTGTTTTGTCTTGGGCTGCGGCTTGAAGAGGGATAGGAAGCTGCAGCGAAATGTTGGAGTGAAATGCTTGAGTTTTGTTGTTTGTTGGGCTGCTGGATGCTTCGAATGGTACTTGTTTTGGATAATTGGCTGAATTGATGGGCTAGCACGTGTGGCTGGAGAGGTGGCTTGGAGTGAGATTTGCTGGATGAAGCTGTGCGCTGGATTGTGTGTGTTGGCTTGTGAAGTGCTTGTGAGGAAAGCTGGCGTGGGGAGTTGTTTATTTGTGTACGGCTGCAAGTGGATTGAGGCATGTGAATGGTAGTACAACTTGACGTATTGCACTGGCTTGATGATGTGCAGCTGTATTTTGTAATGTGTGTATGCTATGAGCTAAAGGCTTGAGATATTACTTGCGGTGAACTGGCTTGTTTTTGTTGCAACTTGTGTACTGAGGCTGATGCAATTTGCAAAATGTGGGGTCAGCTTGTTGTGTTGATGTGGGAAAATGTGAAGGAATTATGGGGTCAATTTGGGCAAGAATTTGGCTTTGAAAAGTCAGCATATTGAATTGACATTCTAATAATAATGGACTAGAAAGAAATGGGCCATGGAGAAAAAGAAAATTGCATATGGACTTGAAAAAATTATGGTCTTGTTATATGAATTAATAATATGGATTTTTTAAAAATGAATTAATTGGGAATGATTTAAAAGGAAATAATAAAAAAATGGATTAAAAGATATAAAAAATGGAGAATGAAAAATATAGAAATAAAAATAACATAATCGGGAATTGGATTAAAAGATAATTGAAAATGGTTATTTGCAAAGGGAAACGAAAAAAATTAAAATTTGGAATTTTTGTGAATAAAAGAAATGGATAATCGGTATGAATTAGGAAGTGGATAACAAATAATTGGGTTACAATGCTAAGGGATAATAGAAAATAAAAAGATTTTTCTCACAGATGAACACAGTCAATCTTAAACCACTGAATAGATCATAACTTTGTCACCTAAGCAAACAATCACTTGAATCGTCTGAAAACTGCCCTGATAACCACAATCACTGAAATTTGTCTTGATTATTCGCATCCATGTTGTGGAAAATAAATCCACAAATGAATCACTGATGAACTGATGAACATTGAATATTCGAACCAAATTTCGCACAAAACACAATCTGATAAACTGATGATTTCCAACACAGCACAGCTTAAACTTTGAACACGCATTGTTTGAGAAACAGACCACTGGCCCACATAACTTGCAGTTGAACAATCTTCTGATAGCTTGACCAATATTAGGTCAAACATCTGTTTGAATCGGATCGTGACTGAACAGCTACATCTTAATTGAAATCACAACCCTGTCTTTGAAATCCTGCAACACAGAAGAAGAAGAAGCAACTGCAACATATTTTTTGTATTTTGGTTAGAAGTTAGTAAAGATAAACATATAACAGAAATTAAATGGTGATCCTCTGCAAGACATAGACCTGCACCTGAAAAAGGATAAACAACCAGTGCGTGATCTTGTTTGTATGCGAAATGCAGATGAGATGTGAGAAATCTTAGGGTAAAAAATTAGGGCCTGACAAACGTAATCAAGGATACAACCATCTGGTTTATGTGTTGATGTTGATTGAAATAACCGAAAGGTTCATAAACACACATACAACCAAGTTGTAAAATGGTCTTTGAACCATGTTGTTCATGTTGTCATACAATCACATAAGATTGATGATAAACAAAAATAACAATGGAATAAGCCACAAAGAGTCTACCTAAATATGTAACTCTTCTAGTTAATTACTCTTTGACAACAAACTGCTAAAAGCAGAGAGATTTTGAAATCACAATGTGCTTAACTTCATATGTTGCAGAAGACTTGCAAAGTCGCAAAAGACAATAGAGATGATCGTGGAAGCTTCAACAACAAATCAACTACTGAAGTGATCATTGGATTGAAGAAGAACATGGGTTGCTGTCTAGAAATGTTCTTATGTGAATCAAGACGAAGAAGTCCTTCTTGTCCCTCAACGAAGATCAAGCTAGGAAAGCTTTTGAAGAAGAAGAAGACTGCAACCTTCAAGTGCTTAATGATGAAGCAACTTGAAGAAGCAGAAGAACACACAACGGAGCAAGAATAAATTATAATATTCTTAGTGTATATTTAGGTTCTTATGATGCACTTAAGTGAGTTTACAATCTTCTTATTAAGAAGCACAACATTTGTAAGAAACCTTTCCCTAAAGGACTTGTGAAGGTCAGAACTTTAGGAAGGCACGAAAGTTAGTGGTTAGTATATTCATAGAACTATGTGTTCTTATGATATGTTTTGGGACTATGGTTCTGGTGCAACTCGGAATGGTTGGTTTTGGAGCATGAAGTCGCAACAATTTTTTGTGTAGTTAGTCACGGCTGCAGGTCATGCAAGAAGTCATGACACTTGGTTTTGTGCAGTTAGTCACGGCAAGTCTCTGCACATGTCCTTCTTAAGTAGACGTTATATCCTGTGTGGTCCCTGAACGATCTATCTTGAGTGGAGATGAGTTAGTCACAGTGCTGCTGTGTGATTGTAATCATGGATCTTGGTTATAGTGGATTAAGCCCTTATTTAAGGAAAAATTACCTTGGAATGTGGACTGTACTAGCTTGAGAAGTTCTCAAGTGAACCAGGATATATTGTGTGTTCTTTACTCTTGCTTTATCCTTTACCTTATTTATGCTTCCGCAACGCATCTATAGCATATTTTGACGCAACTTATCAAAGTGCTGAAAGTAGCTAAGAGTGAAAACCTCAATCCAATCCCACCTTTCTTATGTTTGCTCATACCTTCAAGTGCTTCTTTTGTAATTAGGGTCAGACGCCCAATCAACATCACAAAAAACTTACAAGGTCGGTGAAACCTTAGGTATGTGAGGGGAGAGGTGCAGGCCATGCCCAAGAGTACCCTTGAGATACCTAATAATCATTTTTTACTACCATCCAATGAGACTTAAGAAGATGAGCCTTAAAATGGTACACCTTGTTGACTACGTGCACTATAGTTGGCCTTGTGATGGTGGCATACTACAATGATCCTACAAGATACCTGTAGAGGAAATGACTAGTCAAGGAAGCATATCCAATTTTGGTAAGTTTGCAAGTTGACTACATATGAATAGTCTAAAGGCAAGAATCAATCATACTGGTCTTGTAAAGTAGATCCCAAATGTATTTAGTCTGAGTTAGAAGCAGAGAACCATGAGAAGTCTGCTAGACTTTAATGCCCGAAAAATAATCAAGGTCACCAAGATGTTTTAAAGAAAATGAAAGGTTGAGCTTTGTGATAATGTCCTGAAGTTAAGATTAGAACTACCAATGAAGATTATATCATCCACATACACAATAAGGTATATTGTATGCCCATTTGAAAAAGAAGTAAGAGAGAAGGATCACATTTACTTGCTTTACGCTGAAGGTTGAGCATGGCAGCTTAAAGTCTTTCAAATTGTTGCTTGGGGGCTTGCTTTAGGCCATAAAGAGTTTTGTGTAACTTGCACACAATTGAAGGGTTAGAGCTAAAAAACTTCCTGGTTATTCCATATATACTTCCTTATCAAGCAACCTGTTTGCGAAAGCATTATTAACATTAATTTGTTGGATAGATTAGTGATGAGTGATGGCAATGGTAAAAATAACCCTAATTGTGATGGGTTTGAACACTGGAGAGAAGGTTTATGTGAAATCAAAGCGACACTTGTGATGGAAACCTTTTTCAACCAGCATAACCTTGAACATGTTCATTGTCCCATCAGAATTTTCCTTTACGCTAAAGACCCACTTGCAACCAGTGGTAGTCTATTGGAAGGTAGAGGAACAATAAACCAATTTTTGATTTGGACCAATGCATCATGCTCAACTTGCATCGCAAACTTACACTGCAAGTCAGTAAGAGCCTACTTAACATTTATAGATTCAAAGTTATTAAGCGGTAGTCTTGGCTCAAGTCTAGGTTGAGAGAAACCTAACTTGGCTCTAGTTTGCACAGGGTGTGAGTTAAGTGGTATATGAGAGACAAGTATGATCTTAGGCGGAATGGAAACACAATATGTTGTTGATGAAAAAGACTAAGAGGAACTAGATGATGGTGTATTAGAGCACTGATACAAACTAGATGCTACCTCAGGAGCTGAACCAAAAGATACAGGAGAAAGCACTGACATTGAGGAAGAGTCACTAGCTGTAGTATTTTTTAGGGTGAGAAGACTCAATGGTGGAAGCAGATGGTATAGTTAACTAGTGAGTATCAGAATGACCAGAAGAGAAAGAGGAATAGAGGTGGGGGACATAGGAAAAGGAGATAATGGGAAAGTTTTAGTAGTGGAAATACTTGATTAGGGCTTAGGAAAGAGTTCAAGGTATGTAAACCTATACTGATTGAACAAAATATCCTTAGAGATGTATATTCTACCACTTGAAGAGAGCAACCTATATGCTTTATGAGATGTAGAATAACCAAGAAACAAGTACTCTTGAGATCTTAAATCAAGATTATGAGCTTTTTAAGGTCTAAGGAGATGAAAATATGCATAACCAAACACCCTTACACTACTACAAAACGTGTTAACAACGACGTCATGGTCACCATGGATCATGCCTACACCGTTGTGAAATCTCTAAACTAAGGCGCTATTTTATTATTTTTATTTACTATTTGTATATAACAATGATTGTTTATTTCAATGGTTGTGACATGTTTTGTTTTTTATTTTTTTTAATTCTATATTAAACTTTGGCGCTTCATTATGAAATTTAATTACAAAAGTAATATATCATGTCGGTTGTGGTATATCCACCGTTGTGATATGTATCAAACTTCGATTCCCGACAACTACATCTTTTTTTCCATTTTAAACATATATTTTCGATTTTGTAGTATCAAACTGATGTGTAATTAGATTCGATTCACAACAACTACATTTTTTTTTTAAAAATTTACTTTCCATTTTAAACATGTACTTAATTTCATTTTTTTAGCATTTTCATGTTAATGAGAATAATTTGGTCAAATTAGAAAAATGAAAGACAAAGAGTAAATATAATAAATAAGTTCATTAATATTTAAAAAATGGGAGTACATATATTTTTCAAGGATCATAGCCCATAGCTATAAAGGCATCTTCATAGTCTAGGGGATTGTCCTCACTCCCTTCACCAGAGTTATAATAATATGTCCTTCTCTCCTTCTTTTTCTTTTTCTTTGCATTCTTTGTCTTCTTCTTCCTCACCCTTAACGCATCTGACCTGGTGTTGGCAGCTTATTGGACCTCCTAATTTGGTTGCTGACATTGCTTAGTAGTGATCTCTGTGATATATTTGTTGGCATTCTGATCATTTGTATAACTCATTGTTACTGGATATTATGAAGAAATGTAAAACTGTGTATTTATAGATGAGGATGAAGATGAAAAATATGATACTTTAATGCTTGCAATTATGATAATGTGTAATGTTTGATATTCCCGAACGATAATTTTGATATTTCTCATTATATTTCTTGTTGCATTTTGTTTATTATTATTTTTCTTCCATCTTTTGTTTAAGCTTCTTCCTCCTTGTATTTCTTCTCCATTATTTCACAAACTAGATGAACATGGTGACGATGCTATAGAAAATAAGGTATTATTCGTCTTCAATCTTCTTGTTAGATAGTTCCCATTATATTGTTTGCATCATGTTGGTTGTGTTGATTGTTCTCATTTTTTCAGATTCATCTTCAATGGACCATACTTTGGCTATGGGGCATATTATTTGTTACATATGCTAACAATGTATCTTGTTTTGTTACAATCCCATTTAGGGTTTTATTTCAACTTTTGTTGGTTTTGTTTTGAATACTAACTAATTTTTCTTTATTTGAAACTAGATTTCCGATTCGTGCTCCGCAAAGGTATATTTAAAATAAAATTACATTATTTTATAATAGTTAATATTTAATTTTTATTTGTTTATAAAATTACTTTGTAAGCTATTTATATTATGTTTGTAATTATAGTATTAATTTTTTAATGAGAAATAGTAATAAAAAATGTTTTATATTATTGTTTTTTTAGGTTATCAGAAGATCTATAATGGTTTCATTTATATATTAAAATAAGTAAGTTATTTTTAAGCATTATTATTAAAATATGACTATTTCTATATTAAGTTTAACATTTAACTTATAATTTAAATAAATTTTAATACAAATGAATATAATAGTAACAATAGTAATATCATAGAAATGAAAAAATATTAGGAATAAAAATAGATGTATTTATGCAAAAGTGATAGTATGTGGATAAAATAGATTCATTGTTATTATGTTAAGGCTCAGAATTTGATGACATTGGCAGTTAAGATTAACACCTCTTGGATTTTAAAAGACATTCACCTCTTAAGAGAAACTGCCATGAATATAACTGATTGGAATGAGTTGTTGCAAGTGGGAAAAGCTAAGACTTCAAAAATTTATGCAGAGATTATGAAAGACATACCTGATGTAGTTTGGAGAACTTTGTTCTACAAAAATCCTGCTAGACCTAGGGCTAAGTTCACTGTGTGGATGACTTTCCACAAAAGTTTAGCAACCAAAGATAGACTCACTCGATTTGACTTCATTCAAGCTGGTAACAACAGCTTCTATACGGAGGAAGAAACTTCACATTTTTTTCCAATGTCACAAGATGAAGACGATTTGGAAGAAAATATTATAATAGATGTGCATCAGCAGGGATCCGGGGAATTGAGAGCAGGAAGTGAATTGGATGCTAGAAAAGAACAAATCAAAAGCTAAGAAAGTCATAATTCCAAATTGTGCTTTTTCGGAAACCATACATTAGTTGTGGAGATATAGAAACAACACTTGTTTTAATATGGCTTGCAATGAGGATAGCATTGAAGATCAAATCATAGACAACATCATCTATAGATGTTGGAGTCACCCCAAACTTAGGAAAGATCTTGCTAGTTTCATGATGTCTTAAGAGTTTGGGTCTTGAGTCTTTTTGTCTTTTAGAAAGCTGGACCGGTTGGGTCGCGTTGTATGTATTTGTTTTTGGTAATAAAGTATTTTTGTTTTAAAAAATAATAATAACAATAATAATAATTATTATTATTGTTATTATATAATAGTATATTAAGCTAACACTATTAAAAATAATAATAATACTATAATAAAGTTCAATTAAGACAATTAAAATTTAAAAATTCATACAAATAATATGAATTTTTAACAAATTAATAAAATTCATAAGAATAATATGAATTTTTAACAAATTAATAAAATAAAATTTCATAAAAATAAAAACATAATTTTTTTTAGATATGAATATTGTAACTAAACTATTAATAGCAAATAAGTAACTTAACAAAAATAAAAATATAATTTTTTTAGATATGAATATTGTAACTGAACTCTAATATTAATAGCAAATGTATAACAATTCATTAAATAATTATTTATAGGTTATAGAATCTGAGAAGTGTAACCATAAATAATGAACTACAAAATTTTAAAGAAATGAAGTATAATAATACTCTTATAATAATTAATAATGTAATTTCTTATAGTGTTATTATTTAAAAGAATTGAATAAAATATGAATATGAGTATCATCATTGTAAGTATTGTTAATAAAAATAATATATTTATCATTTATATTAGTTACGTCGTGTCTCATCATTATTTAAATATAAGGACATTTAAAATAAGATAATAGTCGTTGGTGCTTAAATAAGCTATTTTCATGAAAATGATATTATAATTATTTTCATTAAAATTAAACCTGTAATGCCAAAAATTAGAAATTAAACTTAAAATTAGCATTCAATGAAATCAATATTTTATAATTACATTAACAAAATATAAGTTTGATTTCAAAAGAATATAAGTTTCATTTCAAACTTTCTTTACAGTGGCACCAAGTAGTACCGATTGCTCCAAATATATTTATAACAACCTTAATATCAACAACACTCACCATCAAGCAGTTGTTTTTATCTATTAGTCTATAATATTTTAATTAAATTATTTTAGAACTTAAAATTTAAGAAGATCATTTGCAAATATTTTTTCAATTAAGTTATATAATTGATAAGTGCCTTTTTTCCACTTATGATAATTCTTTAAGGTTTTAATTACTTTTGCCATTTTATATATAGTAATATTGATACACCAGTAAGAAAGTTTTTTAAGTGGTATTAGACTGGAGTTTAATTCTAATTCTATTTTTTTAGTTTTTCCAAAATTATAAGCTTTCACATTACAATGCCCACTAATAAAACTAAAACTCAAAATTTTACATAAGAGCTCTACACTGAAGAATCATATCTTCAACGCATCTGTTTGGATATTTAAGCTTTGAAAGTTATTTTTCATTGACAACTGAAGACATCATTGGTTTCCATAGTTTCAGTGATGCTAGAGTCAATAGTAACTACCTCTTACTTGCAAATTTTCAATACAATTGCATTATTCAACACTCTTATAATATAACTCCAAGTTGTGAAACTAGCCCTATTTCACACTATAACATTAGTTACGAACTTAATATTAAATAAAATAATAAGAGAAATAGAAAGACATTATTTCAAAATTAAATAACATAAGGTAGAGGAAATAAGAGAAAAAAGTAAAAATACTTATATGAGTATATGTATTTGTTATTCATCGGTTCCATGGAACTTTAACATAAAACTTTTTTTTCTCTTTAATCTTCCACACACATAAATAGATGAAAATGAAGAAATGCTCTCAACGTATATGACGACTACATACTTGAACAAATGTTTGATTGAATCTATGATATAGATCCAAATGTCATTTATAATTGCAATATAAATTAAACATTCTTGTACATGAAAAATGGAGTGCAATTAGGAAAAGTTGGAAAACATGGATGATGAATATTAATGTTTGTCTCTGGTTTAGTTTGTATATCATGCTATAAAGGGAATGAGATGGTCTTTATATATTAGTTATTGAAATCATGGAATTAAAACTATATTGAATGAGTTTTTTAAGTGAGGTGAGTAAACTGAAACTGCTACACTAAATTAATTTTAATTGATGAATATTAATGGTGGATTGAGAAATATAATGAGTTTACATTATACTAATATACAAAATTATTATTATTAAATTCTTTTAAAATTAATCAATTTTTGAAAAGAGACAATTGTATTTTTTTTCCTCCAAAAAGTCATTGAATTATGTAGAGTTAAGAAGAATATAAAGGGGTATTCTAACTTTTTCAAACAAAGAGAAATTGTCCACCAACTCTCAAACTACAATGGGTTCATACAAAAGTCATAGAAAGATGAGTTGGAGTAGGGATTAGGGAATATCTCCATTGCAGCTCCATTTCCAAACATTAAATTTTACATTTCAAGAAATATTATTCACACTAACTAAAATTGTATTGACTCTAATAAATTTTTAGAACTATTAATTATATAAAATGAAAAATTATTCAAAATATTTTCAATATTATTTTTTATTAGTAAAAAATAGTTATATATTTTCAATTTAATTGATATTTATATTTAAAATAAATATATATTTATAATTATTATTATTATTATTATTATTATTATTATTATTTGAGAATTAAGATTTTTTGTATAAAAAATGAGAATTAGGATAATAAGATATAATAGTGTTAATTGAATATATTATTATTACTATTTATAATTTTGATAGTTGTTTATTATATTATTATTTTTATTATTATTATTATTATTATTATTATTATTATTATTATTATTTATTATTATTATTATTATCTAGATATTAGATTATTATTATTAACAGTAATGGTTTAATATTATATTATTATTATTGTTATTATTATTTATTTTAGTATAGTTTTTGAAAAATTATTCAAAATAATTTCAATATTATCTTGTATTAGTGAAAAATAGTTATATATTTTTAATTTATTTGATATTTATATTTAGAATAAATTTTATATTTATAATTTTTAGTATTATTATTATTATTATTATTATTATTATTTGAGAACTAAATAAAAATGAGAATTAGGATAATAAGATATAATAATGTTAATTGAATATATTATTATTGTTATTATTTATAATTGTGGTAGTTGGTTATTATTATTATTATTATTATTATTATTATTATTATTATTATTATTATTATTATTATTATTATTATTTAGATATTAATGTAACTAATATAGATGATAAATATATTATTTTTATTAATAATACTTATAGCTCGTATTCATATTTTATTAAATTCTTGTAAATAATAACATTATAAGAAATTACATCATTAATTATTATAAGATATTAATTATTACTAGGTAATTTTAGAATTTAATGTGTTTACTCTTCTTTTTTAAAGATTTAATAATTCTCAGAAAAAAATAATAATAATTGTTACTATATAATAATAATAATAATAATAATAATAACATTTTAAAAGTTTAAATTTAAATTTTATCATCATTTTTATTTTTATTTGTAGATTATATAGTAATATAGTAATAATTTTTATTAATTTTATTCATTATGACAGAGATAATAATAATAATAATAATAATAATAATAATAATAATAATAATAATAATAATTATTATTATTATTATTATTATTATTATTATTATTATAGAATTTTAAAAGTTTAAATTTAAATTTTACCATCATTTTTATTTTTATTCATTTTTTAGTTTTGAAGTTTTTAATGTCTTTAATTAAAAAAAAATTGTGTTCATTAAAAATATTCTTCAATTGGACAAATTATTTTATTGGGTAATTTTAGAATTCAATGTGTTTACTCATTTTTTTTTAAAAAGATTTAATAATTCTAAGGAAAAATAATAATAATAATTGTTACTATATAATAATAATAAAATTTTAAAATTTTAAATATAAATTTTATCATCATTTTTATTCTTATTTGTATGATTATATAGTAATATAGAAATATAGTAATAATTTTTATTAATTTTATTTATTGTAATAGAGATGATAATAATAATATCAATAATAATAATAATAATAATAACATTTTAAAAATTTAAATTTATCATCTTTTTTAATTTATTTTTATTTTTATTAGTTGATTATACTATTAGAATTATTATTTTAATAGTGTTAGTTGAATAATATATGATTATAAATTTTCTATATAAAAAAAATGACAATTAGAATATTATTATAATTATTAATTATTATTTATGTAAAATAAATTTTAAAAAATAGAATTAGGGTTGATGTTAGAATAGCTATCAATCTAGAGTTGATGTTAGAGTAGCTATCATGATGACACATGTCTAGGGTTGTCATCGTGACTTCTTTAGATTTAGAGTAAGTAGATAGCTGAAGCTTTATTTATAGTAAAGATGGTACATCATGGTGATGATGGCGGTAGCAAGTGTATAATATGAGTTTATAAGGTACATATATATGTATATTGTTTGTTTCACTATCCTTTTGATATTGTATTTGAAATTTAGTTTATTATATACTATGTATATTGTTTGTTTCACTATCCTTTTATTGAAAATGCAATCATTTAAATTGACATAGAACCCTATAATCTAAAAATTAAGATGTATTTGAAAACCAACTTAAATCGATCAATATTTTTTGAATTGCTTCCATCTCATTTCGGCAAATTTGATGTTCCTTTAACTCATAATATATGGTTCAATGGTCTGTTTGCTTCAATTAATCTATATCTACGTTTCTACTTTACCTCATCCTCTTCACTTATCACGATAAGTCATCATAACAATCTCCATAATAAGTGACGATGATGAGGTACTATAATGAAAGATATAGATGTACTGAAGAAAACAGATCATCGAAACATTTTTGTGTTAAAGAACATAAAATGTGTTGAATGAGTTTGATGTAATTCGGAAAACAGTGGTCTGATTATGTTGGTTTTCAAGAATAGTTTAATTTTCAGATTATATAGTTTACCAATTTAAATGGTTGTATTTATTTAATTAATGTATGGTTAAACAAGCAATATATATTTGTTTATAATAAACTAAAAGGAATATTTCATGATGGTTGAAACTCATAACCGTTGTGATATTCTATATATATCACAACGGTTGAAAAACATAACCGTTGTAATATAACGTGCGCTTTCCATAATACAACAACGGTCTCAGGACCGTGATTATAAGTAGCATACTTATGACAAGACTCTACATAACAACGCTCTCGCATGCGTCATTATATGTCATTCTCAACTGTTGTTAAATGGGTTTTTCGTATTAGTATTAAAAGTTTATGACTAGGCTTAAGCTTGGACAATAATGTATATGGTACTTGAAAATTGATGGTGAGTGAGGATAACATGTTAATAACGTAAAAATATTTTGAGAAAGTATAATACCAATAGGTAAGGAGAAAATAAACTTAACTTAGTAGATTCAAACCAAGATAAATAATGTGTCTATGATTTCTCTCGACCACACAATTTTGGCGATATGTGTGAGGACAAATAACCATATGAACAATGCTAAATTCAGTGAGAAAGTTAGTGAAGGGTCTGAATTTCCTGATAAGTGCTAAATTGTGTTAATGTGTAGTTTAGTTTTTGGCACTTTTCTTGATCTTAAATTGTTATCTGATGTTTTTTCCCGTTGTTTTTGGTAAATATTTGTAGTATAGTTTAAATGCTTTAATAGTATCACTTATTTAAATTTTGTTTTTATATTTGTAGGTTTTGTCGTTGGATTGGAGAGCACAAATCAAGGGAACATTCCTTTGAAGACTTTTGAAGAAAGTCAATTTTAGAAGCTCGCTACTAGCTTGCTTAGTGAGCTCCTAGTGACCAACAATAGCATAAGACAGAGAGTTGCTCACTTAGCGAGGCCTGATACTTGCTTAGCAAGTTAAGACGGTTTGATCAATAAATGATAGCTCGCTTAGCGAGCTCCTGCTCGCTTAACGAGCTCTGCGTATTTCAGCCCCTGTATAATGGGTTGAACAACATTTATTGTGAGTTAGACACTTTTTTTTAAACACAAAAACCCTAAACTCAATATATTTCCTTGTTTTCGAAGATTCGACGCATCAATTGTCGAGAGATCATCTTTGATGCTTTGTCTTCTTCATCTATGGCTAGCTAAGCTCCTTGTGTGTCAAGATTAGAAGGTAGGTAAATCTTTCCTTTGTATGTATAGGTGTTGATCATTGTGTATGAACTTGTGATGATAAATATATGGTGAAAAACTTTGTCTTTATGATATATTCCTTGTGTTTCTTCATGATTGAGAAATGTGTTCCACACTTTATATAGGTTTTTCATCCATCAAAGAACATAGGCTAGAGATAGTTATGAGACTTGATGTTCACTTTGTATTAATCTTGAATGTTGTCATTTAGATAGATTGAGTGAGAGATCATCAATGGATCAACATGGTAAAACTCACAATTTGTGTTAGAAATAAACATTTTGAGAGGATATAGTGATTACGTTTATCGTCTAAACAAGTTCATCCGCGTGATCGATTCTATCCATGCAAAATGGCTTGTCGAACCCTAATCTTAGCATGTGTTTTATAAACTTTCAAATCCCGATAATTTTTAGTGTTAGCTTTTTAATCTGTTATGCAAACGAAACGAAACGTTACTAAAAATCAAAACCCTCTTTGTTACTATTAAGTTTGAAACTAGCGCGATTATAGAACGGCGGTGATATCACAAAAAATATATGTGGAATGATAACTAAAACCCTACTTTATTTGTACTCCAACATTTCCCTCCCCAATTAGATTACAAAACTTTGATTAGAAATCCACGTCGAAGCTCAACCATGTATTTGAATTGTTTAAAAGTATAGAGAGCTTTATCCTTATATTTAAGTAGTTAAAGCCAACTAAACTTGGAATGGGCGTCTATAAAGGACATGTAGTAATTACAACCAAAGGTGGAGGATTTAGGAGATGGACCCCACAATCACTAAAAAATAGTTCTAAAGGTGTAGAGTGTGTGGTGTGTGAAGTAAAAGAAGGAAATCTACGAGCTTTGCCCATAAAATAAGCAAAACAAAACAAGTTATTTTCTTTAAAATGAAAAGGAATATTACAATCTTATAACATAAGTCTTAATGAATTCACACTAGGATGATCTAGTATACGGTACCACACATTTGGCAACTTAGAGTCTGCACGTGTAGAATTAATACTAGGTACCTTGCACATTGTTATTCATAGACAAAGTAGGAAAATACATGAAAGTGGACTTAGCAGTAAGAGACATAGCTATAGGGGGAACTCATAGATCCCATCCCTCCCAAAATGACCTTCAAGGAGGGTAGCATCAAAAACTTATGAATTTATAAGATATTTATCAACAGAAAACAAGAAATAAACATTATTATCTTTGGGAAATTGACTAACACTCACTAGGTTTTTGGTTATGTATTGAACTAGAATAAGCTTATGGAGTGTGAGTTGTGTGTGAGGTTGAAAAGGAGGAAAAAAGGAGTTAGAACCATCATAATTCATATGCAAACCTTGCATATTGCCAATGTAAATTTGGTCATGTCATTTAAAGGGAAAGACCTTTAAAGATTATTGGCATCATTAGTCACATGACAGGAACACTTGAGTCAATGAACCAGGATGTTGATGTGGAAGGAAAAGCATTGGCAACAAATGTGTTTGGAGGTTCTAGTAAAGAAGGTGTATGCCTCAAGAGACGAGGTTGTCTGTTCAAAAACATTGTTGCCATAAGGATAGGGATAACCTTTCCATGAAGACTGATTGATACCATAAGCATTGTTGCCACTGAAGGAATATGGTTGAAAAAATTGATTGAACATGTGCCAGCAGTTGAAGACTGAATGACCAAACCTAGAAAAAACTTGGCACTATACCAATTTGATCTCTACCTCTTCCATTACTGTGACAAAAGACTTGATAATTGTTAAGTGCCAAAGTTCCGATATATTTGGTAATATTTTGTGGAACTTTCCAATTGTTTGTTTTATGTTTTAGTAGTAAAGCAATATGTTTTAGTGTAAATACATAAGTTTGCGATTATGCTTGTTCATTTCTCGTATTATGATCTTTTGTATATTATGATATGTTTTCTTGCTTTCTCTTATGCTTGGAGCCTATGGATGGTGAATGGAAGCATTAAAGATCATTTTCAAAGAAGTTCTGCAAGTACTAGTGTGCTTAGCACGCTCTCTATGAGCTTTCAGCGCACTTTCTGGACTAGAGGCAATAGCTTTTGGAGTTCCTCGCGATGGATCGCACTTAGAGCGGTTTAAGGTGGTTTATGTGTATTTTAAGTAGATCGACACTTAGCGCAATCTGAGCATGCTTAGCGCGGTTCGCGTCATTCCAGCCCCTGTTTAAGTCACTTTTCAGCATTTTTTAGGTAATGTTCTTGGGGCTTTTTGCTCCCAACTTCGTCACAAAGATTCTTTGAGGAAATAAGTCAGAAACAACACATGGAGGATGCATCTTGAAGATTCAGAGTCCAATCTCCTTCAATAAGAGTTGACAATCCGAGAGATGTTTGTTCTTCTTCTTTCTTCTCTATGTATTTTGCATTTGTTGAGGTTGTTGTATGTATTTCTTACTTTGATTGTATGTGTATCTATGGATATTTGTATAAAATCTCTTTTACAACTCTTAATTGATGTCATCTTTGATTTAATCTCTATATTAATGGGTTTGATTCGCTATAGAAATATACTTTTCGAACTCAACCTAAGATGATTATCTATTGGCTCTGGGAAATGGTTTAATACTCACGTGTGTGTCGGATCTCAATGATTCGTGTTGTTTTGTCGTGTGAGACATCACATTCGAGAGAATGCGGTTGATCTCTCAGACTTCGTGTTATACATAACCTCTGTCTGTAAGCAATACATAGGGATCTTGACGATTGATATTGGTTGTGTGCATTTGATCCATAGATTTTTTAGTACTTTATGGGTAGAATGAAATACAACTCCTGACGGGTTATTTCTCAAACTTTATTTACTTGTCATTTGTTTTTCTTTTTACATCTTTAATCCCAAACCATTTTAACCCAAGCTTAGAGACTAAGAGATTATCAAACGATATTTTTTCCCTCACACTAATCCTTGTGGAAACGATATAAATCCCAGAGGGAATCCTTCTGAATCTAATTTTTTCTTGCCGCTTTACCTCTTCAACAAAATTGCGTCGTTGTCGGGGATTGGTTTTGATATTGAATTGTATTATGATATTTTCGATGTTTTGGAGCTTTGTACATAATTGTCTATATTGTACATATGCTTGTATAGATAGTTATTTTATTCTTTCTTCCAATATGTTTGTTCAAATGTTGTATATATTTTGTTCCCATAATGTTTGTTCAAGTATTTGGTTAGGACACTTTCTTTAGGTTGGCACTTTGACAAAAGCATCTTCATGTCTTGAGGAAGCTACTAGATAAGCATAATAAAGGTGTCGAGTTAACAATGTGAAACAAGCGGTTGTCGGGAGGCAACCCAACGGTTTTTAAGTTTTTTTTTAAGTTTTTTACATTTAATAGTATAGTTAATAAAAAGTGATAATGGATGGACCACGCGAGATAAAGAACTTGAAAAATTAAGTTTGCCTATTCATGCTTAGCACGCGTAGATGGCGCTTAATGCGCCTTGTTTTGTGTGGGAAAAACTCTCATTTTCCATCAACTTTCACTAATTTTGGTCTTTGTGTTTAGCTAGTTTTATTTCAATTTTGTTAGGTTGTTAGAATAATGTTTATGTTTGCTCTCAAGTTTCTTTTTAGTAGCTTGAGGATGCATTTTGCAATTTATCAAGTTTGATCGTTTCAACTTGTGAATGTATGGTAATGATATTGTTTGAAGTTAGTACTTTGCAAGGTACTCGTTTATCGTTTTCTATAGCATAACAGGATTAGGAAACATATACTTTATACAAATATCATGACATTCATTCTTTTCCATTAACTATTCACGAAATTAATCACTTTAGTTCCAAACCCCAAATGTGAGGAGGCTTTCCATTGTTCACCATATGCAGGAGATCAACATTCTTGTTTTATTTGGATTTTATTATGTTTAATCTTTTGTTTATGTTGATTGTATGAAATCATGAAAATGATCAATACACATTATTTCATTTTGAGCACAAACGCTTGGTCAAATAGTATCTTACCTTGTGAGTGAGTGAGAATTTATTCACCCCCTTTGAGCCTTTTCTTCAATATCCATGTTGTATTTAAACTTTGATGCTTGTCCATGAGTATTTAGTTCATTTATTTTTAATGGATTTTGATTGTTTTTTTTTCTTGAACCCTCGTCCATATTTTGTGGTTTGAATTTTTACCTTACCTTAGAAAGTAGGGAGTATTCACATTACATGTTTGGTTGTATTAAAGTTGTGGAGAGAAGGTTGGTTGATATGAGGTTGAGAAGTTAAAAAAGAAAAAGAAAAGAAGAAAGTGAAAAAGAAAAAGAAAAGCCTTTAAAAAGGAAATAAAAAAGGGGGTATAAAATAATTGTGTTAAATAAGTTGTGTGATTGGTGTGACAAATTGGGATAAGAGAATAAGTGTGATTGAAATTGTGGTGCTTGAGACTTTGTAGATTGATCACTCCCTTAGGATTAGGCAAGTTGTTATTTCAATTACCTTTAGAAATTGCTCATTATTTGTAAACAAAGCCACATTACAACCTTGAAAATCCCTTGTGATTCTTGCTTTTATGTTTTCAATATGAGATTTTGGATTAATGCATAATTTAGTCTTTTGTTTGCAAGATTGTTGAACGAGTGTCAAGTCCCTCGTTTTTGTGTGTTTTTCATTTCTCGATGAATTTTTGCTAGGTGTGATTCATGATTGAACATGTATTGTTTTAGATGGTTTTGTATGCTTTTTGTGCTTATGATTTGTTTCGTTTTCATGTTGTCGTTGTAGTGTAGTGGTAAGTTTTTCCTTGCTTGTATGTGTTTGTATTTGAACCATGCATTTTTTTTATTTTCCAAAACTTATTGATCCATGATTTCTTGATAATTACTTTAGTTTCTTTGAGTTAATTAATTATTGTTTAAGGACAAACAAGTTTAAGTTGGGGAGAGTTGTTGAGTTCCAAAATATCGATATATTTGATAGTATTTTGTGGCACTTTCCAATTGTTTCTTTTATGTTTTAGTAGTAAATCGATATGTTTTAGTGTAAATACATAAGTTTTAGTAGTCAGATCTTTTGTGAATTTTGATAGGTTTTATTGCTTCCTTTGATGCTTGGAGCCTATGGATGGTGAATGGAAGCATTGAAGATCATTTTCAAAGAAGTTTTGCAAGTAGCGCGATTTCTGGACCAAAGGCACCAGTTTTTCGAGTTCCTCACGTTGCAGTCGCATTGGATCTCACTTAGCGCGATTTAAGGAGGTTTATGTGTATTTTAAGTGGATTGACACTTAGCGCGGTCTGAGTGCGCTTAGTGAGGCTCACATCATTCCATCCCATATTCAAGTCACTTTTCAGGCATTTTTTTAGGTAATATTTTTGGGGCCTTTTACTCCCAACTTCATCACAAACATTCTTTGAGGAAATAAGTCAGAAAAAACACATGGAAGATGTGCATCTTAACGATCCAGAGTCGAATCTACTTCAATCGGAGTTGATAATCTGAGAGAAGTTTGTTATTCTTCCTTCTTCTCTATGTATTTTGCATTTGTTGGGGTTGTTGTATGTATTTTTACTTTGATTGTATGTGTATCTATGGATATTTGTATAAAATATCTTTTACAACTCTTAATCTATGTCATCTTTGATTTAATCTTTATCTTAATGGGTTTGATTCGCTATAGACATATACTTTTCGAACTCGACCTAAGATAGTTATCTATTGGTTGTGGAAAATGGTCTAGTACTCATGTGTGTGCCAGATATCAATACTCAGTGTTGTTTTTTTGAGTGAGACATCACCTTCGAGAGAATGATATTAATCTCTCGGACTTTGCGTTAGACATAACCTATGTCCGTGAGCGATACATGGTGATTTTGACGAGTGGTCTTGGTTGTGTGCATTTGATCCATAGATTTTTTAGTACTTGATAGGTAGAAGGAAATACAACTCCTGACGGGTTATTTCTCGTACTTTATTTACTTGTCATTTGTTTTTTATTTTTACAAATTAAATCCCAAACCTTTTTAACCAAAAATTAGAGACTAAGAAATTATCGAACGAGATTCTTTCCCTCACGCTGATCCCCGTGGAGACGATATAAATCCCAAAGGGAATCCTTCAGAATCTAATTTTTACTTGCCGCTTTACCTCTTCAACAATAATCAGTTTCATGATTATGAGTAGCCACGTGAGATTGGGAGAACTTATAGCTGGAAATTTGTGAGTCATTTGTAGGTGGGGTAAGAGGTGCAATGTAGGTTAAATTAAGAGACACTAAATCAGGAATTAAATTCTTTTTGAACTTGTTAAGACGAAGCTCATAAGAAACTAACCGATTGTTCACTTCACAAAGGTCCATAACACCAAACTTGCTTTCAAAAATAGATACAACTAGTGCATAATCAGCAAACAAACCTTCAAGTATCACATTTATGTGATGAGAGCATGGTATGGGATCGTTAGTAGATGTTAGGGAATAAAAAATGGTATGAAACTTGATTAAGTAATTTTTAATAGACATAATGTTCAGTGTAATAGCATGCAATTCAAATCTTAACTAAGGAGGTCATGCACATGTTCTCTTTTAAAAACAGTTAAAGAATCGATCCCATAGTAGATGCGTGTACAAGCAGCCTAACACACAAGAAATTATTTCAATAGAAATAGTTGATTGAAGCCAAAATAACAACATCTTATCCCTTTGAAGCTACACCGAAGACTTTAGATTAACAAATCCAGAATTTTGGGACGCATCATACACAAACTGAGGGGGAATTCGCGTGCAAACAACAAACTCTGTGAGATCATACACGTTGATGTAAGGTTTGACTTGTTGGGACCAAAGGTGAAAATTATTTTCAACGAGCTTTTGTTTAATGTTTGCTTGTAAACACCTCATTAGTTAATGTTTCACTTCCTCGCTAAATCGACCCTTACTCTAGTGACTTTTTAAGGGTCGTTCCTTACATTGAACTTGATGAAATCTTGTTTTGGATATGTATGCTTAACCATTTATATAGACTCAAAAGCAAATGATTTTTTTTTCATTATTATCAATGTAGTGTGGTTCTATTATAACATATAACTCAATCGGGTCCACACCCTCAACTTCGAAGGTAAAGGTTTCCTTTAGTTTCTAGTATATTTCAAGTTAGCCTTGAGCATAACAACTTCATTTATATTAGTATGGAACTATAATTTCGATTGACCACTGAGGAATCGACGCATAAATCATCCAACATCATCCACTCAACTATGCAGTTGTAAATGGACTTTCTTCAAATCCCCAAAAATATTACTTTCAAAACATTAATACTCTCATTTTTTCCAGAAATATTATCAACACCTTAGTGTACCCTAAGGCTTGGTGTCTGATTCATCAAACCTTATAGGTATCCTCCATAGTATGGCTGTAGGTGGCGCTCAAGCTTCATGGAACTAAGTAAATTTATATAAATTATGTCACTAGAACTCCCATAGTCAACAAATAACAAGAAAACGTCAAACACCATCATTGTATACTTCATCATCAAAGGGATGTGTGGTTTGGTACGTCATTGATCATCTCATCTTAGTAAAGGAGAAAAAGGGTCCCATTCTCTTCATCCTCAACTTTGATTTGTCCATTGATGTGGTAGCCTCATTTTTCTTCCTCTTAAGTGAGTAACACATTTATTATTTAGGTTTAGGGAAACCCCGATGATAAAAAATGTGCAACCTGAGAAGCCACATATTATTAACTCGTGCTTCGTCGGGCATTAATGGGTAATTTTTCCCAAGAAATACAAAATTCTCCCCTAATGTTTGCCACAATATGAAAATTGTATTATCGATAGAACGATCAGCCGATGAGATTGGGTTCTCAAGAAAAAAATCATTGGCTTCCTCACCTTTTTCTGACTTGATTATCTTTTACGGCCATTATGGCCTTGAACTCGCTCTATTTTCCACCTAAATGGTTTTTAAAAGGCTTCTTAATAAACTATAGATGTACCACATAGAGAAAACTCTTCGGAAAATGTAGTCTTAAATATTTTTATTGAAGTAGAAATAAAGTGGAAACATTTAAGAATGACTCTCACAGACAGTGCTAAATGATTTAGAATGGGCATTCTTCTTCCCGTGTTACTAATTGAGGATCTGATGACAAACATTGGAACAATCATCAAGCTTTAGTTTGACAATAGGTAATGTACCTATAAATTCTTGGACACTTAATTTTGTAATGACTCTATGTGTGAGGTTTTAGGTTAGAATAATGTGTACTTGAGGGTGATTTTATTTTTTACCTCTTTAGTACATCCTTAGGGTTTAAGGTCATATAACCTTCCATGGTGGGCACATGTCTCATATTGTATTTGTCAACATATCATATGACATGGTTATTGAATGACCCGTGATAGTTGGGCGACCTTGATCTAGTATCTTTTTTGGGAGTGTATCTTTTGGACATGTTTATCCAATGACTTCAAGTGACCCGAAATCATGTGGGTTGGGCGTCGACCCCGACCAAAATATATCGCATACACAAATCCATGTCTACTAAACATACCAGTAATATAAATGAAGTAAAAAAAAACAAATATATCTAACAAAATTTATTTAGTAGTTCATGTACATCAGACAATATAAAGTTTAAACATATCACACACATTTTAACTTTAGTAGGTGATGTGTAAAAAAAAATAGTACGTGATTCACATCTTTTTAAATGATATAAAACCAATGAATTCGGTGGTTTATATCCTAGAACTTTTAAAATATGCATTTATTTTAACTAAATAATAATGAGTATATATATATATATATATATATATATATATATATATATATATATATATATATATATATATATATATATATATATATATATATAATTAAAAATTTATTTGATCATTTTTATATATGCTACAAATAATCATATCATGATTATAACGAATTCACTAAATTAAAACAAAAAATGGATCAAGTAATGTAGTGGCTAGAATTCATCTTTAAAGGTAAATTATTGAGGAATGCATAAATAAATGGGATGTCACGGATTCGAATCTTCACCCCTATATCTTATGTTCCTATACAACTGTTAATTGAGTTGATTCAACTTGACAACAAATTATAAAATATCGTTTAAATAACTAGATAAATATCGGCTCATTTTTCAAAAATGTATATCTTTTGAGAAAGTAGGATATACATTGAAAGTGTAAATTAATTTTACATTGTCAACCTATCACCATCGTGTATTCCACCAAATTAAACTGTGATTTTTAAATTATTAGTGTGACATAGCTAAGTGATGAATTCCTATTGAATGACAATGTAAAACTATTATACTTTGTCAATGCATAACCATTAAACATATATATTTTACTCACTTGTCAATACAAATTTAGTGATGTGGGCATCTCCCAACAACATTTTTTATCTTTAGTATTCATGTATATTTAGAACATTACAAAATAATAACTAACATGATGAGAAACACTTGTCTTATCCATCACTATCAGATTCACCAACCATGTTGATATCAATTATCATAGCAATAAATTTATCATCAGTCAGGTGAACCTTGCATTAGGGTAGCACCAAGTTTAGGTATGCTTCTACATTGTAACCTGGTTTTCCCACAATTGTAGCAAGAGAAAATATCAACATTATGTCTTTGTGGTGATGGTTGTTGCCTAGTAATCAAGGTAATTAGAGTCTTTGAAGGGTTTTGTTTTTTAATTTGGTTTATAATATTGTGATTTTGATTCTTTAATAGTTTTTTTAGATGACATCAAAACCACAATGAATTTATTTTTATTATTTGAAACAACCAAGGCCTTTTCTTTTTGATATTGTCTCTGAGATTCTTCTTCAATTTGGAGGCAAATAATCAGATTATCGATTAAAAATTCTTGTATTTTATGGTGAAGCTAATTTTTAAAATCTTTCAAACTAAGGGGTAGGTTATTAATAATAAAAGCAATTCAAAAGTTCATCTAAAGGCATACCTTCAGTGGTGATCTCATGAGATTATTACTTTTTTTAATTTCATGACATTGAAACTCCATAGATCTTTCATCATCCATCTAATACTCTATGTCAACTAACATCATACTTATTTTCTCCAACCTCTTTAGTATCACTCTTATTTTTCAAAGTCTCTCAAACATATTTAGCAGTATCATAACTATTCTAATAATCATATAGATCATTTGCGAGTCTGTTATGAATATGATTTTAACAGAGATAATCATTTTCTCTCCATAAGATGATTTCTTTCCTTAGGTGTAAATAGTTTTCTTTAATATGTGCTGCAAATTTAGATTCATTAAAATTAAATTTTCTATATGAATCCACAAACTTCTTATCGTTAGTTTGCTCATTTGAGCACTACATTACTGTAAAATATACATTTGGTAACATTATATTAATATGAATCTTTTGTCAACCATTATTATATAGATTTTTTAACGCGCCTAATTTTTATTTTATTTTATTAAAAGATTTTTCATCATGGTTCTTAATAACAACCATGGTGAAAAGTAGGAAGGTGTAACTTTTAACTACGATTGGAATTCCAACTGTAGTGAAAAGTGGCGTCAGGTCATGGGTTCAAATTCCAGCATCAATATTTTTGGTTTTTTACTTATTTTAAAACCATTTTTCACAACGGTTGGAATTCCAACTGTGGTGAAAAGTGGCGTCTAGTCATGGGTTCAAATTCCACCACCAACATTTCTTTAAACTTATTTTTAAGCCATTATTCATCATGCTTGGAATTCCAACCGTGATGAAAAGTGGCACCTTCTTATTTTCTTAAAAGATATATCTCTCTTAATTCTTTCACTTTTATCCTATAAGTAGTTAGACAAACTTGATCATCTGCCTCCAAACTTCTTCCATTTACGAAACATTATTCCTCTACTAAACTAAACTTGAAAATATCATTTCTTCCATAAACCAAACTAAAAAATATTTCTTCCTGTAACACGGTGGGAGAGCTGACTTTAGTTATGTTGCGGATAGCAAGAGTCGCCACCGACTTTTATTTTATCCAAAGGAAAGGCATAAAAGAACAGGAAAGACCTTTTAAAAGATTTTTGGGTCCGGGGGGTAGGTTATGTAAAGGGAAGGTGTTAGCACCCTTTACATCCATGGTTATCCATGGGCTCTTAGTTACTTAGCTCACTTTAAAATGTTTTTGAAATGTGAAGTGTGTGGATAAAAATTTTCTCAAGTATTTTATAATGATCCATGTACGGATGCGTATAAAACCTTTGTTTTGAAAATTGTTTGAAATGTATGAAGTGTTTGAAATGTTTTTTTTTGAAGAGTGAGCAAGTATCTAAGAGGAACCTACCCTAAGTTTAAGTCTTTTCTGTTCTTGAATCCTTTAAATGGTAAGACTATCCCTATTATTAAGGAATAGGTAGTCATTACCTTGGATGTGAGGGACAACTGAAGGGACATCTGTTATTTAGGCAACTGTGGGGTGTATAAGCAATTCGAAGGGACTTATCATCTTTATTCGGAAGGGACAAGATCATTACGAAGGCAACATTCGAAGGGACTTGATCTTTTTATCTGTTTAGGGACTAGATGATGTGAGATGAGGGACTTTGCTTTATACACCCTACTTGACCTTTTGTTTAGGCAACATGAGAGGTATCCTTAAGGAAGTGAGATGGCGATCAAAGATCGACTTACGTGTGTGAGTGTACAATTTTAAATATTTATCTTTTACATTAGTGATCTAAATTAATTTTAAAATACAAACATGTTTCACTCCCTATTTTACTAACCATAGCATTTAAACATAAATATTAAATATTACTATTACAATATTACATAAAGGAAACAATTACATAATAATAATAATTAAAGCAAATTAAATAAATAAGCAAAAATAAATAATAATAATATAATTGGGTTAGTAAAATAATAATAATAAATCACAATATATAAATGGGGTTAGTAAAAATAAAATAAATATGAAAATAAATAGCATTAATTAATAAAATAAATAAGAATATTAGCATAATAATTAAAAGTTCAATTTTTTATAAACAATTATTATTTAAGATTAAGAAGAAAATATAAACAATTATATACTAATTATTATAAAATTTTAAATTATATACATGTTATAAAAATTAAGTTAATTATAAACATATTATGAAAATAAATTATATTAAATTAGCAAGTTTTAATTATTTTTAAGCATATATTAAAAATTATTTACATACAAGAATTAAATTATAAACAAATTATAAAATATATACATGATTAAGGCTTATAAATAATAAATTAAAAAAAGTTATAATAGAATTAATTTTTAGGTAAAAGAAAATTAGGGTTTGAAAATATTATTAGGGTTTATATTAAATTAATTAGGTTTTTACAAAAATAAACAATTTTTCTAATAAAATTTAAAAAAAAAAGATGAATTATAAAATATGATAATAATATAAACATTCTACATTTTTTATTATTTAAATTTGTTTAATTATAATATAAATTAATAAAATAATAAAAAAAACAGAGAAAAGAGTGAAAAAGCAAAACCTACTTGGGCTGGGATTTGAACCCAGTCCCTAAGCTTTCACCCTCAAGACCAGCACTCCCACCACTGGGCCATGCGCGCGCAGGTGTTAGCAAACATACTCCATTTGGTTTTGTTGCTTAACCTGGAAAAAACATGAAAAAACAAAACAAAGAACACAAAAAGGCATGGGGGGAATTCGAACCCAGGACCTTTACGCAATACACAAACACACTTACCATTCCAGCCGGGAGGGCGCAACTGATGTTACAACCAACACAATTAATTATATATTAAGTTTGATAGTTAATTGAAAAAAATAAGAAAAGGGTGGTGAACCCAGGATTCGAACCAAAGACCTTCAGGTATAACACAAGCGCTCCTTACCACTGGGCCAACACTGCTGTTGTGAAACAAATCAGAAACAATTACATAAAATATTATATCACACATTCAAATTATGGAATTCGCGCCAGGGCTTCGTCTTCCTCCTTAGTACCTGCGTTTTTTGCTACAAAATTAACTATGAATTTTCCTGCGAATTTTTAAACACAGGAAACCTGCGAATTTGCAACACCATCAAAACAGTTCAATTTCTCAAAATTAATTAGTGTATCATGATCCTTAAGCTTCGTACAACACAACCATGTTTCCAGAATTCATTTATCTATGATAAATCAAGAAGCCCTAAAGCTTGGCCAAAACCCTAAATATGGCTAAACTCGTTCTAGGCAGTGAAACTCCAATCCATTTATCCAGAAAGCTTCAACACAATGAGACTAATCAAATTAAACAATCAAAATCAATTAATATGCAGCAAATTCATGGAATCAAAAAAATCAAATATGAGGAATAAAACGACTCGGATTTCTCAATATGTCATGTTATGGAGCAATGTGATGGATGGTTTTGATTCAGGGATGCTTGAGGAAGCTGATAGTGTCCTTAAAATACCTTAACAAGCCTTGTAATGAAGAAACCGAATTGAAGTTTTTGGTGATTTTTTGGATGTATGAACTTACTCTTTGAGGCAGGGAATTCGTGTTCTTTGCATTGAGTTATGTTGTATACTTATACTAGACTGAATTAGGTGAAAAATATTGGATCATTGTGTGGATTGTTTTGATTTTGGAGATTGAAAAAGATTGGTACTTAAATTTCAAATATTCTTGAATAAGACCTTTCTATTTCAAGCCAATCTTCATCAATGTTGTATCAATTCAATCCAAATTATATTCATGACCTTCTAGAACAAAAAAATATTTTAAATCTTCACATTTGATATTTTATTTAAATTTAAAATGATTTTTAATATAAAAAATCATAATAAATAAATTAAATAAAATAAAATTATGAAAATATCAAATAATTTTCGTGCATGATGTCATGAATCACTTTGGGTCACAAAATGTTCAGCCCATTTAGAAAAATTTGGTTCTAAGACCCTATTTCCTTCATAAACCACCCAAAAATTTCCCAACTTTGCAAGGGCACACATCCTTCACTTTTAATGCTATGAGGGTGTTATTGGACATTTTGGAAAGCTTGAAGAGTCCTCTAACTAACCCCATTAGTTTCATGTCCATATCATTTACCATTCTCAAGTTATACCCTTTTGAAGTTGTTGACTTTTTGTTGACTTTTAAAAGGACCTATAATGTCTTAGCTCATACCTTCCAAATGAAGCATTTTTGGGCTTGGCTTGTGAGACACAAAGTTGTAGAGAATTAAATTTCCTTAAAAATGAGCTTTGGATGGGAAAAATGTGATGAAGTATGTGAAAGTTATGGCTGGTCAAAGTTTAGTTGACTTTTCCTAAGGAAACCCTAATTTAGAAACCTCTGATTCTTGATGATCTTAAATATCCTTGATGAATCATGATCAACCCTTGATCAAATGATGAATTTTACTTCATATACTTGATGTTGGCAAAAAATCATGAAGTTTGACTTTGGTTTGACCACAGTTGACCTCTGTTTGACTTTTTAACTGCTTTGACTGATTTTGACTTATCTGATCATCTGACTGAGCAAACTTTTGAGAAAAGTCTTGAAACTTGTCATGGGGGTTCTTAAACACATATAAGATGTTATGAAGCTCACTTGAAGTCTTGGAAGTCTATTTAGCCTGATTAAAGTCAAAACCCTAGTTTTGGATGCACTGCTTAGGAGAATGCCTTGCCTGAGGGATTTGTCACATCTTCTGACCAATTGTGAACTTTGTGAACCTTGTGAACCTCATAAAGTGTCTTGTGAACCTTGTGAACCTCATGAACGATCTTGTGAACCTTTTGAACCTCATAAAGTGTCTTGTAAACTTCATGAACCTCATGAAAGGTCTTGTGAACCTTGTGAATGATCTTGTGAACCTTGTGAACCTCATAAAGTGTCTTGTAGACTTCATGAACCTCATGAAAGGTCTTGTGAACCTCTTAGAACACAAAGTCTTGTATCGTGAGGGCAAATTTTGGGGTGCAACAGCTGCCCCTGTTCAATTTTTTGAAACCTGAGGGGTTAGATTGGTATATGTGCCAGTCGTGACCTGGAAGGTTGAAGGGGATTGAACACAAAAGCTCAAAAATTTGCACTCACCGGTGCGTAGAATGATACTGATGACTAGTTGTATATGCTTGAGTGGGCTTAAAGATGCCACTTGGAGAAAAGTTCTTCAAACACATTTCTTGGAGGATAAAGCAGTCCAAAATATGAAGATATAATGATAGCTTTCAGGAGGATAAACAACGTCCTGAGGTAATGATATGCTTTCAGGAGGATAAACAACGTCCTGAGGTAATGATGATAGCTTTCACGAAGATAAACAACGTCCTGAGGAAATGATGTAACCTTTGGGAAGATAAACAACGGCCCAAAGTCTTGATATGCTTTCAGGAAGATAAACAACGTCCCGAGGAAATGATATGCTTTCAGGAGGATAAACAACATCCTGAGGTAATGATTGCTTTCAGGAGGATAAACGACGTCCTGAGGTATAAGTATAACTTTTGGGAGGATAAACAACGGCCCAATAGTCATGATATGGCTTTTGAGAAGATAAACGACGTCTCAAGATAGCCTTCGGGAAGATAAACGACGTCCCATGATAATGAGGTAACCTTTGGGAAGATAAACAACGGCCCAAGGTCATGATAGCTTTCAGGAGGATAACCAACGTCCTGAGGAAATGATGTAACCTTTGGGAAGATAAACAACGGCCCAAGGTTATGATATGCTTTCAGGAGGATAAACAACGTCCTGAGGAAATGATGTAACCTTTGGGAAGATAAACAACGGCCCAAAGTCATGATATGCTTTCAGGAGGATAAACAACGTCCTGAGGAAATGGAGTAACTTTTGGGAAGATAAACAACGGCCCAAGGTCACAAGTTGTTGATGAAGTTTGTCTGCTGGAGAATTAATCTGAAAAACAAGATTATAACATTCTGTATGATAATATTAACTTATGCATTATGTATGCATGTATAATATGATGCACTTAAGTAATGTATTATGTATTTATGTATATGTATGTTATGGTATGATGTAAATGATGTATGTATGCATTATGCAGCCTGAAGCGTCTGGATATCTTCGTATAACAACTGCTGGCCTGGGAAAATAAATCCCGATTTGTTGCTGAAGAATATGAGGAACTTGTTTCCGTCTTGTTTGATAATAGTATATATAACCTCCCGTCTTCGGTTGATAGTAAGGTATACATAACCTCCCGTCTTCGTTCGATAGTAAGGTATACATAACCTCCCGTCTTCGTTCGTCGTACTCCCATTGGAAAAATCCATTCCCGACTATCCGTATGAGGATAAAAGAGATGGATATAAATTCCAGGGGAGATGTGACTCGAAGTATTTATGAAGATGGATTTGTCCTACTGGGGGACTTGTAGCTGTCTGGTGGGGATGAACCGGCGAAGCTTCGTTGAATTCCTTCCCGCGTTTGTCCTTAGTAAATACTATTACTGCATTTTCATGCATTTCTGGTAAACATCAATCATATTAAGCATTTATGCATTTCTGGTAAACATCAATCATATTCAAAAGCATACATATATTCAAACACAACCAATGGACGTTTCGCTTATGTAAATAGGGTAAAAGTAAATCTGGATTCAAAAATGGAATTTTATTTATATCAGAAAGTGACCTATACATAGGTAGGTTTGTACAAGGAGACGGAAATCCTAGTAAGAGGAATTTGTCGTAAATTTTTTTACAAAACAAAGAAAATCAGCTATGTGGGAAATAATCCTATTGAATTTCAATTCTACTATTGCCATTATCTTCAAGTATCTCATCTTCTACTGTCGAGACGGAAACGATTGAATTGAGCTTTATCTGTTCGAACTTGAGTAAGTAGCACAACTGGTTGTAGTTTCATGGGTGATCCAAACGAGACATAGTCATACGCTTTAATCCCTAACTTTTGCCTGGATTGCCTTTTCAGGTTTTCAATCCACCGGGATACCCTTTTTTGCCCAAGCCGCCTTTTCAGGTTTTCGACTTGCCGGGTGTACATTTTTTATATATATATCCCTAATTTTTGCCCGAACCCTTTTGGTTCGTCGGGATGCCCTTATTTTTTCCTAGGCCAGTCAACCTAGCGGGTCTCTTTTTATGCGTAGTATTTTTTAACTATGTATGCGTTTACAGGCTGTGGGAACTCTTCACCATCCATAGTAGTAAGTATCATGGCACCTCCTGAGAATACTGTCTTGACTACAAATGGTCCTTCATATGTAGGAATCCATTTGCCCCTAGTATCACCCTGTGGTAATATGATACGCTTGATTACCAAGTCACCAGCCTGATATACCTTTGGCTTAACCTTCTTGTTAAAAGCTTTGATCATTCGTTTCTGGTACATCTGGCCATGACAAACTGCTGCTAGCCTCTTCTCATCAATCAAATTTATCTGGTCAAGTCGAGTCTGAATCCACTCATCTTCATCCAAGCCTGCATCCTTCATAATTCTTAAGGAGGGGATCTGAACTTCAATGGGCAGAACTGCTTCCATACCATAGACTAAGGAGAATGGGGTTGCCCCTGTTGAAGTACGTATTGTAGTACGATAACCATGAAGAGCAAATGGTAACATCTCATGCCAATCCTTATAAGTCACAGTCATCTTTTGTATAATCTTCTTAATGTTCTTATTAGCAGCTTCAACTGCCCCATTCATCTTTGGACGATACGGAGAAGAGTTGTGATGCTTAATCTTGAACTGCGTGCAGAGATCAGTAATCATAGTGTTGTTCAGATTAGAGCCATTGTCAGTAATAATCCTTTCAGGGATGCCATACCTACATATGAGATTATTCTTAATGAATCGAGCCACAACATTCTTGGTAACAGATGCAAATGAAGCTGCCTCTACCCACTTCGTGAAGTAATCAATAGCAACCAGGATGAAACGATGTCCATTAGAAGCAGTAGGCTTGATCTAACCAATCATATCAATTCCCCACATGGCAAAAGGCCAAGGAGCAGTCAACACATTCAATGGTGATGGAGGTATGTGTACTTTATCAGCATAAATTTGACACTTGTGACATGTTCTGGAATGTTGGTAGCAATCAGCTTCCATTGTAGACCAATAGTAACCTGCTCTCAATATCTTTTTTACCATGGTATGACCACTAGAATGAGTACCAAAGATCCCATCATGCATATCTTCCATAATCTCTGTTGCTTCCTTCTTATCTACACAACGAAGCAAAGTTGAATCATGATTGCGCTTGTACAAAATCCCATTACTCAAAAAGAACTTAGCAGCAAACCTTCTCAGAAACTTCCTATCTTTGACAGATGCCCCTTCAGGGAACTCCTGAGCTTCAAGATATCTTTTTACCTCATAGAACCAAGGCTTTTCTTCTGCTTCTTCAGTGCTAATCTCATTGCAGTATGCAGGCTTCTCAAACCTATCAATAGTAATCTTGGGAGCCTCATCATCCCAGCTGATCTCAAACATGGATGCCATAGTGGCTAATGCATCTGCCAACTGATTCTCTCTCCGTGGAATATGCCCAAAGGTAATCTCTTTGAAATGCGGGATCAAAGACAACACATGCTCTCTGTAAGGAATGAGATTATCATGCTTGGTATCCCAATCTCCTTTGATCTGACTTACTACCAGAGCTGAATCTCCATACACATCAAGGAACTGAATCTTCATATCAATAGCAGCTTTAATACCCAGGATACACGCCTCATACTCAGCCATATTATTAGTGCAATAGAAACAAAGTCTGGCAGTAATCGGGGTATGACAACCTTCAGGGGAACTAATCACAACACCAACACCATTACCAAGTGCATTAAAAGCTCCATCAAAAACCATGGTCCATCGGGATCCTTGTTCAGGTCCGTCATATTGTCCCGGTTCTTTGGTGATAATCATAATATCTTCATCAGGGAACTCAAAACTCATTGACTGGTAATCATCCACTGCTTGATGAGCCAAATGATCAGCCACAACACTTCCTTTAATGGCCTTATGAGTAGTATATGTCGCTCCCGACAAATGAGACTAATCAGATGAAGGTACAGACGCGAACGGTCGGCGAAAGGGACAATGAGAACACACAGCCGTGAACTCACTGGAGCTGAAAAGAGTCGCCAGCTAGGCATTTTTATCCCGGAGGAAAGGCAATGCTGCATAGACCTAGAAAAAGAATGGATAAGACGGTTGCGAACCAGAGAGACTGAGAAAGGGGGTTGGTTACAACCTGGGAAGGTATTAGCACCCAGATTGTCCGTCGTACTCGACGGGATCCACGCTTGAAAGATTTGTGTTTTAAAGGGGTAGTGTCAGTGCAATCTGTGTATAAAGAGCTGGAAAGCAATATGTACAGGTGTCAGTGCAAAGTGTATAAGTGATGTGAAGTATGAAAGTGTCAGTGCAAGAAAGGAGTGAAATGCTCAAGATCATGAGGCTAAAGAATGAAGCTAGAAGGAGGGGGAATATACAGAGACTTTTGTTCGATAACTGTTAAGTTATGCCTACGTATCCTCTCGTGCAATGAGGAAGTCAGAACACCGTAGTTCGACCCAAAGAGACTGAAAGATGAATTGACTTGTGAACTGCCTGCTTGCCTATGCTCAAGTGTATGATCTGTCTGGCACAGATGCAAACTGTCTTGCATTAGACGGAAGAAGCAAGTTCTCGTTTGTGAGTGAAGATGATGAGGAAAGAATCCCGAAGGAGACGATTATTGTTTGTTTTTGAGTTTTCAGTCTTTTATTGCTTTTTGAAGTTTGTCATAAGTTAATGAGCTTAAGTCTAAACCAATGGATTTAGTAAACTCATCACATCTTCCCTCTGATTAGGGGTAATGAGAATACCTTAAGTGTGAAGTCAGCTTCTCACACTTAATCACCTTTGATATAGGATTAAGATCATTAACCTACTTGTTGATTATTTAGATGTTTTTGGTGTTTTTGTTTAGTGTTGAGTAATGAGGTTAAGCCATAATCAGGGATTAAACAGACTCATTACACCATCCTAATAGAAGGATAATAGATGAGGATGTTTAAGCTGAGGAAAGCTCCTCAGCTTAATCCATGATTAGGGATTAAACTCATGACAAAACAAACCTTTGATTAAGTGGATTTTATTTAATGATATGATGAAGAAATGTTTTTTAGGGTTTGTAAGACAACTCGAGGGGGACTTGTCCATTAACACTAGGGTTAGTCCTTCTTAACCAATTAAGGAAGAATTAGAACCCTAATGCAAGGCCCAAGTTACAAGTGTGATGTCTTGATGATTTATTAAGTGAATTTATTAAAGGAGTTAAACACATTAAGGGTTTAACACTTAGGATTAAAGTTATACACTCCATCCTAAGAGAAGGATGCAGGCATAAGCTTAATCACAAAGCCTTAAAGCCTTTAGGGTTTAGTCCCTGATTATGAGAAGAGAAGACTCAAAGAGACACAAAGGTAGAATCTAAATGGGGGACTAATCAAAACCCTAATTCATTGTCATGCTTGGTTGTTCCTAAGGTTTGTGAGGTTTCCAAGAACAATCTTCAAAGGCCACCAGGAAGCAGATGAATAGGATCAAGAGAAGCAAAGTGACTTGCTTCATTCAAGAAGTCAAGCCACTTGAAGAAAGAAAGTGGGAGAAACAAGAATGAGCAAGCTCAATCTCAAACACATATAGAAATGCAGCAATGGATGCAAGAGAGATGAAAAGAAAAGTTATGAGAAGTGAAGGCAAATTCACTTCTCAAGTTTACTTACCACCTGAAATGTTAGGAAGAAATGCAATGCAATGCCAAATGAAATGAAATGGTATGATGCTAAACAAAACCAGAAGCATATTGATGATGAAAATGATGTTATGAGATGCTGCAAACATGAGGCAAGGCATGGAGATGTTCATACAAGATCATGGATGCAAGTGATGCAAGTTAAGGAGCATAAACAAGCATGGAAAGTCATGAAGCATACAAAGCAAATGACATAGCAAATATGTGATGCAATGATCAAACATGCTTCCTATGTGTCTTAAGATGTCAAATGAATCACAAGAATGCTTGAAATGCTAAGACAAGTCATGTTATGCAAGAGAATGCAAGAGGGATGCAAATGAAAGCCCAAATTAGGGTTTATGAATCAAACAACAAACAAAAACCCAAAACAGAAGCAAACCCTAAGATAAAAAATGGAAAATGCCAACCAAAGAAACCCTAATCCTATACTAAACCAAGGTCCAAAGGGGAGGTCTCAACTCTTAACCAAACTCAAGTTATGATTTTTCTAAGTTATTAGGGTTTTTAGGGCTCTTAAACAAAAGAAATACCAAACAAATTGAAAATGAGGAAACAAATCATGGCCATTTTACCCTAGAAACTACATGCCAAACACAAAACAAAGCAAAAAGAATCAATGTCCAACTCTTCTCAAATAGGCAGAAATGATTTTTTGAACTTATGATCAAAATAATGCACAAAATATGATTTAATTCAATGAAAAATTCTTAAAATGCATCAAGATCAAAAACGAAATTTGGTTTAAAGGTTGGACAATGTTTCTAAATGTCTTAGAACATTTCATGAATTTTTTGGTGATTTTTAAATACCTAAAAGTATTTTTAATAAATTAATTTCCATTAATCAATTAAAAATAATCTTTTAAATATTTAAAAATACTTTTTTTAATGATAAAAAATAAAATAAAAATATTTTTGTGTTAACAAAATTAATAAAACTCAGAGGAAAAAGTTTCATAATTTTTAAACCTTTTTCACTATTTTAAATTAATTGTGCAAGTTAAATGAAAATAAAATGAAATAAAATAAAGAAAAATGCAAGTAATCAGAAAGAAAGGCCAGGATTGAGTCTAAGTTTGAAACGGTTGACTGGCGCCAGATCCAGTGGCCAGGATTGAAACTGAGGTAATTAAATTAATTATGATTAATTAAGCTAAGACACGTGGATTAGGGCTAATCAGAGAGATCCAGGCCACACATGCGCGCGGGTAGTCAAACATTTCAACGCATCCTACGGCCCAAATTCAAACTGGAATTAATTACGTGATTAGGGCTTAAACACTCTCAGGCTGCCGGAGAAGACTTCCGGTCGTCTTCTCCGGCAGCATCTCCCCTGAAAAATCCCCAAAACCCCAAAAAGCTAACTAAAATGAAATCCAAGAACTGGGAAATGATCCCTACACCCTCACGAACCAAAACCCTCACTCAAAACAAATTTATTTTACCTAACAAAGCTGAATCGAAGAAAATAAGAACTAGGGCACGCAAGTTTCAGAAGCTAATTAAATACTCAATTCACCACCATTTGCAAAACCAAAAGCATACTCATGATCAGGAAGACACAAAGAACAAGTTTAGAACAAAAGAAATGATTTCTGGAAAAATATTTTTCAAGCTACCTGAGATTCGAAGCTTTCACTCTGATGACTTTCTGGCCACTTCCTTCAGTGCAATCCACTCCACTTGATCCCCAGATGATGTTTGAATGCTTTGGAGGAGTTTATATTGGCTGGATGAGGAGTTTGACAAGCTTCTGCTCAAGCTCAGTCAGAAATGGCAATGGAGTTTCAGGCAGTTTCAGGTCATGGTGAGTGGTTGTTTGTGATCCAGATGATGTATGGAGAAGGTCTGTGGTGTTTGTTTTGATGTTTGTGAGCTAGGGAGAGAGATTCGAATGGAACTGCAAGCTGAGGTGAAGAATGGCAGTGGGGTGTTCTTGCTTGTTTCAGGCCTGGCTTTTGGTGGTTTGAGGTCTATGGAGTATGGTGAGTTGAAGTGTGGAAATGGTTTGTATGTTTGATGGCTGGGCAGAGAGATTCGAAGGCTTATGCAAAAAGGAGTGTTTTTGTGAATGTGTTGTTATGAAATGTTTCAGCCTTGCTTGATGTATGGAATGGCTTGCTCTTTGTCCACATAAACCTCTCTCATTGGTCAGATGATTGGACATGTGCTTTATTGATTGGTAAGTCACCTTTTGCAAAAAGTCAAATTTTGTGTAAGGAAAGTATGGGTTGATCTATAGCTAGTACATGGGCTGGTTATGGTGCAGCAAGGTGAGGTGAGAGGCTAGCCAAAGTGCAGCATCCAATGCATCAAGTGGTAGAAGCACAATGATGATTTTGCAAGTTGTTGGCTTTTTGGTTCACATGTGATTTCCTAATCCCACAAGCCATAATTCATGGGCATTCTTGGTTCAATTCTGATTTTTATGACTTATAGAATGTTTGCATACTGGTTTGAAGTGAGTTAGAGGTCACAATTGGCTTTGGATCATGATTTTGCAAAATTCTCATTTGAAGCATGCCTTGAAAATCAATGATTTTTGCCAACTTTGTCACACCATAACTCTTGATCCAAGAAGAGTTTGATCATGTTCTTGTACTTTTTGAAAAGGGAAAGATGAGATCTACAACTTTCATGACCAAAGTTTTTCCATTTGAAGCATTTTTGGATCAAGAATCAAGGCTTGAAAAATGACCTAAAATGATGCATTCTTGAAAAGTCAACTATGCCCAAAAAGTCAACATTTGCAAAAACCCTAAATTCTTGATTTTTATGAACTTCAACCTTCTTCCATGACCAAATAAAGATCATATACACTCAAAATGATGAAGATCACCCATTGGTTGGGTCATTGGGGGCCTCAGATGCCCTGATTTTGCACTGACTTGTCTGAAAAGTCAACCCTTGATCAGATGACTTCCCCATGGAATTTCTTCATGAAAATTGATATGCATATTCCCTATACCATATATAGACCAATGGAAACAAGAATGACCAAAAAATTTGGGGTTATGGCCTCTGAAACCAAAACCCTAATTTTAGGTCAACTGTGCAGTCAATCATGGCTCTGCATCCACTCAAACCCTAGTTCTTGTGATTCTTTTGAATTTTTGACTTTGTGAGGATGTACTATGATGCTTGAACACATGTAGACCCCTTTGAATTGATTGGTTGCCTTTGGAGTGGCTCAAGATGCCCTGAGATTGCTCAGATCACAAACCCTAGGTGCAGATGACTTAGAATCTATGCAGTGAATCAAAATTGTGATATGAGATGGTATGATTGTGCTTATGCATATGAAATGATCACAAGCCATGGTGAAATGGGTGAGGGCAAATTTGGGGTGTTTACAGCTGCCCCTATTCAAACATGAGTTAGCTGTGCAGGATGTAAGCAACGGCTTAACAGGCAAACAAGATAACTTGTGGTTGAATACCAAAGACAGTCCAAAATTTGCACTCACAGAATGAAGAAGAAAAGGGATATAGATTGTAAAAGAAAACAAAGTATATTGTAAAGTGTGAGCGACGGAGGACAACCGTCGAGCAGAGGACGACTGCTGGGTAAAGAGCAATGACGGGGACGACCGATATGCTGGGAAAAGTATACGAAAATAAAGCGATGACGGGGACGACCGACATGGTGGGGATAGAAGGTAAAGCTAAGACGGGGACGGCCGACTAGCTGGAGAAATAAGAAATTATGATGGGGACGGCCATCAAGATAAAGCTGTAAAATCTTTTGGGAGTTAATGAAACATGACGGGGACGGCCATCAAGTTCATAAAGGTAAAGTAACCAACGATGGGGACGGCCATCGGGCTAAAGAATAAATGAAATAAACAGATGATGGGGTACGGCCATCAAAGGTGAAGGACGATCACCTAGCAGGGGACGGCTGCTCTGTTGGGGATAAAAGAAATATGATGGGGACGGCCATCAAAGGTGGAGGATGACCACCTGGCAGGGTACGGCTGCCGAAAATATCGCGACATTGGACGAATGCCGGATAAAAAGGGTCAACGATGGGGACGGCCATCGGACGAGCATGATGGAGGACGACCATCAAGAAGTGGAGGACGACCACTCAGCATGGGACGGCTGCTCTCAAGGCTTATCATGACACAGGACGAGTGTCAGATAACCAAAATCAACAATGGGGACGGCCATTGGATAAAGTGATGAAGGACGATCATCAAAAGGTGGAGGACGACCACCTAGCAGGGGACGGCTGCTAAAAAGATCAACGATGGGGACGGCCATCGGGCGAGCATGATGGAGGACGACCATCAAGAAGTGGAGGACGACCACTCAGCAGGGTACGGCTGCTCTCGGGGTATCATAACACAGGACGAGTGTTAGATAAAGGAAAAGATTTGCTTTGTTGGCGATCTACTGGGGATATAGTGAACACGGACGAGTGTTCACAACCAAGAAAGGAAAGTATAAGTGTTTGGTATTGTGTATAGATTAGAGATGCGGACGAGCATCCTTAAGACTATGATACGGACGAGTATCATGTAGAAACAAACTGACACATGTTCTAAGATGATGATACGGACGAGTACCATCTGGTTAACAAAGAACACGGACGAGTGTTGAATCTGAGAGGACTCTTCTGGAGAATAGTAGACACAGGCGAGTATCTATATTCAAGAAGACAAAAATGTTTTACACAGTGTATGGATTAAAGATGCGGACGAGCATCCTTAAGACTATGATACGGACGAGTATCATGTAGAAACAAACATTAGACGCAATGTTCTGAGATGATGATACGGACGAGTACCAACTGGTTAACAAAGAACAAGGACTATTGTCGAATCTGTGGGGAGATAAGTGATGGTGTATACAAGATACGGACGAGTATCTGTATAAGTGCGAGTGGTGTATAGATGAGTGTTTAACTGCTGGGGAGAATGACACGGACGGGTGCCAAGAGAGAAAAGTGTAATATGAACAAGTATCTGTTATACAAAGTCTAGGCGACTGCGCTGGGGATATGACACGGACGGGTGTCAGGAAAGTTTATATATAGGTATGCGTGGGTGCAAAGAGGATATCTTTGGCTTTCTGCTGGTAATATGACACGGACGGGTGTCATGAAGTATCTGTAATACGGGTGATTTTGTTATAAAGAGTGTTCAGACGACTCTACTGGGGGGTGATGATACGGACGGGTATCAAAAGGAAATATGCTGGTATTTTGTGAATATGAGGCAACTATTTTTGCTGGGACTCTGGTGAGGATTTCTGTACAATGATGATGAATGGTTATTATTCACAAGTGTTAATTCAGAACATGGCTTATGATTATGCTATGCGTTTGATTTTTGCCGTAATGCTCCGTATTAGACGGGATGCTACGCTTTGTGGGTGAATATGATGCAAATGCCATGATTGTGCAAAGAGGTACAGATCCGGGATTCGGATCCCGTTGCTATGAAGATCCCTGGTTGATCTTTTTGAAATGGACCTCCCAGCTGGGGATGAGATCAATGATAGACTTGGGGAGGTGTATCCACTTGGGGATATGTGCCACCTGGTTGGCATATCCTTATAATGCGGGACCCAGCTGGGGTTTGTAGAAGCCTTCTTCACTCTGTTGTAATCTTCTATGCGCTGCTCTTCTGGATAGAGGCCAAAGATTCTGTGGGGAGATGATTCCCTGACTCCTGTACTCAGCTGAGGATGAAATGGCAACTCGGCTGGGGAATTATGAGAGGCAACTCAGCTGGGGGATAGAGCATTACGGATGCTGAGATTATTTGTTGATTTGCCAGCTTGCTGAGATGTAGCTTGCATGCCCCAGGTTGTGTCCTGTATACCTGCAATCCTGCAAAGATAAGGAAACGCACAAAAGGTCCCGAGGCATCCTTTACTGGATCCCGTCATAGGAGTTAAGTACCTTCGAGAGTAAGCATATTCCCTGTAAGCACGTGTTTTATATTATTTTTTGGGAGAAAAACATCTGTACTTATGCAATTGATTTAGAAACACCAGACATCCTTTGCAAATAAAAATATACAAAACGAAACATGACTGAAAAATCTGATTTTATTAATTCATGTGCCCTGAATTGGCAAGATACAGTCAAAGAAACATATCTCCTGAAATGAGGAGACTGTTACAAATTGAGAAACAAGGTGCCGACAGTGTTGATGACGCTTTAAGGAGCTTCCTCTTCTGCTATGACTCGTATGACAATGACGTTCTTCTCGTCTTGCTTTCTGAAAAGGCTGATTCTGATTGAAGCTTGACTCTGTTGACGCTTTCCAAGTTGTAAGTGATACAGACGAATTCAGAATGCGGTTGTTCGCTTATTCCCTTATCTTGCATGGATCGCCCTTTCGGGTTTTCAATCCATCGGGATACCCATTTTTGCCTGAGTTGTCCAATGCGGCTTTTCAACTCAGCGGGTGTACATTTTTTCATTTATTTCCCTTATTTTTGCCCGAGTCTTTTATTCTGTTTTTGACTCGCCGGGATGCCCTATTTTTGCCTGGACTTACATTCTGTTTTTATGTCCAGCGGGTCGTTTTTATGCGAAGTATTTTTTAACTACATCTGAATTCACAGGGGACGGGAAGTCTTCACCATCCATGGTGTTGAGCATCAGTGCTCCACCAGAGAAAACTTTCTTTACCACGAATGGTCCTTCATAATTCGGAGTCCACTTGCCCCTGTGGTCTGTATGAGGAGGGAGGATTCTTTTCAGCACAAGATCTCCCACTTGGTACTCTCGCTGCCTGACTTTCTGATCGAAGGCTCTCTTCATTCTCTTCTGATACAATTGCCCATGACAGATTGCAGCCAATCTCTTCTCTTCAATCAGACTCAGTTGCTCGTATCGGGACCTAACCCATTCTGCTTCACTCAGTTTGACATCCATCAAGACTCGTAAGGAGGGTAATTCAACTTCAACTGGTAGGACTGCTTCCATACCATACACGAGTTGATATGGTGTTGCCCCAGTGGATGTCCTGATTGACGTGCGATACCCATGCAAGGCAAATGGTAGCGTTTCATGCCAGTCTTTATAGGTGACTACCATCTTCTGCACAATCTTCTTGATATTCTTATTTGCCGCCTCAACAGCACCATTCATCTTTGGTCTGTAAGGAGAAGAATTGTGATGTTGAATCTTGAAGTCCCGGCACAGCTCTGCCATCATTTTGTTGTTGATATTGGAACCATTATCAGTAATGATTCGCTCGGGAACTCCATATCGACAGATGATATCTCTTTTCAGAAATCGGGCTACCACTTGCCTTGTAACATTTGCATATGAGGCTGCTTCAACCCACTTAGTGAAATAGTCGATGGCGACCAGGATGAATTTGTGGCCGTTTGAAGCAGTTGGCTCAATCTTGCCAATCATATCAATGCCCCACATGGCAAAGGGCCATGGTGAAGACATAATGTTCAAAGGATTTGGAGGCACATGCACTTTGTCTGCATAGATCTGGCACTTGTGGCATTTCCTGGCATAGGCACAACAGTCTGCATCCATTGTGATCCAATAATAGCCTGATCTTAACAACTTCTTAGCCATTGCATGTCCTCCAGCATGGGTACCAAAAGAGCCCTCATGCACTTCATGCATCAACAAGTCTGCTTCTGTCTTATCAACACATCTGAGGAGTACCATATCAAAGTTCCTTTTGTATAAAGACCCATCAGTATTCAGAAAGAAACTACCAGCAAGCCTTCTCAAAGTCTTCTTATCCTTGGAAGATGCCCCAGGTGGGTACGTTTGATCCTCCAAGAAGCATTTAATGTCGTGGAACCAAGGCTTATCATCTTTGACAACTTCCGCTGCGAATACATATGCTGGTCTATCAAGTCTTGACACTGAAATCTGAGGTACAAAGTTAGCAGCTTGAACTTTGATCATGGACGAAATGGTAGCCAAGGCATCTGCAAACTGATTCTCGTCCCGAGGGATATATTCAAGCTTGACTGTTGTGAAGAAAGTCAATAGCCTCCTTGTATAATCCCTGTAAGGTATCAGATGATCCTGGTGGGTATACCATTTTCCGTTGGTTTGATTGACTACCAAAGCTGAATCTCCGAATACGGTCAATGTCTTGATCCTGAGGTCAATGGCTTCCTCAAGACCCATAATGCAAGCTTCGTATTCAGCTTCGTTGTTAGTGCAGTTGAAAGTGAGTTTTGCCGAGAAAGGCATGTGAACTCCTTTGGGTGTAATGAGTACTGCACCAACACCACGACCATTCATGTTAACAGCCCCATCAAACATCATAGTCTATTCTTCTTTCGGGTCGGGCCCTTCAGTGTGAATAGGCTCTTCATGATCTTTTGTTTTAATGAACATGATGTCTTCATCAGGGAAGTCAAATCTCATAGGCTGGTAATCATCAATGGGTTGCTCAGCAAGATATTCGGACAATGCACTGCCCTTGATGGCTTTCTGAGAAGTGTACTGGATGTCGTATTCTGTAAGGATCATTTGCCATCTTGCAACCCGTCCGGTAAGCGCTGGCTTCTCAAATATGTACTTGACTGGGTCCATCTTTGAGATTAACAAGGTAGTGTGGGTCAACATATACTGTCTCAGTCGGCGAGCAGCCCACGCTAAAGCACAGCAAGTTTTCTCGAGCAGTGAATAACGTTGTTCACAGTCGGTAAACTTTTTGCTTAGGTAGTATATTGCATACTCTTTTCGACCAGACTCGTCATGCTGGCCCAGCACACACCCCATTGACTCTTCTAATACTGTCAAGTACATGATCAGAGGTCTTCCTTCAACTGGAGGCATGAGGATTGGAGGTTCTTGCAGATATTCCTTGATCTTGTCAAAAGCCTTCTGGCAGTCTTCGTTCCACCTGACCGTTTGTTCTTTCCTTAACAGCTTGAACAAAGGTTCGCAGGTTGCCGTTAGGTGAGATATGAACCGTGAAATGTAGTTCAATCGACCTAAGAACCCTCGAACTTCTTTCTCAGTTTTCGGTGCAGGCATCTCTTGGATGGCTTTGACTTTATCAGGGTCAACTTCAATCCCTTTCTCGCTTACAATAAATCCCAGCAGCTTACCGGATCGCACCCCGAATGTGCATTTGTTGGGGTTCAACTTCAGTTGGTACTTTCTCAGACGCTTGAACAACTTGAGTAGATTCACCAGATGATCTTCTTCAGTAAGGGACTTGGCAATCATGTCATCCACATAACATTCTATCTCTTTGTGGATCATATCGTGGAATAACGTTACCATAGCCCGTTGATACGTTGCACCGGCATTCTTGAGCCCAAATGGCATTACCTTGTAGCAGAACGTGCCCCAGGGTGTGATGAATGTTGTCTTCTCCATGTCTTCAGGTGACATTTTAATCTGGTTGTATCCTGAAAATCCATCCATGAAGGAGAATACCGAGAACTGAGCCGTGTTATCAACCAATACATCAATGTGAGGTAGAGGGAAATCATCTTTCGGGCTGGCTCTGTTCAGATCCCGGTAATCAACACACATTCTTACTTTGCCGTCCTTCTTAGGCACAGGTACTATATTAGCGACCCACGGCGGATAGCTAGTTACAGCAAGGAACCCGGCGTCCCATTGCTTTTGCACCTCTTCCTTGATTTTCATAGCCATGTCTGGACGAGTACGGCGCAGTTTCTGTTTGACTGGAGGGCATTCTTCTCTCAAAGGCAGCTTGTGCACAACAATGTCGGTATCCAACCCTGGCATGTCTTGATACGACCAAGCAAACACATCAACATACTCTTGAAGTAGATCTATCAGTTGTCTCTTCACCGAGTCTTGCAGGCAGGCCCCGATTTTAACCTCTTTCACGTCTTCTTCCGTACCAAGATTAATCACTTCAACCTCCTCCTGGTGAGGGGTAATAACCTTTTCCTCTTGTCTCAACAACCTGGCTAGCTCTTCAGGAAGCTCATATTCTTCTTCAACCCCTTCATCAGCTTGATTGATCGGATTATCAAAGTCATACGATGTCATAGCCGTGCTGTTGTCGGTGCTGTCTGGAAGGCACTCTCTGCAAGGGTTAAGTTTGTTCATTTTAGTGATCTGATTTTAGTTTTATTTAGAAAAGTGAAATGAAGTTGTCATTTTGAAAACACCGCCATTTATTTTTTGTACAAAAAGAAAAATGGAAAAACAGTGAGCGGAAAAGAAAAAAGACTCATTTGCAAAAAGATGTCTGATATTTCATTAATTGATCTTGTTTGCACAAAAAGTACAGATGGCCCGATTACAAAATGAGTCTTGTCATCTTGGGCAAGATGCAAGACTTTGATGCATGCTTATAAAAATACAGGAAATAATAATTACTCTGATCGAGTAACTCTTATAATTTCCTGGGAAGACCAGTTCGAGATACTGCTCCCCGGGATCTTTGGACGAATCCAGCTTTCCAGGTTGCGTTCTTCTTCTAGCTCGTCTTCCAGACAGTTGATAGCATCGGGGGTAAGCATCCCCCCACTGACAAAACCAGGCTCTCCAGCAGCCTTTGCTTGATGTTGAGTTGGTTTGTAACCCAACCCAAATTTGTCTTTCTTCTCCTCCACAGCTAAAACTTTGCCCCAGCCTAGGGCAGTTCCTTCCTCAACAACCTTCCGGGCTTGTTGGTAAGATGACATGGAGGTCCCAGATACAGCAGATGCTTCATTCACATTCAAAGCTTCAAATCCTTGGCTCATTGTTTCATGGATATCTCCATCCATCTCAATGTACTTATAGGTTGCCAGGTGGCTGACAAAAATGTCCTCCTCTCCACAGATTGTGACAACTTGGCCTTCCCACTCATATTTTAACTTTTGGTGAAGGGTAGACGTTATTGCGCCGGCGGCGTGAATCCAGGGTCTACCCAACAAACAGCTGTAGGCGGGCTGAATGTCCATCACATAAAAGATAGTTTTAAAGGTCTGTGGGCCAATTGTCACAGGCAGCTCAATCTCTCCCAGAACCGATCTCTTAGAACCATCAAAGGCTCTTACTACCAGGTTGCTGGGTCTCAATGCCAATCCATCATATTCTAACTTCACCAGGGCCTTCTTTGGTAAGACATTCAGGGATGAACCTGTATCTACCAGCACATGAGAAAGGACTGCCCCTTTGCATTCCATGGTTATGTGCAAGGCTTTGTTGTGGTTGCGGCCGTCCGCTGTCAAGTCAGTATTGGTGAACCCTAGCCCATTGCTAGCAGTAACATTTCCAACCACGGTTTCCAACTGGTTGACAGTAATCTCTTCAGGCACGTAAGCTGCGTGCAGGACTTTGAGTAGTGCATTCCGATGGGCTTCGGAGCACATCAGCAGTGAGAGGATAGAGATTTTGGATGGCGTTTGGTGAAGCTGATCCACAATTTTGTAATCACTCTTTTTGATGATTCGCATAAACTCATCAACTTCTTGATCGAACGGTGTCTTCAAGGCTTCCTTAACAGCTTGATCTTCCTGCACCGGGCTCTTTCCTTTTGCCTTGGCAGCAGCCTCTGTTTCGGCAGTAGGTCTTTGCATTGGTGGAGCAAAGAGACGTCCGCTTCGAGTGAAGCCTCCGCCTCCCCCCACATTATCTACTTGTGGTGCAGGTGTTGATGTTTCAAGAGTGATTCTTTTTCCTTCGCAGTACACGTCAGAGCCATAGTGCCAAGGGATGGCCCTATTGCTTTCATATGGTACTGGTCCAGGCACCGTGACAGTGACTGGACTGATTGCTGCTGCTGAAGGGATTGTGATAGTTTGCGGATCATAAAAGATTGTAACTGGTGTTCTGATGGGAGCAGCACCTTCTGAATGGTAGGCAGAGTTGTTCTCAGGATCATAAAATATGGTGATAGTAGAGACATCTTCATGATTGGTTGCTGGAGTTGTAGGAGACATTGTTGGAAGTACGGATGTTGTTGTTGTAGGAGATTCAAAATGGAGTGAAGCTGAAGTTGTAGCAGGGAGATTTGTTGTAAACTGATCAGTTGAGATGATAGATGAAGTACTTGTTGATGAAACCGAAGAATTGTCAGGAACAATAGTTGCTGCAGTTGTAGGAGGTTCTGAAACCGTTGCTGATGATATTGCTGGATTTGTTGGAAATGATGTGGTGATCTGAAGTTGGCCACTCTGAATGAGGCCATCTATGCCATTCCTCAAATTATCGCACCCATTTATCGAGATATTGCAGTAAGCACAACCCAACTCACACCCCGGGAACATCTGACATTCCAAGAGCTGAGCCTTGATTTCTACCAATGGTGTCCTGATCTGTCCCACACTGGTTATTAAATAAGACGGTTTGTCTTCTTCAATAGCGTTAATCCGGGGACCACCATGGTTTGGCATCGGGTTCTTATTGACATTGGGTGGTGGTGCGAAATTCAGAGCCTTGGAGTCTACCAGGTCTTGTACCTTCATATGCAGAGCCCTGCATTTTTCTGTGCTGTGGCCAGGTGCGTTCGAGTGGAAGGCACACCTAGCGTTGGAGTCATAGTTTCTTGGTAGACTGTTGGGATCCGGAGGTGCCAACGTTCTTAGCTCAACCAGGTTGAGTTTCAGAAGTTGTGGCAGCAAGGTAGCATATGGCATTGGGATTGGATCGATCACTCTGTTAGCTTGAGAAGGCCTCTGCTGAAATGGCCTCTGTTGACTGTTGTTGTTGGTGTTGCTGTTGTTGTAATTTCTCGGAGGATATTGATTTTGCTGATGGTACTGAGGTTGCGGCTGATAGTTTTGTTGAGGAGGTTGATAGACTGGTTGAGGATGTGCTGGAGCAGGAATGGTGACTGCTGCTATTGACCTCTGAACATACTGGGGCCTGCCCCTGTTTGAATGGATGGCATTGGTCTCGCCAGTTCTTCTCGGGCCTGCAAAAGGCTTTCTTGTACTACTGGACGAGCTGGCACCATTGTCGGAAATCTTGCCCATTTTTAGCAGGCTCTCAATTCTCTCTCCCGCTATGACAACATCTGCAAAGCTAGTGGAAGAGAAAGCAGCCAACCTGTCAATATAAGTTCCCTGAAGGGTGTTCATAAACATGTCTGCCATTTCCCTTTCAGACATAGGTGGCTGAACAGCAGCAGCCAATTGCCTCCATCTCTGGGCATATTCTCGGAAACTTTCCCTTGACGACTGTGACATTCCCATCAGGAGGGTCCTGTTGGGTGCCATGTCTAGATTATACTGATACTGTCTGATGAAGGCCTCTGCCAGGTCCTTCCAGCATCTAATAGTTGCCCTTGTCAAATGGGAATACCATTCCCTCGATGCTCCAGTCAAGCTGTCTTCGAAATAGAACATCCAGAGCTTCTCATCCATTGTATAGGCCTTCAGCCTTCCCAGAAATGATTGTAAGTGAGTCCGGGGGCATGAAGTCCCATTGTATTTTTCAAAGCAAGGAGGCTTGAACTTATGGGGGATCCTGACCCCGTCTACCAAGCCCATATCCATCACGTCGAAACCCAAAGAGTTTTGAGACTCTAGGGATCTTAACTTCTCAGCTATCTCATCCAATCTTCTATCGTAAGCCTCTTCCCCAGCTCCCATTACTGTGAACTGGTCTTCTTGAGGGTCTTCCTGTAGTACCCTCCCTGCTGTGGCAGTCCCTTGTATATTGACAGGGATGTTGGCCTCTGGATGGAGATGGGGTCCAAAAACTGGGGGATTGACATGAGGTTGGACCCTCTCGTTGTTACTTGTGCCGGCAGTCCCCACATGGGGCTCCTCTTGATTCCTTCCTTCTACCAAAGCTCTGAGCCTCTCCTGGCTTTGAGCTAAGTTGTTCATTACTTCCATGAACTGTGTTATCTGAGTTCTCATCTCCAACCTTTCGTTGGCCATCTGGTTTCTGACCTCCGTAAGGTCCTGCTGCATCTGATCCATTTGAATGCCCGGAAGGTTATTTCGGGTTGGATAACGGTGCGGACGGTTGAGGGGAAAAACTCGGCGCCTAGCAATAGTTCCTGAGCATCACAACAGAGGTTAGCAACAACAAAACAAAAACCTACAAAACAAACAAAGGGTTAGCATGCAATGCAGTTATGCTTATTTGCTCTCAAGGTATCCGGTTTGGCATTCAGTTTTGACCCTTCCAGACCCTTGGAGATGCTGTTGAATGTTGCTTCCGAAGTAAACTAACATGAATATATTACATAAGGTGAAATAATACAACTTGTTCATTTTACAACACAAGCCCCTTAAGGGGTCAAAATACATCACAAAAAGTAAAAGTACATGGAATAGAAACAACAACAAGCAAATGGTCAAACACCAAGGCTAAACTCATCCTCACGAACTTCCTTGAGAAGTGCTTCGGTCACAGGATCAGCCGGGCGCTCCGTGAGATTCCGGATAAGGAGGTTCCGGGTTGCAATAGCTGCTGCTAGCCTCTTGTGCTGAGTTTGGTCCTTGGACCTCTTCACCCCTGCTCTGATCTTTAGCTCTGATATCTCCCTCTGGGCTGCTGCCAGGGCTTCTTGTTGTTCTTTTGCATTAGCTTCAAGTTGCTCCATCTTGTCTTGAACTCTCTTGCCTTCCAGGGTACGAGCCTCGGTGATCCTGACCCACCGGGCTTGACTCTCCTTCAAGTACAAGTCTGTTCTTGCCCTCTGGAACTGGGCTTCTTTGCAAGCATTCTTCAGAATTTGCTCACCAGCCTTAGACTTTTTGATATAATCCCCAGACTTTTCAATCTTAGTCAGATGCTCCACTCTCAACTTCTCCAATCTCTCAATCTCCCTCATACCTTCACTCCTCTCCCGGAGGGTCTTCTGCAAAGCCTGGGTTAGCTTCTCATTTCTTTCCTTCAAGCTCTCAAACTCTTCCAAACTGATAGTGGCAGGGGGTGGTGCTGAAGATGACTCAGGCATGTCTTCTATGGTAAAGGGCATCCCAGAGAATTGGGCCCTGGCACGGGACCACTCATAATATTGTGCTGATGCCACATTGTTGCACTTCCCCAGGATGGTTATTCCCTTGGTTTGAACATTATCCCAGGCCCAGGCAGCCTGCCTAACAACAGTCAAACTAATCTTGTTCTCACAATAGAGGGTCTCAACCAAGTTTTGTGCCCTAGGAGTGTGGACCAGTGCATAGCCCAGTTGCCTTCTGAACAGCAGAGGGTTGTAATTGATACTACCCTTAACTCCTACTAGTGGCACATTGGGAAAATGCCCACAGCTGGTGATGATATCCCTGCCCTTGGTGCTCTGAGTGCACCATCTGATGTCTGCTGAAGTTAGAACAGTGAGTCTCTTAGCCCAGTTGCTCTGCTGATGAGGGTTTAGGAATGCATCTGTCCTGGGTAGATGCTTGAGAAGCCAAGTGTGAAACAATGGAGCACAAAACCTCACTAACCTCCCCCTCTGCTTTTCATTCCTCTGATGCACTGAATAGTAGAGATCCCCTAATAAAGTTGGTACTGGGTTCTTCAAGATGAACAGATGGATTGCATTCTTGCTAATGAATCGAGGCTCATCTGCAAACAATACAATTCCATATATACTCAAAGCCAGTAAAGCACAAACAGCTTTCCACTCTCCTAGAGAAGCCTTCAAGGTAGCTTGAGAGATCAGGAAGTCCAGATGAAAACCAGGAATCCCAGCTTTGGAAGTCATATGTTGCTCAACCAAAACAGGTTCCAGATGCAAAGCTTTTGCTACTTCTCCATTAGCAGGAAAGACCATCTCAGGGTTGAAAGGAATTTCTCTCCTGATAGGCATACCAACTAATGAGGAGTACTCTTCCAATAAGGGGCCCAACTGAAAGTCTCGAAAAGTAAAACATCTCAGTGGAGGATCATAAAACTGAATGCAGGTGTGGATGAGGCTCCTCTGTGAAGGGTCCAGATCCATGACCATGTCCAGTATATCTCCATAACTCTCCCTGAACAAAGGTATGTGATCTGGAGTGATCAGGGTTTGAATCCTCCTGATGTCTGATAGCTCTGGCTGGAAGAAGTGATAGGTGACATTGCTCTTTTTAGGGGCCATGATGTTGAAGAATGAGTAGAGGCAGGTGCTGATGATAATACTGAAGAAGTGGGCCACTGACTGGCTGGTGCAGGTGGCTGAAGTGGATAGCTGATAGCAAATGCTGATGAAGATAGGTCAATACTGAAGATGGGGTCAAAACCAGAACCAAATGAAGGTGGATACCCTGAAACACAAATAAGCAAATGTCAATATGATGCAATGGTTATGTATGCAAATGATATGTAAGGGTCTGTGACTGAGCTGGATCTGATCAAAATGCCCTGATATAGATCCAAGTATGTTCAAGAATTCCAGATGGAGGTCTATAAATCCAGTAACCAAGGTGGGGGGGCTCAAATAAAGAGCCACATGTCCAAGGTTTAGAATCACAAGAACTGTTCCAACATGGAGTATTCTTAACCAAATCAAAGAAACAGGGTATTCTGAGGTCAAGGTACCTGCAAACCTGTAAACAGCCCAACCCCCTCACAGGTGGTGTTCTAAAACAAGGATCCTCAGACTTGGATCAGTTATGAGAAGTGTAAACACTTCTAACCCGGAGGTACAGTGTTTACAATAACCATAAAAGTTCCTCCTCTAATTCACCTCAGTTTCTGAAGGTCGAAACTAAAGGTCATCCAGACTTAGCAGGCTTCCCAGATAGCCCTAGCATTGCAGGAAATCTGCAACACAGAGTTCTCAAGAAGAAACCCATATCTGAACCGTGTTTCATATTCCCGCACCAGACCGAAATGGAATGGGAAAGAATTTGATTCACTCTAGCCTAGGTGTCACTCAGGTCCCAGGTATAGGACCTTAACTCTCAATAGAATCCCACCCACCAAAGGAAAACCAGATCCAGCCAGCAGTACAGTATGACAATATGATATAATGCAAAAGCAATAAAGAAAGCAGTAAAGCAAACTGTACATAAAGTAAAAGTAAACACAAATATACAAACATAAATAAGCATATAACACCCCAGTAAACACAAGTCAATCAAGCGCTAGGAGGAACCCACAAAAAGAACCAGAAGCCCTGGTTGCAATATAAGGGTCCCCAGCAGAGTCGCCAAGCTGTCGCTCCCGACAAATGAGACTAGATCAGATGAAGGTACAGACGCGAACGGTCGGCGAAAGGGACAATGAGAACACACAGCCGTGAACTCACTGGAGCTGAAAAGAGTCGCCAGCTAGGCATTTTTATCCCGGAGGAAAGGCAATGCTGCATAGACCTAGAAAAAGAATGGATAAGACGGTTGCGAACCAGAGAGACTGAGAAAGGGGGTTGGTTACAACCTGGGAAGGTATTAGCACCCAGATTGTCCGTCGTACTCGACGGGATCCACGCTTGAAAGATTTGTGTTTTAAAGGGGTAGTGTCAGTGCAATCTGTGTATAAAGAGCTGGAAAGCAATATGTACAGGTGTCAGTGCAAAGTGTATAAGTGATGTGAAGTATGAAAGTGTCAGTGCAAGAAAGGAGTGAAATGCTCAAGATCATGAGGCTAAAGAATGAAGCTAGAAGGAGGGGGAATATACAGAGACTTTTGTTCGATAACTGTTAAGTTATGCCTACGTATCCTCTCGTGCAATGAGGAAGTCAGAACACCGTAGTTCGACCCAAAGAGACTGAAAGATGAATTGACTTGTGAACTGCCTGCTTGCCTATGCTCAAGTGTATGATCTGTCTGGCACAGATGCAAACTGTCTTGCATTAGACGGAAGAAGCAAGTTCTCGTTTGTGAGTGAAGATGATGAGGAAAGAATCCCGAAGGAGACGATTATTGTTTGTTTTTGAGTTTTCAGTCTTTTATTGCTTTTTGAAGTTTGTCATAAGTTAATGAGCTTAAGTCTAAACCAATGGATTTAGTAAACTCATCACATCTTCCCTCTGATTAGGGGTAATGAGAATACCTTAAGTGTGAAGTCAGCTTCTCACACTTAATCACCTTTGATATAGGATTAAGATCATTAACCTACTTGTTGATTATTTAGATGTTTTTGGTGTTTTTGTTTAGTGTTGAGTAATGAGGTTAAGCCATAATCAGGGATTAAACAGACTCATTACACCATCCTAATAGAAGGATAATAGATGAGGATGTTTAAGCTGAGGAAAGCTCCTCAGCTTAATCCATGATTAGGGATTAAACTCATGACAAAACAAACCTTTGATTAAGTGGATTTTATTTAATGATATGATGAAGAAATGTTTTTTAGGGTTTGTAAGACAACTCGAGGGGGACTTGTCCATTAACACTAGGGTTAGTCCTTCTTAACCAATTAAGGAAGAATTAGAACCCTAATGCAAGGCCCAAGTTACAAGTGTGATGTCTTGATGATTTATTAAGTGAATTTATTAAAGGAGTTAAACACATTAAGGGTTTAACACTTAGGATTAAAGTTATACACTCCATCCTAAGAGAAGGATGCAGGCATAAGCTTAATCACAAAGCCTTAAAGCCTTTAGGGTTTAGTCCCTGATTATGAGAAGAGAAGACTCAAAGAGACACAAAGGTAGAATCTAAATGGGGGACTAATCAAAACCCTAATTCATTGTCATGCTTGGTTGTTCCTAAGGTTTGTGAGGTTTCCAAGAACAATCTTCAAAGGCCACCAGGAAGCAGATGAATAGGATCAAGAGAAGCAAAGTGACTTGCTTCATTCAAGAAGTCAAGCCACTTGAAGAAAGAAAGTGGGAGAAACAAGAATGAGCAAGCTCAATCTCAAACACATATAGAAATGCAGCAATGGATGCAAGAGAGATGAAAAGAAAAGTTATGAGAAGTGAAGGCAAATTCACTTCTCAAGTTTACTTACCACCTGAAATGTTAGGAAGAAATGCAATGCAATGCCAAATGAAATGAAATGGTATGATGCTAAACAAAACCAGAAGCATATTGATGATGAAAATGATGTTATGAGATGCTGCAAACATGAGGCAAGGCATGGAGATGTTCATACAAGATCATGGATGCAAGTGATGCAAGTTAAGGAGCATAAACAAGCATGGAAAGTCATGAAGCATACAAAGCAAATGACATAGCAAATATGTGATGCAATGATCAAACATGCTTCCTATGTGTCTTAAGATGTCAAATGAATCACAAGAATGCTTGAAATGCTAAGACAAGTCATGTTATGCAAGAGAATGCAAGAGGGATGCAAATGAAAGCCCAAATTAGGGTTTATGAATCAAACAACAAACAAAAACCCAAAACAGAAGCAAACCCTAAGATAAAAAATGGAAAATTCCAACCAAAGAAACCCTAATCCTATACTAAACCAAGGTCCAAAGGGGAGGTCTCAACTCTTAACCAAACTCAAGTTATGATTTTTCTAAGTTATTAGGGTTTTTAGGGCTCTTAAACAAAAGAAATACCAAACAAATTGAAAATGAGGAAACAAATCATGGCCATTTTACCCTAGAAACTACATGCCAAACACAAAACAAAGCAAAAAGAATCAATGTCCAACTCTTCTCAAATAGGCAGAAATGATTTTTTGAACTTATGATCAAAATAATGCACAAAATATGATTTAATTCAATGAAAAATTATTAAAATGCATCAAGATCAAAAACGAAATTTGGTTTAAAGGTTGGACAATGTTTCTAAATGTCTTAGAACATTTCATGAATTTTTTGGTGATTTTTAAATACCTAAAAGTATTTTTAATAAATTAATTTCCATTAATCAATTAAAAATAATCTTTTAAATATTTAAAAATACTTTTTTTAATGATAAAAAATAAAATAAAAATATTTTTGTGTTAACAAAATTAATAAAACTCAGAGGAAAAAGTTTCATAATTTTTAAACCTTTTTCACTATTTTAAATTAATTGTGCAAGTTAAATGAAAATAAAATGAAATAAAATAAAGAAAAATGCAAGTAATCAGAAAGAAAGGCCAGGATTGAGTCTAAGTTTGAAACGGTTGACTGGCGCCAGATCCAGTGGCCAGGATTGAAACTGAGGTAATTAAATTAATTATGATTAATTAAGCTAAGACACGTGGATTAGGGCTAATCAGAGAGATCCAGGCCACACATGCGCGCGGGTAGTCAAACATTTCAACGCATCCTACGGCCCAAATTCAAACTGGAATTAATTACGTGATTAGGGCTTAAACACTCTCAGGCTGCCGGAGAAGACTTCCGGTCGTCTTCTCCGGCAGCATCTCCCCTGAAAAATCCCCAAAACCCCAAAAAGCTAACTAAAATGAAATCCAAGAACTGGGAAATGATCCCTACACCCTCACGAACCAAAACCCTCACTCAAAACAAATTTATTTTACCTAACAAAGCTGAATCGAAGAAAATAAGAACTAGGGCACGCAAGTTTCAGAAGCTAATTAAATACTCAATTCACCACCATTTGCAAAACCAAAAGCATACTCATGATCAGGAAGACACAAAGAACAAGTTTAGAACAAAAGAAATGATTTCTGGAAAAATATTTTTCAAGCTACCTGAGATTCGAAGCTTTCACTCTGATGACTTTCTGGCCACTTCCTTCAGTGCAATCCACTCCACTTGATCCCCAGATGATGTTTGAATGCTTTGGAGGAGTTTATATTGGCTGGATGAGGAGTTTGACAAGCTTCTGCTCAAGCTCAGTCAGAAATGGCAATGGAGTTTCAGGCAGTTTCAGGTCATGGTGAGTGGTTGTTTGTGATCCAGATGATGTATGGAGAAGGTCTGTGGTGTTTGTTTTGATGTTTGTGAGCTAGGGAGAGAGATTCGAATGGAACTGCAAGCTGAGGTGAAGAATGGCAGTGGGGTGTTCTTGCTTGTTTCAGGCCTGGCTTTTGGTGGTTTGAGGTCTATGGAGTATGGTGAGTTGAAGTGTGGAAATGGTTTGTATGTTTGATGGCTGGGCAGAGAGATTCGAAGGCTTGTGCAAAAAGGAGTGTTTTTGTGAATGTGTTGTTATGAAATGTTTCAGCCTTGCTTGATGTATGGAATGGCTTGCTCTTTGTCCACATAAACCTCTCTCATTGGTCAGATGATTGGACATGTGCTTTATTGATTGGTAAGTCACCTTTTGCAAAAAGTCAAATTTTGTGTAAGGAAAGTATGGGTTGATCTATAGCTAGTACATGGGCTGGTTATGGTGCAGCAAGGTGAGGTGAGAGGCTAGCCAAAGTGCAGCATCCAATGCATCAAGTGGTAGAAGCACAATGATGATTTTGCAAGTTGTTGGCTTTTTGGTTCACATGTGATTTCCTAATCCCACAAGCCATAATTCATGGGCATTCTTGGTTCAATTCTGATTTTTATGACTTATAGAATGTTTGCATACTGGTTTGAAGTGAGTTAGAGGTCACAATTGGCTTTGGATCATGATTTTGCAAAATTCTCATTTGAAGCATGCCTTGAAAATCAATGATTTTTGCCAACTTTGTCACACCATAACTCTTGATCCAAGAAGAGTTTGATCATGTTCTTGTACTTTTTGAAAAGGGAAAGATGAGATCTACAACTTTCATGACCAAAGTTTTTCCATTTGAAGCATTTTTGGATCAAGAATCAAGGCTTGAAAAATGACCTAAAATGATGCATTCTTGAAAAGTCAACTATGCCCAAAAAGTCAACATTTGCAAAAACCCTAAATTCTTGATTTTTATGAACTTCAACCTTCTTCCATGACCAAATAAAGATCATATACACTCAAAATGATGAAGATCACCCATTGGTTGGGTCATTGGGGGCCTCAGATGCCCTGATTTTGCACTGACTTGTCTGAAAAGTCAACCCTTGATCAGATGACTTCCCCATGGAATTTCTTCATGAAAATTGATATGCATATTCCCTATACCATATATAGACCAATGGAAACAAGAATGACCAAAAAATTTGGGGTTATGGCCTCTGAAACCAAAACCCTAATTTTAGGTCAACTGTGCAGTCAATCCTGGCTCTGCATCCACTCAAACCCTAGTTCTTGTGATTCTTTTGAATTTTTGACTTTGTGAGGATGTACTATGATGCTTGAACACATGTAGACCCCTTTGAATTGATTGGTTGCCTTTGGAGTGGCTCAAGATGCCCTGAGATTGCTCAGATCACAAACCTTAGGTGCAGATGACTTAGAATCTATGCAGTGAATCAAAATTGTGATATGAGATGGTATGATTGTGCTTATGCATATGAAATGATCACAAGCCATGGTGAAATGGGTGAGGGCAAATTTGGGGTGTTTACAGTATACTATATGTCATATTCTGTTAAGATCATTTGCCATCTTGCAATTCTTCCGGAGAGAGCACGTTTCTCAAATATGTACTTGATTGGATCCATCTTCGAAATCAACAAGGTAGTATGGGTCAACATATACTGTCTTAGCCGGCGAGCAGCCCATGCCAAAGCGCAGCAAGTTTTCTCAAGCAGTGAATATCTTGTTTCACAGTCGGTAAACTTTTTGCTAAGGTAGTATATTGCCTGCTCTTTTCGACCAGACTCGTCATGTTGCCCCAAAACACACCCCATTGAATTGTCTAACACTGTTAAGTACATAATCAAGGGTCTTCCATCAACTGGTGGCATCAAAATTGGAGGTTCTAGGAGATATTTCTTGATTTCATCAAAGGCAGTCTGGCACTCGTCATTCCATTCCATCACCTGATCTTTCTTCAATAACTTGAAGATTGGCTCACAGATGGCAGTTAATTGGGAAATAAATCTTGCAATATAATTCAATCGTCCCAAGAAACCTCTAACTTCCTTCTCAGTACGGGGAGCTGGCATCTCTCGTATAGCTTTCACTTTTGCAGGATCCACTTCAATACCTTTTCCACTGACAATACATCCCAGGATCTTTCCAGATCTAACTCCAAAAGTACATTTGTTTGGGTTCAGCCTCAACCTGTATTTCTTCAACCTCTCAAACAATTTATGCAAATGATCAAGATGTTGTTATTCATTCTGGGACCTGGCTATCATATCATCCACATATACCTCTATCTCATGATGTATCATATCATGAAACAAAGCCACCATAGCACGCTAATATGTTGCCCCTGCATTCTTCAAACCAAATGGCATCACCTTATAGCAAAAGGTGCCCCACTGTGTAACAAATGTTGTCTTCTCCATATCTTCAGGTGCCATCTTGATTTGATTATAACCAGAGAAACCGTCCATGAAAGAGAATACCTTATGCTGAGCAGCGTTGTCTACCAGAACATCAATATGAGGAAGTGGAAAGTCATCTTTGGGGCTGGCCTTGTTCAAATCCCTGTAATCTACACACATATGTACCTTACCATCTTTCTTAGGTACCGGTACCACATTTGCAACCCATTGAGGATAAGAAGTCACAGCTAAGAACCCTGCATCAAATTGTTTCATCACCTCTGCTTTAATCTTCTCTGACATTTCAGGACGCATACGACGAACCTTCTGCTTCTTTGGACGACAATCTTCTTTTACTAGTAAACGGTGAACCACAGTGTCTGTATCCAACCCTGGCATATCTTCGTAGGACCAAGCAAAGATCTCCACATAATCATGTAACATCTGAATCAATCTGCTCTTGACACTATCCTCTAAATCAGCCCCTATCTTGACTTCTTTCCTGTTTTCTTCAGTTCCCAGATTCACAACTTCGATTGGCTCTTCATGTGGCTGTATAGCTTTCTCTTCTTGTTGTAATAACCTAGCAAGCTCTACAGGTACTTCACAATCGTCCTCATTTCCGTCATCAGCTTGATAGATCGGATTCTCGAAATTATAATTGGCAATAGTGTTGGATTTATTAATTCAGCGTCACCCTTAGGGATTCGATGGGCTTAACATCCCAACCCATGGCGCTTAATAGGCGCAGCCCCTTGAAAGACTCTATACTATAAGGAAATAAAGTTGCGCCTTCACTAACAGCAATTGCTTTTAGTGCAGTGGTAAGCGCTTGATCCTACAAGTGGTATCAGAGCCTGGTTATGGGTTCGAATCCCCCCGGCTGACACTGGGGGGGAGATTGTTGGATTTATTAATTCAGCGTCACCCTTAGGGATTCGATGGGCTTAACATCCCAACCCATGGCGCTTAATAGGCGCAGCCCCTTGAAAGACTCTATACTATAAGGAAATAAAGTTGCGCCTTCACTAACAGCAATTGCTTTTAGTGCAGTGGTAAGCGCTTGATCCTACAAATAGTAGAACTGTTATCAACAAGATCCAGAGTGGATGAGGATCTGCATTTTAGTGATGTGGGTGTGTGTAAGAACACATAGCTGATAAAACAAAAATAAAAGAAAAGAAAGACAAGGTACACAATATTTACGAAAACGAAACGTCCACTGATTTTTATTGAATGAAGTATGCAAATGAAATGACATCCCGTAACAAGCACACCATTATGCCCCGGGTAAGGCACAAGGCTTAAAAGTTCAATTGTTCAAGAAATTACAAATTTGAAAGTAACAACACAGTAATAGTATTTACTCCTGACTAAAGGAGATAGGAATAACATCTTCAGCTTTCCAGTTATTGAGTCCAGCACCCACAGTAGGAAAAATCCAAGCATCCAAATTGTAGTCTTCATCATAGTCACCCACAACATTAATCTGGTCTTTCATAATCCCCTGATTGGTGATACGAACAGCACGAGCACGACGAACAGCCTTCTGGGACTTTGCAGTGAAACCCAAACCAAATTTGTCAGACTTGTACGGAATATCAGGAAGCTGACCCCAAATAGTACAACCACCTTCATCCACCACAACTCTAGCATCTTTAAGGGAGGCCATTGTAGGAGGTACTCTGGTGACCACAGGAACTTTCTTGACAACAGGAGGAGCTTCATAATCATTAACAATCCAAGGAACCACTTCAAATGTATGACACGGAGTTTCAACGTATTTACCTTCTACTTCAAGATACTTAAAGGTGTTCACATGGCTAATCATATACCCTTCTTCTCCGTAGACAGTAACAACCTTCCCTTCTATTGGATATCTCAGCTTCTGATGTAAAGTGGAGGTTACAGCACCTGCCCCATGGATCCAGGGACGCCCAAGCAAACAAGAATACAATGGACGAATATCCATTACATAAAATGTAGCATTGAAAACCTGAGAACCAACTTTGATTGGGAGATCAATTTCTCCATGCACCACTTTTCTCGAGCCATCAAAAGCCTTCACCACTATGTTACTGGGCTTCAGCATAGCATCTTCCGGACTAAGCTTATTCAGGACTTCTTTGGGCAACACATTTAGAGAGGAACCATTGTCTATCAATACATGTGACAGGGTAGTGCCCCTGCATTCAATTGAGATATGTAGAGCCCTGTTATGATCCCTCTTGGCAGGAGTCAAATCAGCATTAGAGAAACCTAACCCATTATCATAGGTCAAGTGTGCAACACAATTTTAAAACTGGTCAACAGAAATTTCATTTGGTACATGAGCAGTCTTCAGAAACTTGATCAAGGCCTTGGCATGAGCCTCTGAACACAATAATAAAGACAGCATAGAAATCTTGGAGGGAGTATGCCCCAATTGATCAACAATGTCATAATCACTCTTGCGAATGATTTTCAATACTTCTTCCATCTGCTTAGAAAGATCATCAGCAGCTGGCACATCAGTTGGCATAGGTTCAATAACAAGACCTTTGCCCCGAGCATCAGTGGTGGAGGTAGCAGCTGGAGTAACTGCATTCTGTAAACACCCCAAATTTGCCCTCACCCATTCACACCATGGCTTGTGATCATTTCATATGCATAAACACAATCATATCATCTCATATCACATTTTTGATTCACTGCATAGATTCTAAGTCATCTGCACCTAGGGTTTGTGATCTGAGCAATCCAAGAGCCACTTGAGCCACTCCAAAGGCCACCAATCACTTCAAAGGGGTCTACATGTGTTCAAGTATCATATTACATCCTCTCAAAGTCAAGAATTCCAAATAATCACAAGAACTGGGATTGGCATGGAAGCAGAGCCAAGTTTGACTGCACAGTTGACCTAAAATTAGGGTTTTGGTTTCAGAGGCCATAACTCCAAATTTTTTGGTCATTCTTGTTTCCATTGGTCTCTATATGGTATAGGGAGCATGCATATCAATTTCCATGAAGAAATTCCATGGGGAAGTCATCTGATCAAGGGTTGACTTTCTGGACAAGTCAGTGCAAAATCAGGGCATCTGAGGCCCCCAATGACCCAACCAAGGGGTGATCTTCATCATTTTGAGTGTATATGATCTTTATTTGATCATGGAAGAAGGTTTAAGTTCACAAAATTCAAGAATTTGAAGTTTTTGCAAAGTTGACTTTTTAGGGCATGGTTGACTTTTCAAGAATGTGTCATTTTATGCCACTTTTCAAACCTTACTTTTTGATCCAAAAAAGCTTCAAATGGAAAAACTTTGGTCATGAAAGTTGTAGAATGCATTTTTCCCTTTTCAAAAAGTACAAGAACATGACCTAATTCATTTTGGATCAAAAGTTATGGTGTGACAAAATTGGCAAAAATCACTAATTTTCAAGACATGCACCAATTGGAAAATTTGCAAAATCATGTATCAAGGCCATTTGTAACTTCTAGTTCACTTCAAACCAATGTACAAACATCACATGTGACCTAGAAGTCAGAATTGAACCAAAGTCTCTCATGTTCATGGTTTGTATGGCAAGACATTTTCATGAAGTTTCAAAAGTAACCAACTTGCAAAACTCATGATCACACTTCACCAACTTGTTACATTGGATGCTGAACCATGCTAGCTTCCCTCACACACCATGCTGCGCCAGCCCATGTACTTGTGCTAGCCTAGGGTTCAACCCATGCCTCTCTTACAACAAAGTGGACTTTTTGCAAAAGTAAACATCCCAATCACAGCAGGCCAAGTCACATCCTCTGGCCATTTGGAATTGTTTATACTATCCATTTGCAAGCTAAACACATCAAGAAGCCAAGCTGAAACAGGCCCTAGCATCACATTCACAAACTCACTCCATTTTGCATTTTCCTTCGAATCTGTCTCCACAGGCCTCAAACACTAAAACCAATTCCACATATCAACTCACCTTGCCTCATTGAGCAAAAACCAACAAGATTCAGGCTTGAACTGAGCAAGAACATAGCTTCACCATTTTCCACCCCAGTCTGCATTTTCCTTCGAATCACCTTCCACAGCCATCAAATATCCAAACTCTTTTCACCAACAAGTCAAACACATCAAAAGGAACCAGAACCAACCATTAACAGAGCTTGAAACCACTCACACACAAACTCCATTTTCTGCTACACCAGAACTGGATTTCTCAAAGCAGCTTGTCTAAGCTCATTCCAAGCCTTCCATTAGCATCAGGGGAGCCTAAGAAGTCCATTTGCACGCAAAGGAGGCTCTGGAAGCTCAGTTTTGAAGCTTTCCAGCTCAGGTATGATCATGAACATTTTCTTCCAAAGCTTGCATTTTAAGTCATAAACTGGTTGCTCATGTCTTGCTGATCATGGGGATGGTTTTAAAATTGAAAATGAGTGAGAGATGAGTTTGTATGATCACTCTGAAATTTCACCCGTGGATTTTGTTTCTTTCGATTTACATGATTCTTGGGGTTTAAATGATGTTTGAGGGTGGATTCATGACCTAGGTTGTTAGAGGATCATTTGGCTGTGCTTAATTTGATGTTTAGATGCCTGAATCATGTTTTAGGGTTTTGATACCGCCGGAGAAGATGACCGGAGCTTCCCTCTGGTCACCTGAAAGTGCTTTGCCCTAATCTCAGGTCATTAGTGCCATTTGAATATTGAGCGTAGGATTGCCTTGACCAGTTGACTTCCCGCGCGCATGAAGGGCTCAGATCCCTTTGCTTTGCCCTAATCCACTTTAATTAATTAAATAAATCATAATTAGGTTAATTAAATCAGAACCAACCATGGCCCTTGGATTCGCGCGGCAGTCAACTATCCCAAACCCAGTTCAAATCTCCACCATTGGATCTGCTTACTTTCTTTTATTTCATTTTTTATTTCATTTCTTTTCATTTTATTTGCACAATTTATTTAAAATAGTAAAAATTGTTTAAAAATTATGAAACTTTTTCTCAAGAGTTTTATTAATTTTTAAGACACAAAAATATTTTTATTTTCATTTTTAGCATTAAAAAAGTATTTTAAAATATTTAAAGGTTTATTTTTAATTGATTAATGAAAATTAATTTATTAAAAATACTTTTAGGTATTTAAAAATCACCAAAAAATTCATGAAATGTTCTAAGACATTTAGAAACATTGTCCAACCTTCAAACCAAATTTCTTTTTTGATCTTGATGCATTTTGAGGATTTTTCTTTGAATTAAAATCATTTTTGTGCATTATTTTGATCCTAAGTTCAAAAAATCATTTCTGCCTGTTCATGAAGGATTGGACATTGATTCTTTTTGCATTGCATTGTGTTTAGCATGTAGTTTTTGAGATTAAAAGGCCATGATTTGATCTTTCATTTTCAATTTGTTTAGCATTTCTTTTGTTTGGAAACCCTAAAACCCAAAAAAAACTTGTAAAAATCATAACTTGAGATTGGTTAAGAGTTGAGACCTCTCCTTTGGGCATTGGTTTAGTATAGGATTAGGGATCCTTTGTGTTGCATTTTCAATTTTTTATAATGTTGTTTGCTTCTGATTTTGATTTTTGTTTGTTGCATTGATCATAAACCCTAATTTGGGCTTCCACATGCATCCATCTTGCATCCTCTTGCATAACATGACTTGCCATGACATTTCAAGCATCCATTTGATTCATTTGACATCATAAGACATATTGAAAGCATGTTTGATCATTGCATCATGTATTTTCCATGTTGTATGCCATGTGCACTTCATAACTTTTCATGTATGATCATGGTTCCTAGCTTGTTTCATTTGCATTCATGAACTTGTATGATCATTTCCATGTGCTGCCTCATGTTTGTAGCATCTCATAACATCATTAGCATCACATATGTGCTTCTGGTTTTGGTTTGCATCATGTCATCTCATCCCATTTTGCATTGCATTACATTTCTTTTCTAACCTTTCAGGTGGTAAGTAACTTTGAGATGTGAATTTGCCTTCACTTCTCATAACTTTTATTTTCATCTCTCTTGCATCCATTGCTGCATTTTTGTTTGTGTTTGGGTTTGAGCTTGCTCATTCTTCTTCTTCTTACTTTCTTTCTTCAAGTGACTTGACTTCTTGAATGAAGCAATTGCTTTGCCTCTCTTGATCCTTTCATCTGCTTCCTGGTGGTTCCATTGAAGACTTCTTCTTGAAAACCTCACAAACCTTAGGATCAACCAAGAATGACAATGATTAGGGTTTTGATTAGTCTCCCCTCTTAGTTTTACCTTTGTGTCTCTTTGTGTCTTCTCTTCTCATCTCATAACCAGGGACTAAACCCTAAAGGCTTTAAGGCTTTGTGATTAAGCTTATGCCTGCATCCTTCTCTTAGGATGGAGTGTATAACTTTAATCCTAAGTGTTAAACCCTTAATGTGTTTAACTCTCTTAATCAATTCACTTAATAAGTATCAAGACATCACACTTGTAACTTGGGCCTTGCATTAGGGTTCTAATTCTTCCTTAATTGGTTAAGAAGGACTAACCCTAGTGTTAATGGACAAGTCCCCCTCAAGTTGTCTTACAAACCCTAAAAATCACTTCATCATCATGTCACTAAATAAAATCCACTTAATCAAAGGCTTGTTTTGTCATGAGTTTAATCCCTAATCATGGATTAAGTTGAGGAGCTTTCCTCAGCTTAAACATTCTCATCTATTATCCTTCTATTAGGATGGTGTAATGAGTCTGTTTAATCCTTGATTATGGCTTAACCTCATTACTTAACACTAAACAAAAACACCAAAAACATCTAAATAATCACAAGTAGGTTAATGATCTTAATCCTACACCAAAGGTGTTTAAGTGTGAGAAGCTGACTTCACACTTAAGGTATTCTCATTACCCCTAATCAGAGGGAAGATGTGATGAGTTTACTAAATCCATTGGTTTAGACTTAAGCTCACTAACTTATGACAAAATCCAAAAACAATAAAAGACTGAAAACACAAAAACAAACAATAATCGTCTCCTCCGGGATTCTTTTCTCATCTCATTCACTCACAAACGAGAACTTGCTTCTTCCGTCTAATGCAAGACAGTTTGCATCTGTGCCAGACAGATCATACACTTGAGCATAGGCAAGTAAGCAGTTCACAAGTCAATTCATCTTTCAGTCTCTTTGGGTCGAACTACGGTGTTCTGACTTCCTCATTGCACGAGAGGATACGTAGGCATAACTTAACGGTTATCGAACAAAAGTCTCTGTATATTCCCCCTCTTTCTAGCCTCATTCTTTTAGCCTCATGATCTTGAGCATCTTATTCCAGTTCTTGCACTGACACTGTATATACATTACACTTTACACTTCCTTTACACTGACACCTGTACATTTTGCTTTCCGGCTCTTTATACACAAATTGCACTGACACTACCCCTTTAAAACACAAATCTTTCAAGCGTGGATCCCGTCGAGTACGACGGACAATCTGGGTGCTAATACCTTCCCAGGTTGTAACCAACCCCCTTTCTCAGTCTCTCTGGTTCGCAACCGTCTTATCCATCTCTTTCTAGGTCTATGCAGCATTGCCTTTCCTCCGGGATAAAAATGCCTAGCTGGCGACTCTATTCATTCTCCAGTGAGTTCACGGCTGTGTGTTCTCATTGTCCCTTTCGCCGACCGTTCGCGTCTGTACCTTTATCTGGGCCAGTCCCATTTATCGGGAGCGACAGCTTGGCGACTCTGCTGGGGACTCCTTATACTGCAACCAGGGCTTCTGGTTCTTTTTGTGGGTTCCTCCTAGCGCTTGTTTGATTTGTGTTTGCTGGGGTGTTATGTGCTATCTGTGCTTGTGCATTTATTTTATTTATTGCTTTATGTACAGTTTGTTTTATTGCTTTTTTTATTGCTTTACATATATCATACTGTCATGCTGTCTGGCTGGATCTGGTTTTGCTTTGGTGGGTGGGTGTTCCACTGAGAGTTAAGATCCTATACCTGGGACCTGAGTGACACCTAGGCTAGAGTGAATCATATTCTTTCCCATTCCATCTCGGTCTGGTGCGGGAATATGAAACACGGTTCAGATATGGGTTTCTTCTTGAGAACTCTGTGTTGCAGATTTCCTGCAATGCTAGGGCTATCTGGGAAGCTTGCTAAGTCTGGATGACCTTTAGTTTTGACCTTCAGAAACTGAGGTGAATTAGAGGAGGAACTTTTATGGTTATTGTAAACACTGTACCTCCGGGTTAGAAGTGTTTACACTTCTCATAACTGATCCAAGTCTGAGGATCCTTGTTTTAGAACACCACCTGTAAGGGGGTTGGGTTGTTTACAGGTTTGCAGGTACCTTGACCTCAGAATACCCTGTTACTTTGACTTGATTAAGAATGCTCCATTTTGGGACAGTTCTTGTGATTCTAAAACCCCGGACATGTGGCTCTTTATTTGAGCCCCCCACCTTGGTTACTGGATTTATAGACCTCCATCTGGAATTCTTGAACATACTTGGACCTATATCAGAGTTTTTGATCAGATCCAGCTCAGTCACAAACCCTTGCATATCATTTGCATACATAAACATTGCATCATATTAACATTTGCTTATTTGTGTTTCAGGGTATCCATCTTCATTTGGTTCTGGTTTTGACCCCATCTTCAGTATTTGACCCATCTTCATCAGCATCTGCTTTAGTTATCAGCTATTTATTCCAGTCACCTGCACCAGCCAATCAGTGGCTCTTTCTTCAGTATCATCAACAGCACTTGTCTCTACTCAGTCTCAGCATCATGGCTCCTAAAAAGAGCAACATCACCTACCACTTCTTCCAGCCAGAGCTATCTGACATCAGGGGGATTCAGACCCTGATCACTCCAGATCACATACCATTGTTCAGGGAACACTACGGAGATATACTTGATATGGTTATGGATCTGGACCCTTCACAAAGAAGCATGATCCACACTTGCATTCAGTTTTATGATCCCCCACTGAGATGCTTCACTTTTCAGGACTTTCAGCTAGGCCCTCTATTGGAAGAATACTCATCATTGGTTGGTATACCTATCAGGGGTGGAATCCCTTTCAACCCTGAGATGGTCTTTCCTGGTAATGGAGAAGTAGCAAAGGCTTTGCATCTGGAACCTGTTCTGATTGAGCAGCATATGACTTCTAAATCTGGAATCCCTGGTTTTCATCTGGATTTCTTGATCTCTCAAGCTACCCTGAAAGCTTCTTTAGGAGAGTGGAAAGCTGTCTGTGCTTTGTTGGCCTTGAGTATATATGGAATTGTGTTGTTTGCAGATGAGCCTCGATTCATTAGCAAGAATGCAATCCATCTTTTCATCTTGAAGAACCCAGTGCCCACTTTATTGGGGGATCTCTATTACTCAGTGCATCAGAGGAATGAAAAGCAGAGGGGAAGATTAGTGAGGTGTTGTGCTCCATTGTTCCATACTTGGCTTCTCAAGCATCTACCCAGGACAGATGCATTTTTGAATCCTCATCAGCAGAAAAACTGGGCTAAGAGACTCACTGCTCTAACTTCAGCCGATATCAGATGGTGCACCCAAAGCACCAAAGGCAGGGATATCATCACCAGCTGTGGGCATTTTCCCAATGTGCCCCTAATAGGAGTTAAGGGTAGTATTAATTACAACCCTCTGCTGTTCAGAAGACAACTGGGCTATGCACTGGTCCACACTCCTAAGGCACAGGACTTGGTTGAGACTCTTTATTGTGAGAACAAGCCTAATCTGGCTATTGTTAGGCAGGCTGCCTGGGCCTGGGATAATGTTCAAACCAAGGGAGTAACCATTCTGGGGAAGTGCAACAATGTAGCATCAGCACAATATTATGAGTGGTCCCATGCCAGGGCTCAATTCTCTGGGATGCCCTTTACCATAGAAGATATGCCTGAATCATCCTCAGCACCACCTCCTGCCACTGTCAGTTTAGAGGAGTTCGAGAGCTTGAAAGAAAGAAATGAGAAGTTAACCCAGGCTTTGCAGAAGACCCTCCGGGAGAGGAGTGATGGCAGGTTAGAGATTGAGAGGTTAGAGAAGCTGAGAGTGGAGCATCTGGCTAAGATTGAGAAGTCTGGGGATTATATCAAAAAGTCTAAAGCTGGAGAACAAATCCTGAAGAATGCTTGCAAGGAGGCCCAGTTCCAGAGAGCAAGGACAGACTTGTATCTGAAGGAGAGTCAGGCTAGGTGGGTCAGAATCACCGAAGCTCGAACTCTGGAAGACAAGAGAGTTCAAGACAAGATGGAGCAACTGGAAGCTAGTGCAAAAGAGCAACAAGAAGCCCTGGCAGCAGCCCAGAGGGAGATATCAGAGCTGAAGATCAAAGCTGGAGTGAAGAGGTCAAAGGACCAAGGTCAGCACAAGAAGCTAACAGCAGCTGTTACGACCCGGAATCTCCTCATCAGGAATCTCACGGAGCGTCCAGCTGATCCTGTGACCGAAGCACTTCTCAAGGAAGTTCGTGAGGATGAGTTTGGCCTTGGTGTTTGACCATTTGTTTGTTGTTGCTTTCGTTCCATGTACTTTTATTTTCCTGTAATGTATTTTGACCCCTCAGAGGGCTTGTATTTGTAAACAAACTATGTACCATTTTGCTTTTGTAATGTATGTTTTAGTTTGCTCTATCCAAGTTTCACTTCAAAAGCAACATCAGCAGCATCTTCAAGGGTCTGGAAGGGTCAAAACTGAATGCCAAGCCGGATGCCTTGAAAACAAATAAGCATACTGCATTGCATGCTAACCCTTTTGTTTGTTTTGTAGGTTTTTGATTTATTGCCACTAACCCTGTTGTGATGCTCAGGAACTATTGCTCGGCGCCGGGTATTTCCCCTCAACCGTCCGCACCGTTATCCAACCCGTAACAACCTTCCGGGCATTCAAATGGATCAGATGCAGCAGGAGCTTACTGAGGTCAGAAATCAAATGGCAAATGAAAGGCTAGAAATGAGGAATCAAATGACTCAGTTTATGGAAGTGATGAACAACATGGCTCAGAGCCAGGAAAGATTGAGAGCCATGGTGGAAAGGCAAAATCAAGAAGATCCACATATAGGGACTGCCGGCACCAGCAACAATGAAAGGGTCCAACCTCATGTTAACCCCCCTGTATTTGGCCCCCACCTCCATCCTGAGGTCAACATCCCTGCAAATGTTCAAGGAACTGCCACTGCAGCAAGGGTACTTCAAGAAGACCCCCAAGAGGATCAATTCACGGTAATGGGTGCTGGGGAAGAAGCTTATGATAGAAGGCTGGATGAGATAGCTGAGAAACTGAGGTCCTTAGAGTCTCAAAACTCTTTGGGTTTCGATGTCATGGACATGGGCTTGGTAGACGGGGTCAAGATCCCCCATAAGTTTAAGCCTCCTTGTTTTGAAAAATACAACGGGACTTCCTGTCCTCGAACTCATTTACAATCATTTCTGGGGAGGCTGAAGGCCTATACTATGGATGAGAAGCTCTGGATGTCCTATTTCGAGGATAGCTTAACTGGAGCTTCAAGAGAATGGTATTCTCACTTGACAAGGGCAACTATTAGATGCTAGAAGGACCTGGCAAAGGCCTTCATCAGACAGTATCAGTACAACTTAGACATGGCGCCCAACAGGACTCTCCTAATGGGAATGTCACAGTCGTCAAGGGAAAGTTTCCGAGAATATGCCCAGAGATGGAGGCAATTGGCTGCTGCTGTTCAGCCACCTATGTCTGAAAGGGAAATGGCAGACATGTTTATGAACACCCTTCAGGGGACTTACATTGATAGGCTAGCTGCCTTCTCATCTACCAGCTTTGCAGATGTTGTCATAGTCGGGGAGAGAATTGAGAGCCTATTGAAGATGGGTAAGATCTCAGACAACGGTGCAAGCTCGTCCAGTAGTACAAGAAAGCCTTTTGCAGGCCCAAGAAGAGCTGGCGAGACCAATGCCATCCACGCCAACAGGGGCAGGCCCCAATATGTTCACAGATCAGTGGCAGCAGTCACCATCCCCACTCCAGCTCATCCTCAACCAGTTTATCAACCTCCGCAACAAAACTATCAACAACAACCTCAGTACCATCAACAAGCTCAGTACCCTCCGAGAAATTACAACAACAGCAACACCAACAACAATAATCAGCCAAGGCCATTCCAACAGAGGCCTTCTCAAGCCAACCGAGTAATCGATCCGATCCCTATGCCATATGCTACATTGCTGCCACAACTCCTGAAACTCAACCTAGTTGAGCTAAGGACGTTGGCACCTCCGGATCCCAACAGTCTACCCAGGAATTATGACTCCAACGCCAGATGTGCCTTCCATTCAAATGCACCTGGCCACAGTACAGAAAAGTGCAGGGCTTTGCACATGAAGGTACAAGACCTGGTAGACTCAAAAGCTCTGAATTTCGCACCACCACCCAATGTCAATAAGAACCCAATGCCAAACCACGGTGGTCCCAGAATTAACGCTATTGAAGAAGACAAACCGTCTTATTTAATAACCAGTGTGGGTCAGATCCGGACACCGTTGGTAGAAATCAAGGCTCAACTCCTCGAATGTCAAATGTTCCCGGGGTGTGAGTTAGGGTGTGCCTACTGCAATATTTCAGTGAACGGGTGCGATAACTTGAGGAATGGCATAGATGGTCTTATTCAGAGTGGCCAACTTCAGATTACCACATCATTTCCTACAAATCCAGCAATCTCATCAGCAACAACTCCAGAACCTCCTACAACTGCAGCAACCATTGTTCCTGACAATTCTTCGGTTTCATCAGCAAGTACTTCATCTATAATCTCAACTGATCAATCATCGACAAATGTTCCTGCTACAACTCCAGCACCACTCCATTTTGAAACTCCTACAACAACAACATCCATCCTTCCACCAATGTCTCCTACAACACCAGCAACAAATCATGAAGATGTCTCAACTGTCACAATATTCTATGATCCTGAGAACAACTCTGCCTACAATTCAGAAGGTGCTGCTCCCATCAGAGCACCAGTCACAATTTATTACGATCCACAGACTATCACAGTTCCTTCCGCAGCTACAATCAGTCCAGTCACTATCACGGTGCCTGGACCAGTACCTTATGAAAGCAGCAATGCCATCCCATGGCATTACGGCTCTGACCTGTACTGTGAAGGACAAAGAATCACTTTTGAATCATCAACCCCTGCACCACAAATTGACAATGTGGGAGGAGGCGGAGGCTTCACTCGAAGCGGACGTCTTTTCGCTCCACAAATTCAGAGACCCACTGCCGAAGCAGAAGCTGCTGCTAAGGAAAAAGGAAAAAGCTTGGTGCAGGAAGAGCAGACTGCTAAAGAAGCCTTGAAAACACCCTTCGATCAAGAGGTTGATGAGTTCATGCGAATCATCAAAAAGAGTGATTATAAAGTAGTGGATCAGCTTCATCAGACGCCTTCCAAGATCTCAATCCTATCATTGCTTATGTGCTCCGAGGCCCATCGGAATGCACTACTCAAAGTCTTGCACGCAGCTTACGTGCCTGAAGAGATCACTGTCAATCAACTAGAAGCTGTAGTTGGAAATGTTAATGCTAGTCATGGACTAGGGTTCACCAATACTGATTTGACTACGGAAGGTCGCAACCATAACCAAGCCTTGCACATAACCATGGAATGTAAAGGTGCTGTCCTTTCCCATGTGCTGGTAGACACGGGGTCATCCCTCAATGTCTTACCTAAGAAGGCCCTGGTGAAGTTAGAGTATGACGGATTGGCGTTGAGACCCAGCAACCTGGTGGTGAGAGCCTTTGATGGTTCAAAGAGATCGGTTCTGGGAGAAATTGAATTGCCCATAACGATTGGCCCGCAGACCTTCAAAACGACCTTCTACGTGATGGATATACAGCCTGCCTACAGCTGTCTATTGGGTAGGCCATGGATTCACGCCGCTGGCGCCGTGACCTCTACCCTTCACCAGAAGTTAAAATATGAGTGGGAGGGTCAAATCGTTACAATCTGTGGAGAGGAGGATATTTTTGTCAGCCACCTGGCTACCTATAAGTATATTGAGATGGATGGGGAGATCCATGAAACAATGAGTCAGGGGTTCGAAGCTTTGAATGTCAATGAAACATCTGTTGTACCTGGTACTTCAATATCATCATACCAACAAGCCCGGAAGGTTGTTGAGGGAGGAAACGCCCAAGGCTGGGGCAAGCTGTTATCGGTGGAGAAGAAAGAGGATAGATTTGGGTTGGGTTACAAACCAACTCAACAAGATCAAGCAGAGGCTGCGAAAGAGCCCAACTTTGTGAGTGGGGGGATGCTCACCCCTGATGCTGTCAACTGCCTGGAAGACGAGCTGGAAGAAGAACGCAACCTGGAAAGCTGGATTCGTCCAAAGATCCCGGGGAGCAGTATCTCAAACTGGTCTTCCCAGGAAATTATAAGAGTTACTCATGCAGAGTAATTATTATTTCCTGTATTTTTATAGCATGCATCAAAGTCTTGCATCTTGCCCAAGATGACAAGACTCATTTTGTAATCGGGCCATCTGTAATTTTTGTGCAAACAAGATTAATCAATGAAATATCAGACATCTTTTTGCAAATGAGTCTTTTTTCTTTCCCGCTCACTGTTTTTCCATTTTTCTTTTTGTACAAAAAATAAATGGCAGTGTTTTCAAAATGACAACTTTAGTTCACTTTTCTGAAACAAGATTAAAATCAATCACTAAAATGAACAAACTGAACCCTTGCAGAGAGTGCCTTCCAGACAGCACCGACAACAGCACGGCTATGACTTCGTATGACTTTGACAATCCGATCAATCAAGCCGATGAAGGGGTTGAAGAAGAATATGAGCTTCCTGAAGAGCTAGCCAGGTTGTTAAGACAAGAGGAAAAGGTTATTACTCCTCACCAGGAGGAGGTTGAAGTGATCAATCTTGGTACAGACGAAGACGTGAAAGAGGTTAAAATCGGGGCCTGCCTGCAAGACTCAGTGAAGAGACAACTGATTGATCTGCTTCGAGAATATGTGGACGTGTTTGCTTGGTCATATCAAGACATGCCGGGTTTGGATACCGATATTGTTGTGCACAAGCTGCCTTTGAGGGAAGAATGCCCGCCAGTTAAGCAGAAACTGCGCCGTACTCGCCCGGACATGGCAATGAAGATTAAGGAGGAGGTACAAAAGCAATGGGACGCCGGGTTCCTTGCTGTGACTAGATATCCGCCGTGGGTTGCTAACATAGTACCTGTGCCTAAAAAGGACGGCAAGGTAAGAATGTGTGTTGACTACCGGGACCTGAACAGAGCCAGCCCGAAAGATGACTTCCCTTTACCTCACATTGACGTATTGGTTGATAATACGGCTCAGTTCTCGGTATTCTCCTTCATGGATGGATTTTCAGGATACAATCAGATTAAAATGTCACCTGAAGACATGGAGAAGACAACCTTCATCACACCCTGGGGAAAGTTCTGCTACAAGGTAATGCCATTTGGGCTCAAGAATGTCGGTGCGACATATCAACGGGCTATGGTGACATTATTCCATGATATGATCCATAAAGAAATCGAATGTTATGTGGATGACATGATTGCCAAGTCCCTCACTGAAGAAGACCATCTGGTAAATCTGCTAAAATTGTTCAAGCGTCTGAGGAAGTACCAATTGAAGTTGAACCCCAACAAGTGCACATTCGGGGTACGATCCGGTAAGCTGCTGGGCTTTATTGTAAGCGAGAAAGGGATTGAAGTTGACCCTGATAAAGTCAAAGCCATTCAAGAGATGCCTGCACCGAAAACTGAGAAAGAAGTTCGAGGGTTCTTAGGTCGATTGAACTACATCTCACGGTTCATATCTCACCTTACTGCAACCTGTGAACCTTTGTTCAAGCTGTTAAGAAAGGAACAGATGGTCAGGTGGAATGAAGACTGCCAGAAGGCTTTTGACAAGATCAAGGAATACTTACAAGAACCTCCAATCCTTATGCATCCAGTTGAAGGAAGACCTCTGATAATGTACTTGACAGTATTAGAAGAGTCAATGGGGTGTGTGCTGGGCCAGCATGACGAGTCTGGTCGAAAAGAGTATGCAATATACTACCTAAGCAAAAAGTTTACCGACTGTGAACAACGTTATTCACTGCTCGAGAAAACTTGCTGTGCTTTAGCGTGGGCTGCTCGCCGACTGAGACAGTATATGTTGACCCACACTACTTTGTTGATCTCAAAGATGGACCCAGTTAAGTACATATTTGAGAAGCCAGCACTTACCGGACGGGTTGCAAGATGGCAAATGATCCTCACAGAATATGACATCCAATACACATCTTAGAAAGCCATCAAGGGCAGTGTATTGTCTGAATATCTTGCTGAGCAACCTATTGATGATTACCAGCCTATGAGATTTGACTTCCCTGATGAAGACATCATGTTCATAAAAGCAAAAGATCATGAAGAGCCTGTTCACACTGAAGGGCCTGACCCGGAAGAAGAATGGACTATGATGTTTGATGGGGATGTTAACATGAATGGTCGTGGTGTTGGTGCAGTACTCATTACACCTAAAGGAGTTCACATGCCTTTCTCGGCAAAACTCACTTTCAACTGCACTAACAACGAAGCTGAATACGAAGCTTGCATTATGGGTCTTGAGGAAGCCATTGACCTCAGGATCAAGACATTGACCGTATTTGGAGATTCAGCTCTGGTAATCAATCAAACCAACGGCAAATGGTACACACACCAGGATCATCTGATACCTTACATGGATTATACAAGGAGGTTGCTGACTTTCTTTACAACAGTCAAGCTTGAGTATATCCCTCGGGACGAGAATCAGTTTGCAGATGCCCTGGCTACCATTTCATCCATGATCAAAGTTCAGGCTGCCAACCTTGTACCTCAGATCTCAGTGTCCAGACTTGACAGACCAGCATATGTGTTCGCAGCAGATGTTGTTAAATATGATAAGCCTTGGTTCCACGACATTAAGTGCTTCTTGGAGGATCAAACATACCCACCTGGGGCATCTTCCAATGATAAGAAGACTTTGAGAAGGCTTGCTGGTAGTTTCTTTCTGAACACTGATGGGTCTTTATACAAAAGGAACTTTGATATGGTACTCCTCAGATGCGTTGATAAGACAGAAGCGGACTTGTTGATGCATGAAGTGCACGAAGGATCTTTTGGTACTCATGCAGGAGGGCATGCCATGGCCAAGAAATTGTTGAGATCAGGCTATTACTGGATCACGATGGATGCCGACTGTTGTGCCTATGCCAGAAAATGCCATAAATGCCAGATCTATGCAGATAAGGTGCATGTGCCTCCCAATCCTTTGAATATGATGTCTTCACCCTGGCCCTTTGCTATGTGGGGCATTGACATGATTGGCAAGATCGAGCCAACTGCTTCAAATGGCCATAGATTCATCCTGGTTGCCATTGACTATTTCACCAAGTGGGTCGAAGCAGCCTCCTATGCAAATGTTACAAGGCAAGTGGTAGCCAGATTTCTGAAAAGAGATATCATCTGTCGATATGGAGTGCCCGAACGAATCATTACTGACAATGGTTCCAACTTGAATAATAAAATGATGGCAGAGCTGTGCCGGGACTTCAAGATTCAACACCACAATTCTTCTCCTTACAGGCCAAAGATGAATGGCGTTGTTGAGGCAGCTAATAAGAACATCAAGAAGATTGTGCAGAAGATGGTAGTCACTTACAAAGACTGACATGAAATGCTACCATTTGCCTTGCATGGGTACCGTACGTCAATCAGAACGTCCACTGGGGCAACACCGTATCAGCTTGTGTATGGTATGGAGGCAGTCCTACCTGTTGAAGTTGAATTACCCTCCCTGCGGGTACTAATGGATGTTAAACTGAGTGAAGCAGAATGGGTTAGGTCCCGATACGGGCAATTGAGCCTGATTGAAGAGAAGAGGTTGGCTGCAATCTGTCATGGGCAGTTGTATCAGAAAAGAATGAAGAAAGCCTTCGATCAGAAAGTCAGGCACCGAGAGTACCAAGTAGGAGATCTTGTGCTGAAGAGAATCCTCCCTCCTCATACAGACCACATGGGCAAATGGACTCCAAATTATGAAGGACCATTTGTAGTGAAGAAAGTTTTCTCTGGTGGAGCACTGATGCTCAGCACCATGGATGGTGAAGATTTCCCGTCCCCTGTGAACTCAGATGCAGTTAAAAAATACTTCGCATAAAAGGACCCGCTGGACATAAAAACAGAATGTAAGTCCAGGCAAAAATAGGGCATCCCGGCGAGTCAAAAAACAGAATAAAAGACTTGGGCAAAAATAAGGGAAAATAAACAAAAAAAAAACGTACACCCGCTGAGTTGAAAAGCCACATTGGACAACTCAGGCAAAAAATGGGTATCCCGATGGATCGAAAACCCGAAAGGGCGATCCATGCAAAATAAGGGAATAAGCGAACAACTGCATTCTGAATTCGTCAGTATCATCTACAACTTGGTAAGCTTCGGAAGGATCAAGCCTCAGCCAGAATCAACATTCTTCAGAAAGCAAGATGAGAAGAACGTCAAAAGTCATACGAGTCATAGTGAAGAGGAAGCTCCTTAAAGCGTCATCAACACTGCCAGCATTTTTGTTTTTCAATTTGTAACAACCTCCTCATTTCAGGGGATTTGTTCCTTTGACTGTACCTCTCCAATTCAGGGCATATGAATTAATAAAATCAGATTTTCAGTCATGTCTCGTTTTGTACATTTTATTTGCAAAAAATGTCTGATGTCTTAAAAGAAAAAAGGAAAAAAACTGATTGCATAAGAATACAGATGCTTATCTTCAAATAAAAAGCGTGCTTGCAGGAAATATACTTACTCTCAGAAGTGCCTAACTCCTATGACGGAATCCAGTAAGGGATACCTTGGGATTATCTTGTGCGTTTCTCCATCTTTTTCAGGGTTGCATGTATCCAGAATGCAACTTGGGGCATGAAAACCTCATCCCAGCAAGCTGACAAATCAACACTTAATTTTAGCACCCGAAGTGCTCTCTCCCCAGCTGAGTTGCCTTTCATGACTTCCCCCAGCTGAGTTGTCATTTCCCCATCAGAGTTACCAGGCATCACGGAAGGCACCTATGTCCCCGGCAGAGTCAAGGATCCTCTTCAGTAGAATCCCTATGGAGGTCTTGCAGTGATCTCTCTCTCTCCCCAGCCCAGTTTCCATTTCACCCTCAGTCGGGTACAAAAGTCAGAGAGCCATCTCCCCACAGAGTTCAAGCCTCTATCCAGAAGAGCAGCGCATAGAAGATCACAACAGAGTGAAGAAAGCTTCTACAAACCCCAGCTGGGTCTCTCATTTATAAGGATAGGTCTATCAATGACCTATATCCCCAAGCAGATATCATATCATCAGATCTACCAACGATCTCACCCCCAGCTGGGATGTCCATTTCAAGCAGATCGGCCAGAGATCTTCGCGGCAACGTGACCCGGAGCCCGGTTTGGTATCTTTGCACAATCATAGCATTCGCATCATGTTTACCCACAAAGCGTAGCATTCCGTTTTAACACGGAGCATTACGGCAAAAATCCAATACATAGCATAATCATAAGCCATGTTTTGAACCAACACTTGTGAATAATGACAGTTCATCAACGTACAGAAAAATCCCCACCAGAGTCCCCAGCAAAAGCAGCTGCCTCACAATTCACAAACACCAGTATATACTCATTTTAACACCCGTCCGTGTCATCGCTCCCTAGTAAAGTCACCTGAACACTCTTACGAACAAGATCACCCGTATTACAGAGACGTCCTGACACCCGTCCGTGTCATACCCCAGCAGAAAGCCAAAGACACCCTCTTTGCACTCACATATACCTATACACTTTCTTGACACCCGTACGTGTCGTATCCCCAGCGCAATCGCCTACACTTTTACAACCCATATACTTGTTGATACTATTATTTTCTCTTGACACTCGTTCGTGTCACCCTCCCCAGCAGATAAACACTCATCTATGCAATACTCATACTCATGTTACACCCATACAGATACTCATCCGTATCTTGTATACACCATTCATATCCCCACAGATTCGACATTGGTCCTTGTTCTTTGTTAACCAGTTGATACTCGTCTGTATCATCATCTGTGAACACGCGTCAGTATTTGTTTCTATCCGATACTCGTCCGTATCGTAGTCTTAGAGATGCTCGTCCGCATCTTTAATCTATACACAATACCAAACACTTATACCTTTTGTTTCTTGGATATAAACACTCGTCCGTGTTTACTACTCCCCAGTAGATCGCCAACAAAGCAAATTTTCCTTCTTATCTGACACTCGTCCTGTGTCATGATAAACCCTGAGAGCAGCCGTACCCTGCTAGGTGGTCGTCCTCCACCTCTTGATGGTCGTCCTCCATCATGCTCATCCGATGGCCGTCCCCATCGTTGATTTTAGCAGCCGTCCCCTGCTAGGTGGTCGTCCTCCACCTCTTGATGATCGTCCTTCATCAATTTTATCCAATGGCCGTCCCCATTGTTGATTTTGGTTATCTGGCGTTCGTCCTATGTCATGATAAACCCTGAGAGCAGCCGTCCCCTGCTAGGTGGTCGTCCTCCACCTCTTGATGGTCGTCCTCCATCATGCTCGTCCGATGGCCGTCCCCATCGTTGATATTTTCGGCAGCCGTACCCTGCCAGGTGGTCGTCCTCCACCTTTGATGGCCGTCCCCATCATAATTCCTTTATTTCCCAACAGAGCAGCCGTCCCCTGCTAGGTGATCGTCCTTCACCTTTGATGGCCGTACCCCATCATCTGTTTATTTCATTTATTCTTTAACCCGATGGCCGTCCCCGTCATGGTCCTTTTTCTTTTAGCCCGATGGCCGTCCCCATCGTTGGTTACTTTGCTTTATGAACTTGATGGCCGTCCCCGTCATGTTTCATTAATCCCCAGAGAATTTTATAGCTTTATCTTGATGGCCGTCCCCATCATAATTTTCTTTCTTCCCAGCTAGCCGGCCGTCCCCGTCTTTTCTCTATATCCCCAGCATGTCGGCCGTCCCCGTCATTGCTTTATTTTTTGCACTTTTCCCAGCATGACGGTCGTCCCCGTCATTGCTCTTTACTCAGCAGTCGTCCTCTGCTCGACGGTCGTCCTCCGTCGCCCACACTTTACGATATACTTTATTTTCCTTTTACAATCTATATCCCTTTTCTTCTTCATTCTGTGAGTGCAAATTTTGGACTGTCTTTGGTATTCAACCACAAGTTATCTTGTTTGCCTATTAAGCCGTCGCTTACATCCTGCACAGCTAACTCATGTTTGAATAGGGGCAGCTGTAAACACCCCAAATTTGCCCTCACCCATTCACACCATGGCTTGTGATCATTTCATATGCATAAACACAATCATATCATCTCATATCACATTTTTGATTCACTGCATAGATTCTAAGTCATCTGCACCTAGGGTTTGTGATCTGAGCAATCCAAGAGCCACTTGAGCCACTCCAAAGGCCACCAATCACTTCAAAGGGGTCTACATGTGTTCAAGTATCATATTACATCCTCTCAAAGTCAAGAATTCCAAAGAATAACAAGAACTGGGATTGGCATGGAAGCAGAGCCAAGTTTGACTGCACAGTTGACCTAAAATTAGGGTTTTGGTTTCAGAGGCCATAACTCCAAATTTTTTGGTCATTCTTGTTTCCATTGGTCTCTATATGGTATAGGGAGCATGCATATCAATTTCCATGAAGAAATTCCATGGGTAAGTCATCTGATCAAGGGTTGACTTTCTGGACAAGTCAGTGCAAAATCAGGGCATCTGAGGCCCCCAATGACCCAACCAAGGGGTGATCTTCATCATTTTGAGTGTATATGATCTTTATTTGATCATGGAAGAAGGTTGAAGTTCACAAAATTCAAGAATTTGAAGTTTTTGCAAAGTTGACTTTTTAGGGCATGGTTGACTTTTCAAGAATGTGTCATTTTATGCCACTTTTCAAACCTTACTTTTTGATCCAAAAAAGCTTCAAATGGAAAAACTTTGGTCATGAAAGTTGTAGAATGCATTTTTCCCTTTTCAAAAAGTACAAGAACATGACCTAATTCATTTTGGATCAAAAGTTATGGTGTGACAAAATTGGCAAAAATCACTAATTTTCAAGACATGCACCAATTGGAAAATTTGCAAAATCATGTATCAAGGCCATTTGTAACTTCTAGTTCACTTCAAACCAATATACAAACATCACATGTGACCTAGAAGTCAGAATTGAACCAAAGTCTCTCATGTTCATGGTTTGTATGGCAAGACATTTTCATGAAGTTTCAAAAGTAACCAACTTGCAAAACTCATGATCACACTTCACCAACTTGTTACATTGGATGCTGAACCATGCTAGCTTCCCTCACACACCATGCTGCGCCAGCCCATGTACTTGTGCTAGCCTAGGGTTCAACCCATGTCTCTCTTACAACAAAGTGGACTTTTTGCAAAAGTAAACATCCCAATCACAGCAGGCCAAGTCACATCCTCTGGCCATTTGGAATTGTTTATACTATCCATTTGCAAGCTAAACACATCAAGAAGCCAAGCTGAAACAGGACCTAGCATCACATTCACAAACTCACTCCATTTTTCATTTTCCTTCGAATCTGTCTCCACAGGCCTCAAACACTAAAACCAATTCCACATATCAACTCACCTTGCCTCATTGAGCAAAAACCAACAAGATTCAGGCTTCAACTGAGCAAGAACATAGCTTCACCATTTTCCACCCCAGTCTGCATTTTCCTTCGAATCACCTTCCACAGCCATCAAATATCCAAACTCTTTTCACCAACAAGTCAAACACATCAAAAGGAACCAGAACCAACCATTAACAGAGCTTGAAACCACTCACACACAAACTCCATTTTCTGCTACACCAGAACTGGATTTCTCAAAGCAGCTTGTCTAAGCTCATTCCAAGCCTTCCATTAGCATCAGGGGAGCCTAAGAAGTCCATTTGCACGCAAAGGAGGCTCTGGAAGCTCAGTTTTGAAGCTTTCCAGCTCAGGTATGATCATGAACATTTTCTTCCAAAGCTTGCATTTTAAGTCATAAACTGGTTGCTCATGTCTTGCTGATCATGGGGATGGTTTTAAAATTGAAAATGAGTGAGAGATGAGTTTGTATGATCACTCTGAAATTTCACCCGTGGATTTTGTTTCTTTCGATTTACATGATTCTTGGGGTTTAAATGATGTTTGAGGGTGGATTCATGACCTAGGTTGTTAGAGGATCATTTGGCTGTGCTTAATTTGATGTTTAGATGCCTGAATCATGTTTTAGGGTTTTGATACCGCCGGAGAAGATGACCGGAGCTTCCCTCTGGTCACCTGAAAGTGCTTTGCCCTAATCTCAGGTCATTAGTGCCATTTGAATATTGAGCGTAGGATTGCCTTGACCAGTTGACTTCCCGCGCGCATGAAGGGCTCAGATCCCTTTGCTTTGCCCTAATCCACTTTAATTAATTAAATAAATCATAATTAGGTTAATTAAATCAGAACCAACCATGGCCCTTGGATTCGCGCGGCAGTCAACTATCCCAAACCCAGTTCAAATCTCCACCATTGGATCTGCTTACTTTCTTTTATTTCATTTTTTATTTCATTTCTTTTCATTTTATTTGCACAATTTATTTAAAATAGTAAAAATTGTTTAAAAATTATGAAACTTTTTCTCAAGAGTTTTATTAATTTTTAAGACACAAAAATATTTTTATTTTCATTTTTAGCATTAAAAAAGTATTTTAAAATATTTAAAGGTTTATTTTTAATTGATTAATGAAAATTAATTTATTAAAAATACTTTTAGGTATTTAAAAATCACCAAAAAATTCATGAAATGTTCTAAGACATTTAGAAACATTGTCCAACCTTCAAACCAAATTTCTTTTTTGATCTTGATGCATTTTGAGGATTTTTCTTTGAATTAAAATCATTTTTGTGCATTATTTTGATCCTAAGTTCAAAAAATCATTTCTGCCTGTTCATGAAGGATTGGACATTGATTCTTTTTGCATTGCATTGTGTTTCGCATGTAGTTTTTGAGATAAAAAGGCCATGATTTGATCTTTCATTTTCAATTTGTTTGGCATTTCTTTTGTTTGGAAACCCTAAAACCCAAAAAAAACTTGTAAAAATCATAACTTGAGATTGGTTAAGAGTTGAGACCTCTCCTTTGGGCATTGGTTTAGTATAGGATTAGGGATCCTTTGTGTTGCATTTTCAATTTTTTATAATGTTGTTTGCTTCTGATTTTGATTTTTGTTTGTTGCATTGATCATAAACCCTAATTTGGGCTTCCACATGCATCCATCTTGCATCCTCTTGCATAACATGACTTGCCATGACATTTCAAGCATCCATTTGATTCATTTGACATCATAAGACATATTGAAAGCATGTTTGATCATTGCATCATGTATTTGTCATGTTGTATGCCATGTGCACTTCATAACTTTTCATGTATGATCATGGTTCCTAGCTTGTTTCATTTGCACTCATGAACTTGTATGATCATTTCCATGTGTTGCCTCATGTTTGTAGCATCTCATAACATCATTAGCATCACATATGTGCTTCTGGTTTTGGTTTGCATCATGTCATCTCATCCCATTTTGCATTGCATTACATTTCTTTTCTAACCTTTCAGGTGGTAAGTAACTTTGAGAAGTGAATTTGCCTTCACTTCTCATAACTTTTATTTTCATCTCTCTTGCATCCATTGCTGCATTTTTGTTTGTGTTTGGGTTTGAGATTTCTCATTCTTCTTCTTCTTACTTTCTTTCTTCAAGTGACTTGACTTCTTGAATGAAGCAAGTTGCTTTGCCTCTCTTGATCCTTTCATCTGCTTCCTGGTGGTTCCATTGAAGACTTCTTCTTGAAAACCTCACAAACCTTAGGATCAACCAAGAATGACAATGATTAGGGTTTTGATTAGTCTCCCCTCTTAGTTTTACCTTTGTGTCTCTTTGTGTCTTCTCTTCTCATCTCATAACCAGGGACTAAACCCTAAAGGCTTTAAGGCTTTGTGATTAAGCTTATGCCTGCATCCTTCTATTAGGATGGAGTGTATAACTTTAATCCTAAGTGTTAAACCCTTAATGTGTTTAACTCTCTTAATCAATTCACTTAATAAGTATCAAGACATCACACTTGTAACTTGGGCCTTGCATTAGGGTTCTAATTCTTCCTTAATTGGTTAAGAAGGACTAACCCTAGTGTTAATGGACAAATCCCCCTCAAGTTGTCTTACAAACCCTAAAAATCACTTCATCATCATGTCACTAAATAAAATCCACTTAATCAAAGGCTTGTTTTGTCATGAGTTTAATCCCTAATCATGGATTAAGTTGAGGAGCTTTCCTCAGCTTAAACATTCTCATCTATTATCCTTCTATTAGGATGGTGTAATGAGTCTGTTTAATCCTTGATTATGGCTTAACCTCATTACTTAACACTAAACAAAAACACCAAAAACATCTAAATAATCACAAGTAGGTTAATGATCTTAATCCTACACCAAAGGTGTTTAAGTGTGAGAAGCTGACTTCACACTTAAGGTATTCTCATTACCCCTAATCAGAGGGAAGATGTGATGAGTTTAATAAATCCATTGGTTTAGACTTAAGCTCACTAACTTATGACAAAATCCAAAAACAATAAAAGACTGAAAACACAAAAACAAACAATAATCGTCTCCTCCGGGATTCTTTTCTCATCTCATTCACTCACAAACGAGAACTTGCTTCTTCCGTCTAATGCAAGACAGTTTGCATCTGTGCCAGACAGATCATACACTTGAGCATAGGCAAGTAAGCAGTTCACAAGTCAATTCATCTTTCAGTCTCTTTGGGTCGAACTACGGTGTTCTGACTTCCTCATTGCACAAGAGGATACGTAGGCATAACTTAACGATTATCGAACAAAAGTCTCTGTATATTCCCCCTCTTTCTAGCCTCATGATCTTGAGCATCTTATTCCAGTTCTTGCACTGACACTGTATATACATTACACTTTACACTTCCTTTACACTGACACCTGTACATTTTGCTTTCCGGCTCTTTATACACAAATTACACTGACACTACCCCTTTAAAACACAAATCTTTCAAGCGTGGATCCCGTCGAGTACGACGGACAATCTGGGTGCTAATACCTTCCCAGGTTGTAACCAACCCCCTTTCTCAGTCTCTCTGGTTCGCAACCGTCTTATCCATCTCTTTCTAGGTCTATGCAGCATTGCCTTTCCTCCTGGATAAAAATGCCTAGCTGGAGACTCTATTCATTCTCCAGTGAGTTCACGGCTGTGTGTTCTCATTGTCCCTTTCGCCGACCGTTCGCGTCTGTACCTTTATCTGGGCCAGTCCCATTTATCGGGAGCGACACATTCTTGGAAATAACTGGAGGAGAGAAAACTCTTCTGCTTCGTGTGATCTTACTAGATCCAGCAATATTATCAACATCAACAGGCATATCAGCTAAGGGTTCCTGCTTAACACCATGGATATAAACATCAGACCCATAATGCCAAGGCACAGCTTTATCAGAAGTATACGGAATAGGACCAGGAGTGGTGATGATCATAGGAGCCACTCTAGCTTCAACAACAATCTTCACAGGGCCTTCAGCAGTAATCTTAATTGGACCCTTATGAGTGATTTTAACAGGTCCCTTGGAAGTAATCCTTACCGGCACTTTATCAACCATATCCACCTCTTCAATCTTCTTACCTTTAGTAATATGATCCACCATACTCTCCACAGAAGGTGGTGTCCTCTCAAATACTATGGTGTAATTATTCATGAGGCGTTGAATTCCGTCCTTCAACCTCCAGCAACTATCCGGTCTATAAGTACAATAGACACAATCTTCACGACAACCTGGAAAGAACCCAGCTTGTACTAACTTCTTCTTGATAACAGACAATGGTGTAGTCAAATCTGCAACTGAGGAAATATGTGAATCTTCTTCAATGGCATTGACAGTCTTCTCATGATTTGGCATGGGAGCCGTAATCACATTTGGAGTACCCGGAGGGTCAAACTCAATCTCTCCAGCCTCAATCATATCTTGAATTTTGTTTTTCAATACCCATCAACTATTGGTATCATGTCCCTGACAATTCGAATGATATGCACATCGTGCATTAGGATTGTACCTGGGAGAGGTAACATTAGGATTCTGAGGAGCATCTTTCAGAGTGATAAGTTCAGTCTTCAGCAAGTGTTGCAATGCTTGGGCCATTGACATGTTGATCTTAGTGAACTGCCTTCTAGCCCTCTGTTGATTTCCCTGTGGCTGCTTTGTTGTTGCAGAAGTTGGATTGGAGATATGGACTGCACTCACAGACTGATGCCTTCTATTACGATCAGGTTGACCATAAACAGCATTTGACTCTTTCTTCCCACTGGGAGGCTTCTTTGCAGCACCTGATGAAGAAGCACCCACTTGAATCTTTCCACTCCTTATACCACTTTCTACACGCTCTCCTGTCATTATCAACTCAGTGAAGCCAGATGATGAGCTTCTAATGAGATGACTGTAAAATGGGCCATTCAACGTGCACATGAACATATCAACCAACTCCCTGTCAGTTAGAGGTGGTTGCACTCTTCCAGCCAAATCTCTCCACTTCTGAGCATACTCCTTGAAGCTCTCTTTAGGACCCATAGACATGCTCTGAAGCTGCATGCGAGTAGGGGCTAAATCAGCATTGTATTGATATTGCTTATAGAAGGCTTCAGCAAGATCATTCCAATCACGGATGTTGACACTCTCCAACTGATAGTACCATTCCAATTGAGCTCCAGATAAACTCTCTTGGAAGAAATGGATCCACAACTTCTTATCAACAGTATGGGGTTGGATTCTCCGGACATAAGACCTCAGATGCAGCTTGGGACAAGAGACACCATCATAAACAATGAAAGTAGGAACCTTGAAACCAATGGGTATGACTACCCCAGATATCTGACTCAGGTCTTCAAAATCCAGCCCAGAAGACTTTTGCAATTCCATAGCATCCATTCTATCCACCAGCATCTTGAACTTATCTTCATTGGGCTCATGATAGTAGTTAGCTTCAGAATCAGAGTCCCCCATTGTATTATGGAGACTGCCTCCCTCTTTCTCAGACTCTTCAGACTCATAATCTTCAACTGGTTCTTTGGTCTTGACAGGACCTCTGAACCTTCTTCCCATGTTGATCAGGCCACCTGACCTTTTAGTCTTCTTAGTCTTCTTGGCCAGCAGTGTCTTCAATTCATCTTGCCCCTTGGACAAGTTCAGGATCAGCTCTTGGAACTGTGCATTTTGTGCCTGGAGATCTTTAACTGTTTGTTCAAGAGCCATTGCTGAAATAAACAGCGAGAAGATAAGAAACCTGTGCACAATAAACCTGTGATGCAATGATGTGAATGTATATGCAATGTTTTCAAGGACCGCAGGATTTAAATTTGCTTAAACAAACAAGAAGGTAAACTTTTATTAGTAATAAATTTGTTTTGCCTTTTGGGCTTACAGAAAATGAAATGAAATAAATACAAGAGATGAGGTTTTAAGTCTCCCATGGACGTTTCCTCTTTGTGTTGAGGTATGAGTTGAGATTCCGTTCCTCGTGAAGTTGCTTTGTTAGTTCCAGGATTCTTTCTTGGCTTGCTTTGTAATGAGCCTCGAAAGTATCCCTTTGCTCCTTCAACTGGATCCAGGACCTCTGTAAATCTTCCATGTCAGTAGGCATGTCTAGGTGAAGGATGGTATAAGAAGTATCTCCTTCAGCGACATGTTCCATGGTAACTGGCAGGATAGCAGGATATGGCATCATGAGAGTCTGAGCACGAGATCGTACCCATCTGAGATAAGCTTCCATAGGAATAGTGTACTTAGGCTCCAGAGTCTTGCTGTCAACCTTGTTCACTTTTCCCCATGCTCGTATGAATCTCTGACGGTAACCTTGAAGATCATTCTCGTAGTCAAACACAATGCCTTGAATCAACATGTCATGTGGGCCATCACTCCGAGCGTATTCAAACTGTCGTAAAGCTAAAGAAGGGTTGTAAGTAATGCCTCCTCTTATGCCTAGAAGTGGCACATTAGGAAACTCCCCACAACGGTCAATGATAGTGACATTCTCCATAGATCTGGAGCATCAATGGATATCTGAATGAGAGAGTGACATAATCCTCTTGGACCACCTGAACCCTTGCTCATTCTTCATTACTGATCGAGGAAGGTGAGAAATAAACCACCTAGATAGCAAAGGTATACAACACATCAAAGTTCCTCTTGCCCTTGTAGTACGAGTATGAAGAGAATGTAGGATGTCTCCAAGCAATGTAGGCACTGGATTGTGACTCAGAAATATGTTGATGGCATGAACGTCTATGAACTGATCAGGATTGGGAAACAACACTAAGCCATAAATCAACAAGGCTAAGATCTCCTCAAAAGCATCATAGCTCATAGCTTTCAAGAACACTTGAGCTTTATCCATTAATACCTTAGCAAGAATACCCTTAACTCCGCTTCTCGTTTCTAGAACAATGTCAGACTTTTTCAGATGTAGAGCTGCAGCAATAACCTCTGGTTTAAGCTCCTTCTCCAAGCCTGTGAAGGGTCTTTGATCAAGAACAGGTATACCCAGAAGTTTAGAGAACTCTTCCATTGTAGGAACCAGCTGATAGTCAGGGAATGTGAAGCAATGGTGCTTAGGATCAAAGAACTGAAATAGGACACTCATCATGTCTTCATTGAACCCTGAGGTGACTAGATCCAATAGGTGACCATGTCTCTTGATAAACTGGGAATGATCAGACACTTGAGAAACCAACTCTTTAAGCTTAGCAGGTATGCCTACAAAGTTGATCCTGATAGTGTTTCTACGAGCAGAAGCCATGACCTGCAACAAAGAACAAAGATAAATCCTTTGGTCCTTGAAATGGTTAGTGAAAATGCTATGCTTATGATGCATGATGATGTCATGATGTTATGTTCAATCACAAACATGTGGCACACACAAACAAGTCACACAATAGCCCTAGGTTTAAAGGCTTGCATGAGGTTCAAAGGTAAGTACCCTCCCCTGAAGTTAGTTGGTTCATCCTGTCCTATAAAGTAACCAGGTTCTAAGGGATCTCAATATCATTGATCCTTCACAAGGGTGGTTGTTCAGTAGGCAACTTACTTGCCAACCAAAACCCTCCAAGTTTAGGATCTCAATGAGTGTAGTATCGAGTATCAACCAACTTCAGTCTTCACCAAAGTCGGTTATCTCACTACTTACTAAAGGCCAAGATGGGATAACTAGGGTTCTAAAAGTCAGTTAGTGTATTGACAACATATGGCAGCCTCATATTATCCTCAACTTGACTTAAGGAACATAAGCACCAACCAAGAAGTCACACTAACTATGGCCACCAGATCAACCATATCGGTATACGCCGTACAGTTTCCTTGGTCTATTGCCATTTATCTAAGGTACACTAGATCCGGGTTAGGATCTTTCACACATAAGAGCACCCCAACAGATAAGTATAAAGCAAACAAGGCAAACAATTTTAAAGTGATCTAATTCCTAAGGGTACCCCTCTTTTATTAAATCCCCAACAGAGTCGCCAGTTCTGTAACACGGTGGGAGAACTGACTTTAGTTATGTTGCGGATAGCAAGAGTCGCCACCGACTTTTATTTTATCCAAAGGAAAGGCATAAAAGAACAGGAAAGACCTTTTAAAAGAATTTTGGGTCCGGGGGGTAGGTTATGTAAAGGGAAGGTGTTAGCACCCTTTACATCCATGGTTATCCATGGGCTCTTAGTTACTTAGCTCACTTTAAAATGTTTTTGAAATGTGAAGTGTGTGGATAAAAATTTTCTTAAGTATTTTATAATGATCCATGTACGGATGCGTATAAAACCTTTGTTTTGAAAATTGTTTGAAATGTATGAAGTGTTTGAAATGTTTTTTTTTTTAAGAGTGAGCAAGTATCTAAGAGGAACCTACCCTAAATTTAAGTCTTTTCTGTTCTTGAATCCTTTAAATGGTAAGACTATCCCTATTATTAAGGAATAGGTAGTCATTACCTTGGATGTGAGGGACAACTGAAGGGACATCTGTTATTTAGGCAACTGTGGGGTGTATAAGCAATTCGAAGGGACTTATCATCTTTATTCGGAAGGGACAAGATCATTACGAAGGCAACATTCGAAGGGACTTGATCTTTTTATCTGTTTAGGGACTAGATGATGTGAGATGAGGGACTTTGCTTTATACACCCTACTTGACCTTTTGTTTAGGCAACATGAGAGGTATCCTTAAGGAAGTGAGATGGCGATCAAAGATCGACTTACGTGTGTGAGTGTACAATTTTAAATATTTATCTTTTACATTAGTGATCTAAATTAATTTTAAAATACAAACATGTTTCACTCCCTATTTTACTAACCATAGCATTTAAACATAAATATTAAATATTACTATTACAATATTACATAAAGGAAACAATTACATAATAATAATAATTAAAGCAAATTAAATAAATAAGCAAAAATAAATAATAATAATAATATAATTGGGTTAGTAAAATAATAATAATAAATCACAATATATAAATGGGGTTAGTAAAAATAAAATAAATATGAAAATAAATAGCATTAATTAATAAAATAAATAAGAATATTAGCATAATAATTAAAAGTTCAATTTTTTATAAACAATTATTATTTAAGATTAAGAAGAAAATATAAACAATTATATACTAATTATTATAAAATTTTAAATTATATACATGTTATAAAAATTAAGTTAATTATAAACATATTATGAAAATAAATTATATTAAATTAGCAAGTATTAATTATTTTTAAGCATATATTAAAAATTATTTACATACAAGAATTAAATTATAAACAAATTATAAAATATATACATGATTAAGGCTTATAAATAATAAATTAAAAAAAGTTATAATAGAATTAATTTTTAGGTAAAAGAAAATTAGGGTTTGAAAATATTATTAGGGTTTATATTAAATTAATTAGGTTTTTACAAAAATAAACAATTTTTCTAATAAAATTTAAAAAAAAAGATGAATTATAAAATATGATAATAATATAAACATTCTACATTTTTTATTATTTAAATTTGTTTAATTATAATATAAATTAATAAAATAATAAAAAAAACAGAGAAAAGAGTGAAAAAGCAAAACCTGCTTGGGCTGGGATTTGAACCCAGTCCCTAAGCTTTCACCCTCAAGACCAGCACTCCCACCACTAGGCCATGCGCGCGCAGGTGTTAGCAAACATACTCCATTTGGTTTTGTTGCTTAACCTGGAAAAAACATGAAAAAACAAAACAAAGAACACAAAAAGGCCTGGGGGGAATTCGAACCCAGGACCTTTACGCAATACACAAACACACTTACCATTCCAGTCGGGAGGGCGCAACTGATGTTACAACCAACACAATTAATTATATATTAAGTTTGATAGTTAACTGAAAAAAAATAAGAAAAGGGTGGTGAACCCAGGATTCGAACCAAAGACCTTCAGGTATAACACAAGCGCTCCTTACCACTGGGCCAACACTGCTGTTGTGAAACAAATCAGAAACAATTACATAAAATATTATATCACACATTCAAATTATGGAATTCACGCCAGGGCTTCGTCTTCCTCCTTGGTACCTGCGTTTTTTGCTACAAAATTAACTATGAATTTTCCTGCGAATTTTTAAACACAGGAAACCTGCGAATTTGAAACACCATCAAAACAGTTCAATTTCTCAAAATTAATTAGTGTATCATGATCCTTAAGCTTCGTACAACACAACCATGTTTCCAGAATTCATTTATCTATGATAAATCAAGAAGCCCTAAAGCTTGGCCGAAACCCTAAATATGGCTAAACTCGTTCTAGGCAGTGAAACTCCAATCCATTTATCCAGAAAGCTTCAACACAATGAGACTAATCAAATTAAACAATCAAAATCAATTAATATGCAGCAAATTCATGGAATCGAAAAAATCAAATATGAGGAATAAAACGATTCGGATTTCTCAATATGTCATGTTATGGAGCAATGTGATGGATGGTTTTGATTCAGGGATGCTTGAGGAAGCTGATAGTGTCCTTAAAATACCTTAACAAGCCTTGTAATGAAGAAACCGAATTGAAGTTTTTGGTGATTTTTTGGATGTATGAACTTACTCTTTGAGGCAGGGAATTCGTGTTCTTTGCATTGAGTTATGTTGTATACTTATACTAGACTGAATTAGGTGAAAAATATTGGATCATTGTGTGGATTGTTTTGATTTTGGAGATTGAAAAAGATTGGTACTTAAATTTCAAATATTCTTGAATAATACCTTTCTATTTCAAGCCAATCTTCATCAATGTTGTATCAATTCAATCCAAATTATATTCATGACCTTCTAGAACAAAAAAATATTTTAAATCTTCACATTTGATATTTTATTTAAATTTAAAATGATTTTTAATATAAAAAATCATAATAAATAAATTAAATAAAATAAAATTATGAAAATATCAAATAATTTTCGTGCATGATGTCATGAATCACTTTGGGTCACAAAATGTTCAGCCCATTTAGAAAAATTTGGTTCTAAGACCCTATTTCAATTTTAATTCTATGAGGGTGTTCTTGGGCACACATCCTTCAATTTTAATTCTATGAGGGTGTTCTTGGACATTTTGGAAAGCTTGAAGAGTCCTCTAACTAACCCCATTGGTTTCATGTCCATATCATTTACCATTCTCAAGTTATACCCTTTTGAAGTTGTTGACTTTTTGTTGACTTTTAAAAGGACCTATAATGTCTTAGCTCATACCTTCCAATTGAAGCATTTTTGGGCTTGGCTTGTGAGACACATAGTTGTAGAGAATTCAATTTCATTCAAAATGAGCTTTGGATGGGAAAAATATGATGAAGTATGTGAAAGTTATGGCTGGTCAAAGTTCAGTTGACTTTTCCTGAGGAAACCCTAATTTAGAAACCTCTGATTCTTGATGATCTGAAATATCCTTGATGAATCATGATCAACCCTTGATCAAATGATGAATTTTACTTCATATACTTGATTTTGGCAAAAAATCATGAAGTTTGACTTTGGTTTGACCACAGTTGACCTCTGTTTGACTTTTTAACTGATTTGACTGATTTTGACTTATCTGATCATCTAACTGAGCAAACTTTTGAGAAAAGTCTTGAAACTTGTCATGGGGGTTCTTAAACACATATAAGATGTTATTAAGCTCACTTGAAGTATTGTAAGTCCATTTAGCCTGATTAAAGTCAAAACCCTAGTTTTGGATGCACTGCTTAGGAGAATGCCTTGCCTGAGGGATTTGTCACATCTTCTGACCAATTGTGAACTTTGTGAACCTTGTGAACCTCATAAAGTGTCTTGTGAACCTTGTGAACCTCATGAATGATCTTGTGAACCTTGTGAACCTCATAGAGTGTCTTGTAAACTTCATAAACCTCATGAAAGGTCTTGTGAACCTTGTGAATGATCTTGTGAACCTTGTGAACCTCATAAAGTGTCTTGTAGACTTCATGAACCTCATGAAAGGTCTTGTGAACCTCTTAGCACACAAAGTCTTGTATTGTGAGGGCAAATTTTAGGGTGCAACACTTCCATTAACGAGTTTTGGAACTCCATCATCTCTTCTTCAAATTGAACGGGGCATGAAAAACATGGATTCAACATAACAATGATAGTTGTTGTTGTTGCGTCAGATAAAGTGTTAATGTTTAACGATTCTATTCATTTATTTATTTTGTTGTTGTTCTTGTTGTTGTCGTTGTTCTTGTTATTGTTATTGTTGTTGTTGTTTTTCTTCTTCTTATTCTTCTTCTTCTTCCTATTCTTATTCTTCATTCTTATTATTGTTCTTGTTAAAAGTATTTAATATTATATATTGTGATAAAAGTTATCAGTGTAGTCAGGAAAAAAATGTGGAAAAAATAAAAAATGTCGACAAACCTTTCACCACGGGTATTTAAAACAATTGTGGTTATAAGTAGCACAATTTCTAGGTTTCTACCATGGACACTAGTGACTGGACCATGGTTGTAAATAACCAACATACAATAACACCCTACCTAACAATGGTTGTTCAACTGTTATTATAGGTCTTTTGTAACCTAGTTTATAGGTGTTTTTGTAGTAGTGGATCATGAAGGAACAACAAGAATTACATCGGTCAAAACATTGTCCAACTTAACAGTTTTCTAGAGACAACAACAAAAATACCAATAATATGTTCGATAGACATGGAAGATTGAAATGTCTTAAAATTATTGTTTTGTGATTTTGAAAATATGTCACACAAAATTTTAATGGATCGAGTCGTGGAATATGTCGCACTCTTTTAGACATTTCATGGCACTGCCCAATTTTGTGTAAGGCATTCAATCAACCATGATGCCTCTAGGATAAACAACTCAGTTCAAAATTGATACAATTACTATTTCAAAATAGATGATCATTCTTGAATTACACCCTAAAATAATTATCATTTGACCATCCTAAGTAATTTGACAGAAGAAATCCAAATAATTCTTCAAAGGTAATTAAATATTTAAGTAATTTCTCATATCAGAAGAAATCAAAATCATTCTCTAAATATAATTCAATAATGATTGTTTGACTATCCTAAATAATTTATCGAATGAGTAAAACTTAAAATAATTCTCCCAAGAAAAATCAATAATAATCGTATGACCACTCCAAATAATTTTTTAAATGAGGAGAAATTTAAATAATTCTCCAAAAGATAATTAAAAAAATACTCTTTGATTCTCCAAAAAAAAATTGAACGATTAGAAGAAGAAGTTTTGTGAATCAAATACCTTAGAAACAAAGTATAATTGGTTCCTTGATCAGTCAAGAAACCCACAAGGGTTAGGGTTTGGGGTAACCAAGGATAACAACAAGGATTGGTTATAAAATGTTATTCTTTCTTTTCTCTTTAAACAATATTACAAGTATACAAGAATAACAAATAACCTCTCTCACTTTTAAATTAGGGGTTTATCTTCCTATTTTCCCTTATACAAAGGATGAGAGACTGGTATTCTATTTATAAGAAAACTAACATACTAACCTAATGGGCTTTTTAACAATTACCCATTACAAGCTAACTGTAAACACCCCAAATTTGCCCTCACTCATTTCACCATGGCTTGTGATCTTTTCATGTGCATAAGTTCAACCATAGCATCTCATATTGCATTTTTGTTTCACTGCATTAATTCAAAGCCATCTGCATCTAGGGTTTGTGATCTGAGCCATCCCTGGGCCATTTGAGCCACTCCAAAGGTCTTCAATCATCTAAAGAGGGTACATGTATGTTCAAGAATCATATTATATCCTCACAAGGTCAAGGAAGTCAAGAAATCACAAGAACTGAGAAAGGCATGGAAGCAGAGCCAGGTTTAACTACACAGATGACCTGAAATTAGGGTTTTGGTTTCAAAGGCCATAACTCCAAATTTTTTGGTCATTCTTGTTTCTATTGGTCTCTATATGATATGAGGATCATGCATATCAATTTTCATGAAGAAATTCAATGGGGAAAGCATCTGATCAAGAGGTGACTTCTTGAGCAAGTCAGTGCAAAATCAAGGCATCTAAGGCCCCCAATGACACAACCAAAGGGATTTCTCCATCATTTTGAATGTGTATGATCTTTATTTGATCATATAAGATGTTAGAAGTTCACAAAATTGAAGAATTTCAAGCCATTTGCAAAGTTGCCTTTTTGGGAAAGTGACTTGTAATATAAACTTGCTATTTTGGGAAAGTTTTTCAACCTCCTCAAATTGATTCAAAAATGTTTCAAATGAGAAAACTTTGGTCATGAAAGTTGTAGAATGGATCCTCCTATTTCCAAAAAGTACAAGAACTCATTCTAATTCATTTTGGATCAAAAGTTATGGCTTGTCAAAGTTGGCAAAAATCACTTAATTCTCACTTTTGTACCAAAGAGGGAAAGTTGCAAAACCTCATGCCAAGGCAAAATGTCACTTCAAATGGACTTCTATGCATTACACAAACATGAACCATGACCTAAAAATCAGAATGCACCAAAGAATCTCCAAGTTTCATGACTTGTGCATCAAGAAACTTCAAAAGGGCCAAAAGATCACAAAATTGCAAAACCACACATAAACTCTAATCCACTTGCAAATTGGCCTCAAATTCATTTTCATGGTCTGCCTTGATTCAAGCTGCAACAGACATGCTTTTGTTCTAGCCCTAAAACAGCCCATACCTTATAGTACACCTAGACTTGACTTTTTGCAAAAGGGGCCATACCAATCAAGCTGTGCCACCAACAACTCTCTGCCCTATCACAGCTTGATATGTGGACTAAAAGAGACTCAAAACATACAAAAAGCCAGCCTGAATCCACAACATTGTTAGAGTTCACCAAAATCCTCCCTTTTGCATTTTCTATCGAATCCCATAACTCAGCCATTCATTCTCCAAATTTCTTCCACCATTCATCTCAAAATGTCTCACTGATCATCCCTGACCCATCAAAGCAGCCTAAAACCACCACAAACAAAGATACGATTTGCACCACCCCTGAACTGGAAACTTCAAAATCCTCCATATAAACTCATTCAAAGCTCACCAGAAGCCTCAAGGAGTCCATTAGAGTGGAAAAGCACAAGGCAGAAGGTCAGAAAGCCCAGGATTCGAAAGCTCAATCTCAGGTAACATGATGAACAATTTTTCCAGAACTCTGATTTCTTGTTAAAATATTGTTCTATGTGTTGCCCTGATCATGGGGATGTATTTATTTTTGAAAATGAGCCAGAGACAAGCATTTTATGTTGCTCTGAAAATTTTGCCCTAAATCTGTTCCTCTTCGATTCTCCTTGTGTGAGTGAAATAAATTGTTATTGATGGTGGATTCTTGTTATTTGAGGTTAGAGGAAGGTTTCTGGAGATTTTGGAATGTTTTTATAGCTTAGGGAGAGAGATGGAAATTTTCAGGGAGGGATATCACCGGAGAAGACGACCGGAGCTCTTCTCCGGTGACCTGAATGTGATTAGGGTTTAATCTGTGATTGGGCAAAGTTTGAATCTGGAGCGTGCGATCTTGCTTCCCGCGCGTGAACCTAGGGCCAGGATCCTCTCATTAGCCATTAATCTTGATTATTTAAATTAATTAATTAGGGTTTAGGTTAATTAAGTCAGTTTGAATATAGACCACAGGATCTGGCGCGGGTCAACTCCCTCCAAAACCATTTGAATGCCAGCCATCAGATCTGTTGACTTCTCATAATTTCATTTTTATTTCATTTATTTTATATTTAACTTCCACGAATTATTAAAAATAGTAAAACATATTTAAAAATTCTGAATTTTTTTGTCAAACATTCCATTAATTTTCAGAACCCAAAAATATTTTTACTTTTATTTTTTGCATTAAAAATTATTTTTAAATCATTTAAATGTTTATTTTTAATTAGTTAATGAAAATTATTTAATTAAAAATGCATTTAGGTATTTAAAAATCTCAAAAAATTCACATTGCATTTTAAGACATTTAGAAACATTATCAAACTCTCAAAACAAATTTCTTTTTGGTTCTTGATGCATTTTGACAATTTTCATTGGAATTAAATTCATTTAAAGGCAATATTTTTGTTCAAACTTGGAAAATTTCATTCTGCCTAACCATGAAGAGTTTGATGATGGTTCTTGTTACATTGCATCCTTCATGGCATGTAGTTTCCAGGTTAAAATTGGTTTGAATTTATCTCTCATTTTCAATTTGTTTTGCATTTTTCCTTGTGAGGTACCTTGAAACCCTAGTTGACTTAGAAAAATCACAACTTCCATTAGGTTTAGATTTAGGTCCCCTCCTTTGGGCAGTGAACTTGTGTAGGGCTAGGGTTCCTTTGATACCATTTTCAATTTTTTATCATGTCATTTGCTTCTGATTTTGAATTTTGCTTTGTGTGTTGTTCATAAACCCTAATTCTTGCCTTCATTTGCATCCATCTCTCATATGCTTGCATTCAATAACTTGCCATGACATTTTGTGCATCCATGTGACATATAATACATCTTAGGACATATTAGAATCATGTTTGATCATTGCATCATCCATTTGCCATGTTTTGTATCCTTTGCATTACATAAGCTTTCATGAACTTTCATGGTTCAAAACATGCTTCATTTGCATCCACACCCTTGTATGATCATCCACAACTCTTGACATATGTTTGCATCATCTCTTAGAATCATTGAAATCATGTTTATGCTTCTGACTTTGGTTTTCATCATGAAATTTCATCTCATTTGCATTGCATTTCATTTCCTTTGCTAACTTTTCAGGTGGTAAGTTGTTTTGAGAAGTGAATTTGCCTTCACTTCTCACAATATCTTCTCATCCCTCTCTTGCATCATTGCTGCATTTCATCTTGCCTTTGAGTGAGCTTGCTCATTCATGCTCTTTCCTACTTTCTTTCTTCAAGCAACTTGTCTTCTTAAGTGAAGCAAGTTGTCTTGCTTCTCTCTGCTTCTTTCTCCTTTCATCTGCTTCTCTCCTTGGTGGCTCTTTGAAGATTCTTTCTCTCTCAAGCCTCATAAACCCTAGGAACAACCAAGCATGATCATGATTAGGGTTTGATTAGTCCCCCCATTTAGTTTTACCTTTTAGTCTTCTTTGAGTCTTCTCTTCCCACCTCATAATCAAGGACTAAACCTTAAAGGTTTTAAGGCTTTGTGATTAAGCTTATGCCTGCATCCTTATATTAGGATGGAGTGTATAACTTTAATCCTAAGTGTTAAACCCTTAATGTGTTTAAACCCTTTAATCAATTCACTTAATAATCACTAAGACATCAAGCTTGTAACTTGGGCCTTGCATTAGGGTTCTAATTCTTCCTTAATTGGTTAAGAAGGACTAACCCTAGTGTTAATGGACAAGTCCCCCTCAAGTTGTCTTACAAACCATAAAAATTACTTCTTCATCTCATCATTAATTAAAATCCATTTGATAAAGGCTTTGTTTTTTCATGAGGTTAATCCCTAATCATGGATTAAGTTGAGGAGCCTTTCTCAACTTAAATGTTCTCATCTATTATCCTTCTATTAGGATGGTGTAATGAGTCCATTGAATCCTTGATTATGGCTTAAACTCATTACTTAACACTAAACAAAAACAACAAAAACATCTAAATAATCATAAGTAGGTTAATGATCTTAATCCTACATCATGGTGATTAAGTGTGAGGTGTTTACTTCATACTTAAGGTATCCTCATTACCCCTAATCAGAGGGAGGATGTGATGAGTTTACTAAACCTTGGTTTAGGCTTAAGCTCATTTTCTTATGACAAACATCAAAAAAAATAAAAGACTGAAAACACAAAAAACAAACAATAATCGTCTCCTCCGGGATTCTTTTCTCATCTCATTCACTCATAAACGAGAACTCGCTTCTTCCGTCCAATGCAAGACAGTTTGCACCTGAGCCAGACAGGTCATACACTTGAGCATAGACAAGCAAGCAGTTCACAAGTCAATTTATCTTTCAGTATCTTTGAGTCAAACTACGGTGTTCTGACTTCCTCATTGAACGAGAGGATACGTAGGCATAACTTAATAGTTATCAAACAAAAGTCTCTGTATATTCCCCCTCCTTCCAGCATCATTCTTTAAGCCTCATTATCTTGAGCATTTCACTCTTGTTTTTACACTGACACTTCTCTTATACACTTCACATTTCTTTTGCACTGACACTTGCATTCTTTTCCAGCGTTGGTACACAGATAGCACTGACACTACCCCTTTAAAACACAAATCTTTTAAGCGTGGATCCCGTCGAGTACGACGGACAATCTGGGTGCTAATACCTTCCCAGGTTGTAACTAACCCCCTTTCTCAGTCTCTCTGGTTCGCAACCGTCTTATCCGTATATCTTTCCAGGTTTATGCAGCATTACCTTTCCTCCGGGATAAAAATGCCTAGCTAGCGACTCTTGTCTTCTGAGTTCACCCTTGTGTGTACTCTCTCCTTTCGCCGACCGTTCGCGTCTGTACCCCTCTTGACTTAGCCTCATTTGGTGGGAGCGACAGCTTGGCGACTCTGCTGGGGACCCTTATACTGTAACCAGGGCTTCTGGTTCTTTTTGTGGGTTCCTCCAAGCGCTTGTTTGATTTGTGTTTACTGGGGTGTTATGTGCTAATTGTGTTTATTTGCTTCATTTACTACTTTATGTAAAGCTTTATTTATTGCTTTCCTTTACAGTTTTTTATATTTCATATTTTCATTATCATTGATGGATCTGGTTTATTGTCTTGATGGGGAGGGGTTCTATTGAGAGTTTAAGGTCCTATACCTGGGACCTGAGTGACACCTAGGCTGGAGTGGTTCATGTTCTTTCCCATTCCATCTCGGTCTGGTGCGGGAATATGAAACACGGTTCAGATGTGGGTTTCTTCTTGAGAACTCTGTGCTACAGATTTCCTGTAGTGCTAGGGCTATCTGGGAAGCCTGCTAAGTCTGGATGACCTTTATTATGACCTTCAGAAACTGAGGTGAATTAGAGGAGGATCTTTTATGGTTATTGTAAACATTGTACCTCCGGGTTAGAAGTGTTTACACTTCTCATAACTGATCCAAGTCTGAGGATCTTTGTTCTAGAACACTACCTGTGAGGGGGTTGGGCTGTTTACAGGTTTGCAGGTACCATTGGCCACATCATACCCTGTTTTTATTTGGTTTAAGAATACCTCATCTTGGACAGTTCTTGTGATTTAACCCTGGACATGTGACTCTTTATTTGAGTCCCCCACCTAGGTTACTAGATTTCTGAACCTCCATCTGGACTTTTTGAACATACAAGGGCTTATATCAGATCCAGATTTTGATCACAAACCCTTGCATATCATTTGCATACATCATCATTGCATCATTTAACATTTGTTTATTTGTTTTTCAGGGTATCCACCTTATACCTGGCTTGGTTTTGACCCCTTCTTCTACATAGTTATCTGCTTCAGCTATCCTCATCATCACCAGCATCAGCCTACCAGTGGCTCATCTCCAGTATCAGTTTTGATCTTCATCAGCAGCAATCTTCATCATCTTCAGCAGCATTCATGGCTATTCCCAGGAAGAGCAACATATCCTACCATTTCTTTGAGCCTGTGTTGACTGGTATCAGGCAGGTCCAGTCACTTATCACCCCTGACCACATCCCATTATTCAGAGAGCATTATGGAGGTATCCTGGATATGGTTATGAACCTGGACCCTTCTCAGAGGAGCATGATCCACACATGATTGCAGTTTTATGACCCTCCTTTGAGATGTTTTACATTTTCAGACTTTCAGCTAGGACCCCTGCTAGAGGAGTTTTCATCATTGATTGGAGTACCTGTCAAGGGGGGAATCCCCTTCAACCCAGAGATGACTTTTCCCAGCAGTGGAGAAGTAGGAAAGGCACTGTACTTGGAGCCTGCTTTGATTGAGCAAAGCATGACAACAAAAGCTGGGATCCCTGGTTTGCACTTAGATTTCTTGATTTCTCAGGCCATCCTGAAGGTTTCCTTGGGAGAATGGAGGGCAGTCTGTGCACTGTTAGCCCTCAGCATATATGGGGTTATACTGTTTGCAGATGAGCCCAAATTTATCAGCAAGAATGCCATTCATCTTTTCCTCCTGAGGAACCCAATACCCACCTTGCTGGGAGATTTCTATTATTCCATCCATCAGAGGAATGAGAAACAAAGGGGGAAGTTAGTGAGATGTTGTGCTCCTTTGTCTCACACCTGGCTGCTCAAACACCTTCCTAAGACAGATGCCTTCCTGAATCCCCACCAACAGAAGAATTGGGCTAAGAGACTTATTGCTTTGACTTCAGATGACATCAAATGGTGCACCCAGAGCACCAAAGGCAAGGACATCATCACTAGCTGTGGACAATACCCAAATGTACCTCTGATAGGAGTAAAGGGTTGCATCAACTACAATCCTTTATTGTTTAAGAGACAACTAGGCTATGCTTTGGTTCACCCTCATAGGGTGCAAGATTTAGCAGAGACCCTGTATTGTGAAATAAAGCCTAATCTAGCTGCTGTCAGGCAAGCATCCTGGGCTTGGGACAACATCCAGACAAAGGGGATGGCTATTCTTGGAAGGTGTAATAATGTTGATTCAGCTCAGTACTATGACTGGTCCCATGCTAGAGCTCAGATTACTGGAATGCCCTTCACCGTTGAGGATATACCTGGACCATCTACAGCTCAACCTGCAGCAACTGTCAGCCTGGAAGAATTTGAGAAGCTGAAGGAAAGGAATGAGAATCTGTCTCAAGCTCTGAAGAAGACCCTCTGGGAAAGGAGTGATGGTCGTCTGGACATTGAGAGACTGGAGAAGCTTAGGGTAGAGCATCTGGCCAAGATTGAGAAAACAGAGGATTATATCAGGAAAGCAAGAGCTGGGGAACAAATATTGAAAAATGCCTGTAAAGAGGCCAAGCTTCAGAAGGCTAGGACTGAGCTTTATCTGCAGGAGAGTCAGGCTAGGTGGGTCAGGATCACTGAAGCCCGGACACAAGAAGATCAGAAAACTCAAGCCAAGATTGAGCAATTAGAGGCCAATGAAAAGAAGCAACAGGAGGCTTTGCTGGCAGCCCAGAAGGAGATTTCAGAGTTGAAGCTTAGGGCTGGGTTGAAGAGATCAAAGGACCAGGACAGGCACAAGAAGCTGACCACTGCCATTACCACCAGGAACCTCCTCATCAGGACCATTACAGAGCATCCAGCTGGTCCAGTAACTGAGGCACTTCTGAAGGAGGTTAAGGAGGATGAATTTGGATTGGATGTTTGACTTCTTTGCTTGTTGTTCATTTCCATTTGATGTACTTTTCTCTTTTTTGTATTTTGACCCTCCAAGGGCATGTGTTGTAAAAACAAACTATGTATTGTTCAGTATTTGTAATATATTTTAGTTTGTTTCCATTTTGGGGTTTCTTTTCTCAACAAAGTCAAAAGCATCTTCCTCGGGGTCTGGAAAGGTCAAAACCAAGAACCAAGCCGGATACCTTGAAAAAAAAATAAGCATACTGCATTGCATGCTAACTTTTGTTTTGTTTTGTAGGTTTTGTCATTATTATGTTTATTTCTAACTCTGTTGTGCTTCAGGAAATATTGCTCGCCGCCGGGTGTTCCCTGTCAACCTTACGCACCGGTACCCTACTCGCAACAACCTTCCTGGTATCCAAATGGATCAAGTACAGCAGGACCTGACTGAGGTCAGAACTCAGATAGCTAATGAAAGAGTGGAGATGAGGAACCAAACGGCTCAATTCATGACTGTAATGACTGGCTTGGCCCAGATCCAAGAAAGGTTAAGGGCATTGGTGGAAAGGCAAACTCCCGAGGAACCTCATCCTGGGACTGGAGGGACTAGTAATAATGAGGGGGGTCAGCCTCATGTTAACCCACCAGTATTTAGGCCTCATCTAGATCTGGAAGTCAACATCCTAAGGAATGTGCAAGGCAACACTGCTGCAGGCAGGATCTTGCAAGAAGATCCTCAAGAAGAGCAGTTTACTGTGATGGGAGCTGGAGATGAAGTTTATGATAGGAGGTTTGATGAAATTGCTGAGAATTTGAGATCTTTGGAGTCTCAAAATTCCTTAGGCTTCGATGTAATGGATATAGGGTTAGTGGATGGGGTAAGAATTCCCCACAAGTTCAAACCCCCGTGCTTTGAGAAATACAATGGAACCTCTTGTCCACGAACTCACTTGCAGTCTTTCCTGGGAAGACTTAAAGCTTATACTATGGATGAGAAGCTGTGGATGTTCTACTTTGAAGACAGTTTGACTGAGGCTTCAAGAGAGTGGTATTCACACTTGACCAGAACTACTATCAGGTGCTGGAAGGACTTAGCTGAAGCCTTCATCAGGCAGTATCAATACAATCTGGACATGGCTCCCAACAGGACCCTCTTAATGGGAATGTCTCAATCCTCCAGAGAAAGCTTCAGGGAATATGACCAAAGGTGGAGACAGCTTGCTGCTGCTGTCCAACCACCCATGTCGGAAAGAGAAATGGCCGACATGTTCATGAATACTTTGCAAGGAACATATATTGACAGACTGGCTGCCTTTTCTTCCACCAGTTTTGCTGACGTAGTTATAGCTGGGGAAAGGATTGAAAGCCTTTTGAAAATGGGCAAAATTTCTGATAATGGTGCAAGTTCGTCCAGTAATCCCAGGAAGCCTTTCGTGGGACCCCAAAGGACTGGTGAGACAAATGCCATTCATGCTAGCAGGGGCAGACCTCAGTATGTCCACAGATAAGTAGCAGCTGTCACTATTCCAGATCCGATTCCTCAGCAACCAGCATATCAACAACAACAACAATCACAATATCAACAGCAAGTTCAGTATCCGCCACAGAGAACCTACAACAATAGCAACAACAATCAACAACAACGACCCTTTCATCAAAGACCATCACAGGAAAACAGGGTGATTGACCCTATCCCTATGCCTTATGCTGCCTTATTGCCACAACTCCTGAAGCTCAACTTGGTTGAGTTAAGGACATTGGCACCACCAGATCCCTCCAGTCTCCCAAGGAATTATGATGTCAACGCCAGGTGTGCTTTCCACTCCAATGCACCTGGCCACAATACAGAAAAATGCAGGGCCTTGCAAATGAAAGTCCAAGATCTGGTGGATTCTAAAGCCCTCAACTTTGCACCTCCTCCGAATGTCAACAAAAATCCTATGCCTAATCATGGCGGGCCGAGTATTAATGCCATTTAGGAAGACAAACCATCTACTTTGATCACCAGTGTTGCACAAATTCGGACACCTCTGGTCGAAATTAAAGCTCAACTTCTAGAGTGTCAGGTGTTCCCCGGGTGTGAACTCGGTTGTGGGTATTGCAACATTGCAGTCAACGGGTGTGAAAATTTGAGAAGCGGCATAGATGGTCTTATCAAGGATGGAATCCTTCAGATCTCAACAACGGCGCCTACAAATCCAGCAATTCCTTTGACAACAATTCCCGATTCTCCTACAACAGCAGCAACAATCATTCCTACCGATTCATCAATATCATCAGCAATGGCTCCACCCATCACTTCAACAAATCAAGTTTCAGCAACCCTTTCTTCTACAACATCAGCATCCATTTATTCAGCAGAATCTTCTACAACACTAGCAAGACTTAATGAAGATGTCTCCGCAGTTACAATCTACTATGACCCGTCAGAGGTTCCTCCCAGCAGCAATTTTCAACAACAAATCATGGCACCTCCTACGAGATCACCAGTCACAATTTACTACGATCCACACACCATTACAGTACCCTACTCCGCAGCAGTCAGTCCAGTTACTATCACGGTGCCTGGACCCGTTCCTTATGAAAGCAGCAATGCCATACCTTGGCATTATGGCTCTGATCTCTACTGCAACGGGGAGAAAATCACTCTGGATTCATCAACCTCTTCTCCACAAATTGATAATGTTGGGGGAGGCGGAGGCTTCACCAGAAGCGGACGCCTTTTTGCCTCACAAACTCAAAGACCTAATGTTGAAGCAGAAGCTGCTGCCAAAGCAAAGGGAAAGAGTGTGGTACCTGAAGAGCCAATTGCCAAGGAAACTCAGAAGACATCTTTTGAACAAGATGTAGATGAGTTCATGAGAATCATAAAGAGGAGTGATTACAAGGTGGTGGATCAGCTTCACCAAACTCCCTCAAAAATCTCCATATTATCATTGTTAATGTGTTCTGAAGCTCACAGGGATGCATTATTGAAAGTCCTACACGCAGCATACGTGCCAGAGGAGATTACCGTTAATCAGCTAGAAATTATGGTGGCAAATGTCAACACCAGTCATGGACTGGGTTTTACCAATGCTGACTTAACAACTGAGGGACGTAACCACAACAAGGCTTTACACATCACCTTGGAGTGCAAGGGTGCTGTTTTATCTCATGTACTGGTGGACACTGGGTCGTCACTCAATGTTCTACCAAAGAAAGCCTTAGTGAAGTTGGAGTATGATGGCTTGGCGTTGCGTCTGAGTAATTTGGTGGTGAGAGCGTTTGATGGCTCTAAAAGATCAGTGCTCGGAGAGATTGATCTTCCTGTGATGATTGGCCCGCAGACTTTTAAAACTACCTTCTTTGTGGTGGACATTCAGCCGACCTACAGCTGTTTGTTGGGTAGAACCTGGATCCATGCCGCTGGCGCTGTTACGTCTACCCTTCACCAGAAGCTGAAATTCGAGTGGGAAGGCCAGATCATCACCATCTGTGGGGGAAGAAGACATCTTTGTTAGCCATCTGGCTACGTATAAGTACATAGAGATGGATGGAGAAATCCATGAAACCATGAGCCAGGGGTTTGAGGCCCTGAACATTAATGAAGCATCTGCTGTACTGGGAACTTCCATGACGTCTTATCAGCAAGCCCGGAAGGTTTTTGAAGAGGGTACTGCCCAAGGCTGGGGCAAGCTGCTACCCGTGGAAAAGAAAGAAGACAGATATGGGTTGGGTTACAAACCAACTCAACAAGATCAATCAGAGGCTGCAAAGGAGCCCAATTTTGTCAGCGGGGGAATGCTCACCCCGGATGCTGTGAACAACTTGGAAGACGAGGAGGAAAGCGACTGCAACCTGGAGAGCTGGATACGTCCAAGGATCCCGGGGAGCCAAGTCCTTAACTGGTCTTCCCAGGAAATTATAAGGGTTACTCCTGCAGAGTAATTATTATTTCCTGTATTTTATAAGCATGCATCAAGTCTTGCATCTTGCCCAAGATGTCAAGACTCATTTTGTAATCGGGCCATCTTGTAATTTTGTGCAAATAGATCAATCAATGAATATCGGACAACTTTTGCAAACGAGTCTCTTTTTCGCTCACTGTCTTTTCATTTTTCTTTTTGTACAAAAATAAAATGGCAATGTTTTCAAAATAAATAACTTCATTTTCACTTTTTCTAAACAAGATTAAAATTGATCACTAAAATGAATAATCTAAACCCTTGCAGAGAGTGCCCTTCAGATTGCACCGACAAAAACATTGCTATGACTTCGTATGACTTTGACAATCCAATCAATCAAGCTGATGAAGGGGTTGAAGAAGATTATGAGCTACCTGAAGAGCTAGCCAGGTTGTTAAGGCAAGAGGAGAAGGTTATCACTCCTCATCAGGAGGAGATTGAAACAGTTAATCTTGGTACGGAAGAAGACGTGAAAGAAGTTAAGATCGGGGCCTGCCTACAAGATTCGGTAAAAGAGCAGCTGATTGATATGCTTCGGGAATACGTGGATGTTTTTGCTTGGTCTTATCAGGATATGCCAGGGTTGGACACCGATATTGTTATGCACAAGCTGCCTTTGAAAGAAGACTGCCCACCAGTGAAACAGAAGCTGCGCCGTACTCGCCCAGATATGGCAATGAAGATTAAAGAAGAGGTACAAAAGCAGTGGGACGCCAGTTTCCTTGCTGTGACTAGCTATCCTCCGTGGGTTGCTAATATTGTACATGTACCTAAGAAAGACGACAAGGTGAGGATGTGTGTGGATTACCGGGATCTGAACAGAGCCATCCCGAAAGATGACTTCCCTTTACCTCACATTGATGTATTGGTTGATAATACGGCTCAGTTCTCAGTGTTCTCCTTCATGGATGGATTTTCAGGATATAATCAGATCAAGATGTCACCTGAAGACATGGAGAAGACAACTTTCATCACACCCTAGGGCATGTTCTGTTATAAGGTGATTCCATTCGGACTGAAGAATGCTGGTGCAACTTATCAACGGGCTATGGTGACATTATTCCATGACATGATCCATAAAGAAATTGAATGTTATGTGGATGACATGATTGCCAAGTCCCTCACAGAAGAAGACCACATGGTGAATCTGTTGAAGTTATTCAAGCGCCTGAGGAAGTACCAATTGAAGTTGAACCCCAACAAGTGCACATTCGGGGTGCGATCTGGTAAGTTGCTGGGATTTATTGTAAGTGAGAAAGGGATTGAAGTTGATCCTGACAAAGTTAAAGCCATTCAAGAAATGCCTGCACCTAAGACTGAAAAAGAAGTTCGGGGGTTCTTAGGCAGATTGAACTACATTTCAAGGTTCATATCTCACCTTACAGCAACCTGCGAGCCTTTGTTCAAGCTGTTAAGAAAAGAACAAACGGTCAGGTGGAACGAAGATTGCCAAAGGGCCTTTGACAGAATCAAGGAGTACTTGCAAGAACCTCCAATCCTTATGCCTCCAGTTGAAGGAAGACCTCTAATCATGTACTTGACAGTATTAGAAGAGTCAATGGGGTGTGTGATGGGCCAGCATGACGAGTCTGGTCGAAAAGAGTATGCAATATACTACCTAAGCAAAAAGTTTACCGACTGTGAACAACGTTATTCACTGCTCGAGAAAACTTGTTGTGCTTTAGCGTGGGCTGCTCGCCGACTAAGGCAGTATATGTTGACCCACACTACTTTATTGATATCAAAGATGGACCCAGTTAAGTACATTTTTGAGAAGCCAACACTTACCGGACGGGTTGCAAGATGGCAAATGATCCTCACAAAGTATGATATTCAGTACACGTCTCAGAAAGCCATCAAGGGCAATGTATTGTCTGATTATCTTGCTGAGCAACCCATTGATGATTACCAGCCTATGAGGTTTGACTTCCCTGATGAAGATATCATGTTCATAAAAGCAAAAGATCACGAAGAGCCTGTTCACACTGAAGGGCCTGACCCAAAAGAAGAATGGACTATGATGTTTGATGGGGCTGTTAATATGAATGGTCGTGGTGTTGGTGCAGTACTCATTACACCTAAAGGAGTTCACATGCCTTTCTCGGCAAAACTCACCTTTAACTGCACTAACAACGAAGCTGAATATGAAGCTTGTATTATGGGTCTTGAGGAAGCCATTGACCTCATCAAGACTTTGACTGTGTTTGGAGATTCAGCTCTGGTAATTAATCAAACCAACGGCAAATGGTACACGCACCAAGATCATCTGATACCTTATCGGGATTATACAAGGAGGTTATTGACTTTCTTCACAACAGTCAAGCTTGAGTATATCCCTCGGGATGAAAATCAGTTTGCAGATGCTCTGGCTACCATTTCATCCATGATCAAAGTACAAGCTGCCAACTTTGTGCCTCGGATTTCAGTGTCCAGACTTGACAGACCAGCGTATGTATTCTCAGCAGATATTGTCAAAGATGATAAGCCTTGGTTCCATGACATTAAGTGCTTTTTGGAGGATCAGACATACCCACCCGAGGCATCTTCCAATGACAAGAAGACATTAAGAAGGCTAGCTGGTAGTTTCTTCCTAAATACTGACGGTTCCTTGTACAAGAGAAACTTTGACATGGTACTTCTCAGATGTGTTGATAAGGCAGAAGCAGACTTGTTGATGCACGAGGTGCATGAAGGATCCTTTGGTACCCATGCGGGAGGGCATGCAATGGCTAAAAATTTGCTAAGATCAGGCTACTACTGGATCACAATGGATGCAGACTGTTGTGCCTATGCTAGAAAATGGCATAAATGCCAGATTTATACGGATAAAGTGCATGTACCTCCCAATCCTTTGAATGTGATGTCTTCACCTTGTCCCTTTGCCATGTGGGGCATTGATATGATTGGCAAGATTGAACCAACTGCTTCAAACGGCCACAGATTCATCCTGGTTGCTATTGACTATTTTACCAAGTGGGTTGAAACAGCCTCATATGCAAATGTTACGAGGCAAGTGGTAGCCCGATTTCTGAAGAGGGACATCATCTGTCGGTATGGAGTGCCCGAGCGAATCATTACTGATAATGGTTCCAACTTGAACAACAAAATGATGGCAGAACTATGTCGGGACTTCAAGATCCAACACCACAATTCTTCTCCTTACAGGCCAAAGATGAATGGCGCTGTTGAGGCAGCTAATAAGAATATCAAGAAGATTGTGCAGAAGATGGTAGTCACCTACAAGGACTGGCATGAAATGCTACCATTTGCCTTGCATGGATACTGTACGTCAATCAGAACATCCCCTGGGGCAACATCGTATCAGCTTGTGTATGGTATGGAGGAAGTCCTGCCTGTTGAAGTTGAACTACCCTCCTTGCGGGTACTAATGGATGTCAAATTGAAGGAAGCAAAATGGGTCTGATCCCGATACGAACAAATGAGTCTGATTGAAGAAAAGAGATTGGCTGCAATTTGTCATGGACAGCTGTATCAGAAAAGAATGAAGAAAGCCTTCGATCAGAAAGTAAGGCTCCGAGAATACCAAGTAGGAGATCTCGTGCTGAAAAGACTCCTCCCTCCTCATACAGACCACAGGGGCAAGTGGACTCCGAATTACGATGGGCCATTCATAGTGAAGAAAGTGTTCTCTGGTGGAGCACTGATGCTCAGTACTATGGATGGTGAAGACTTCCTGTCCCCTGTGAATTCAGATGCAGTTAAAAAATACTTCGCATAAAATGACCCGCTGGACATAAAAACAGAATGTAAGTTCAGGCAGAAATAGGGCATCCCGGAGAGTCAAAAACAAAATAAAATACTCGGGCAAAAATAAAGGAAAATAAAATAAAAAAATGTACACCCGCTGAGTTGAAAAGCCACATTGGACGACTTAGGCAAAAATGGGTATCCCGGTGGATTGAAAACCCGAAAGGGCGATCCACGCAAAATAAGGGAATAAGCGAACAACTACATTCTGAATTCATTTGTATCACTTACAACATGGCAAGCTTCGAAAGGTTCAAGCATCGGTCAGAATCAGCCTTCTTCAGAAAGCAAGATGAGAAGAACGTCAATGTCATACAAGTCATAGCAAAAGGGAAGTGTTGCACCCCAAAATTTGCCCTCACAATACAAGAACTTTGTGTGCTAAGAAGGTTCACAAGGTTCACAAGATTCACAATGCTTATAAAACCTTTCATGAGGTTCATGAAGTCTACAAGTTACTTCTTGAAGGTTCACAAGGTTCACAAGTTTCACAGCATTTACAAGACCTTTCATGAGTTTCATGAAGTCTACAAGTCACTTTATGAAGGTTCACAAGGTTCACAAGTTTCTCAATGTTTATACAACCTTTCATGAGGTTCAAGAAGTCTACAAGTTATTTCTTGAAGGTTCACAAGGTTCACAAGATTCACAATGATTACATAACCATTCATGAGGTTCATGAAGTCCATAAGTCACTTCATGAGGTTCACAAGGTTCACAAGCCTCACAATACCTCCCATGAGGTTCACAAGACATTTTATGATGGTTCAAAAGGTTCACAAAGTTCACAATTGGTCAAAGGAGTTGACAATTCCCTCAAACAATGCACCTCCTAAGCAGTGCATCCAAAACTAGGGTTTTGACTTTAATCAGGCTAAATGGACTTCCAATACCTCAAGTGAGCTTCATAACATCTTATATGTATATAAGAACCCCCATGACAAGTTTCAAGACTTTTCTCAAAAGTTTGCTCAGTCAGATGATCAGATAAGTCAAAACCAGTCAATGCAGTTAAAAAGTCAAACTAAGGTCAACTGTGGTCAAACCAAAGTCAAACTTCATGATTTTTTGCCAACATTAAGTATATGAAGTAAAATTCATCATTTGATCAAGGGTTGATCATGATTCATCAAGGAGGTTCCAGATCATCAAGAATCAGGAGTTTCTAAATTAGGGTTTCCTCAGTAAAAGTCAACTGAACTTTGACCAGCCATAACTTTCACATACTTCATCACCAAGTCTCCATCCAAAGCTCATTTTGAAGGAAATTGAATTCTCTACAACTTTTATCTTGCAAGTTAAGCCCAAAAATGCTTCATTTGGAAGATATGAGCTGAGACATTATAGGTCATTTCAAAAGTCAACAAAAAGTCAACAACTTCAAAAGGGCATAACTTGAGATTGGTAAATGATATGTACCTGAAACCAATGGGGTTGTTTAGAGGACTCTTCATGATTTCCAAAATGTCCAAGAACACCCTCATACCTTTAAAATTGAGGGAGATATGCCCTTGCAAAGTTGGGAGATTTTGTGATGGTTTATATTGAAAATGGGGGTCCAAAAGCATTTCTCTCCAAATGGGCTGGCCAAATTATGACCCAACCCATACAATAACATCATGCACGAAATTTCCATAATATTTTCATAATTTTTATTTTATTTAATTAATTTATTATGATTTTTTATACTTAAAATCATTTTAAATTTAAATAAAATATTAAATATGAAGATTTAATTTTGTGATTGATTCTAGAAGGTCATAAAATCAGTATGGAATAAGTTGATACAAGAGTTATATGGAATGGCTTGAAATAGAAAGCATTGGTACAAAAATATTGAACTTTCAAAGCATGATCAATCTCAATCTTTTTAAATCAAATCCTTCACATAACCAATTAATGTTTTGACCTAGAATCATTCACATATAAGTACTGATCATAACCCTAGCCCTCAGACACGATTTTTGCAGCCTCAAAGGTAAGTTTCATAGCTCAAAAATTCAAGCCAAAACACCAATTCGGATTCTTCAATCCAGGGCACTAGAAGGTAAAATAAGAACATGGAGAGCTTCATTGGACATCCTTGATCATAAACCATCACTCACATTCATCCAAATCATGCCATAATGCCTCACCCGAATTCAATTTGTTCTTGAATATAACTTTTTCGATTGCATTAATTTGTTGTGTTTCAATGAAATTTGCTTGGCTAATGTTGTTTGTTATGTGATATAGATCGTTTCTGGACAGGAAAATCAAAGAAATCGTGGCTAATTCATAAAATGCCATTGTTAGGGTTTGGACTTAGGTTTAGGGATTTTTGATTTAGGGAACATAAATAGATTCTAAAGACATAGAACGAATCGTGTGAATGTCAGAATCATGTTGTTGTGTTTGATTTTGTGAAACTGTATGGTTTTGTTGGCCTTTGGTTTTTGTAGGTTTTGCTGGAAGTTTGTTTTCGCAGGAAAATTCATAGAGAATTTCGCAGCTAAAATCGAAGGACAGGAGGTTGAAGATGAAGGCTTTGGCGCGCTGCTGGAAATTTGAAAATCGTTCATAATATTTTATTAAATTGTTTCCCTGTTTAATCACCAAAGCAGGTTTGGTCCAGTGGTAGGAGGAATGCGTGTATGACTTGATGGCATGAGTTCGAATCCTGCTCCCAGCCAATGTTTTTGACATTTTCTCATTTAAATTGCCCTCTTCATATATTATCATTTGTGGTTGTTTAATTATCAGGTGGGCTCTTCCAGCCGGGTGGTAATGTGCGCGTGTGTATAGCTATGAGGTCCTGGGTTCAATTCTACCCCAGACCTTTTGTTTTTTTCATTATTTTCTGGATTTCTCAAAGCAAGACACAAAACCAATTTCACTCTCCCTCTTCTTGCTTGTGTGCGTGGTAGCCTGGTGGAAGTTGTTGTTGCTGGCAAATGGGACATCCTGGGTTCAAACCCCAGTCAGGTGAGTTTTCACTTTTTTATTTTATTTTATTTGTTTTAAGTATTATATTATTAAATTAAATCTTATGTATATGTTTTCTAAATAATAAATAATAATAATAAAACATGTTTAATATTTCCCAAATTTTAAAATATATAAATTTTCTGAAATTATTTTCTTTATCATATGTAAATATAATATATATATATTATTCAATAATTTTTATAGTTAAATTAGAAAACCCTAAAAATATATTTCTAAACAAAAACCCTAATTTTGTGAAAAACCTAATTTTTATTTTCTAAATTATTTTTATTTTCTAATTCCTTACTAATTATAATATATATTTATTTAGTATAATTTTTGTAAATATAATAATTAATAAAAATTAAATTTTGTAAATATGATTGATTTTGTGAATATAATATTTAAAACTTATTTTCTCCTTATAATGTGTAAATATTGTTTTTTAATAAATAAATGTTAATATATATTTAAAAATGATTAAAGTTGTAACAATTAAAATTTATAATTATATTATGCTAAATTTTTTTTTTAATTATTCTTATTTCTAAATAAATGTTATGTATTAAAAATTAAACTTTTTTTTTGTGTTTATTATTCTAGTCATGTCATTATAATTTTTTTCTATTTATTTCTATTTATTTTAATTATTGTTACTAACCATATTATTATTTATTATTATTTATCTTATATTTCTAACCTTGTTTATTTTTCTAATTATTATTATTTCACTAAATTTAATTATTTTATTTTCACTAACTTTATTTATTCTTAATATTTTTACTAACCTTATTTTTTAATTATATTTATCACTAACCCCTATTATTGCTTATTTTTACTTATTTAATTATATTTTGCTTAAATATTTTTATTTGCTATTTATCTTTTATTTTTGCTCTTTATTATAATTTATGTAATTGCTTCCTTGGTGTAATTTTGTAAATATTTAATTATTTAATTATTGCTATGGTTAGTAATTTAGGGAGTGCAAATATGTATTCTATTAAAAATAAATTTAGCTCATTTTAATTGAAGATAATTAATATTAAACACTCACACACGTAAGTCGATTTTTAATCGCCATCTCACATTTCTAAGGTTATCCCTCAATGTTGCCTAAATCATAAGGTCAAGTGGGGTGTATAAAGCAAGTCCCTTAAAAAGAAAAATCATCAAGTCCCTAATGGTTGCCTTTAAAGATCAAGTCCCTTCGAATAATGATGATAGTCCCTCCAGTATGCTTATTACACCCCACAGTTGCCTTCATAACCAGATGTCCCTCACATGTCCCTTACATCCAAGGTAATGACTACCTACTCCTTAATAGTAGGGATAGTCTTACCGACTAAAGGATAAAGAACAAGAAAGACTTAAACTTTAGGGTAGGTTCCTCTTATGTACTTGCTCACTTCAAAAACTTTTCAAACTCTTCACAATTTCAAACAAATTTTCAAAAACAAGTTTTTACGCATCCGTACATGGATCATTATTAACTCATATGAAAATTTTTCTATTCACACACTACACTTTCAAAAACAATTCAAAAGTGAGCTAAGTAACTAAGAGCCCATGGATAACCATGGATGTAAAGGGTGCTAACACCTTCCCTTTACATAACCTACCCCCCGGACCCAAAAATATCTCTTAAGGTCTTTTCCTGTTCTTTTATACCCTTTCCTTTTGGATAAAATAAAAGTCGGTGGCGACTCTTGCTATCCGCAACATAACTTAAAGTCAGTTCAACCACCGTGTTACAGGAAGCTCCTTGAAGCGTCATCAACGTTGCCAACGTCCTTTTTGTTTCTCAATTTTGTAACGATCTCCTCATTTCAGGGGATCCGTTTCTTTGACTGTATCTTGCCAATTCAGGGCGCATAAATTAATAAAATCAGATTTTCAGTCATATCTTGTCTCGTACATTTATTTTTCATTTGCAAAATGTCTGATGTCCTTAAGATATTGATTGCATAAATACAGATGCTTCCCTTCTAAAAATACGTGCTTACAGGAAATATATTTGCTCCCGGGAGTGTCTAAACTCCTATGACGGAATCCAGTAAGGGATACCTCGGGGAACTTGTAAGTTTCTTTGTCATGCAGGATTGTAGGTGTTCAAAGCACAACGTGGGGCATGAAAGCTTCTCCCCAGTAGGCTGCCAAATCATTATTTCCTCATCACACCTTCCAAACAGCACCAGAGATGCTTTCTCCCCATCAGAGTTGTTAGGCATCACTTCTCCAACATTTCCTTTAGAACAGTACCAGAAGGTGCTCATATCCCCAGCTGAGTTGTCAAGTATCATCCTCAGCAGGATCCCCACCAAAATATCTAAGAGGATCTTTCAGTGATTTTTCTTCTTCCCCAGCCGAGTGCTAGACAGGGAACCAGCCCCGCAGAGTTTCAGCCTCTATCCAGAAGAGCAATGCCTAAAGATCTCACAACAGAGTGACGAAAGCTTCTACAGACCCCAGCTGGGTCCTTCATTACCAAGATAGGTTTATCAATGACCCACTTCCCCATGCGGAGTCATGTATGTCAAAACTACCAATGATCTCATCCCCAGCTGGGATGTCCACTTCAAGCAGATCAACCAGAGATCTCCACGGCACAGGGATCCGAATCCCGGATTGGTATCTTTTTGCATGATCATAGCATTCACATCATATTTTCCCCACAAAGCGTAGCATTCCGTCTAATACAGAGCATTACGGAAAAAATCAAACATATTGCATAATCATAAGCCATGTGTTGAACTGAACACTTGTGAATACTGACATACCTCTCAAACTCCTCGACAGAATGTTAAAGCATTCCCTTTACACTCACAAATACAGAAACATGCTCCTTTTGGCACTCGTCTGTGTCATCATTCCCCAGTAAAGTCGCCCGGGCGTTCTCTACAAACAGATACTTATACATTACAGATGCTTCTTGACACTCGTCTGTGTCATATCCCCAGCAGAAAGTCAAAGCGTCCCCTTTGCACTCACGAACACATGTTTACGTATATATATACAATTTCTTGACACCCGTCCGTGTCGCCTTCCCCAGCATAGTTGCCTAGGCGCATTGTAAATCAAATACTTGTTTATAATATACTTTTTCCGACACCCGTCCGTGTCATGCTCTCCACAGCAAGTTGAACACTCGTTTGTGTCTCACTCATGTTTACTCATACAGATACTCGTCCGTATCTTGTATATACCACTTAAATCCCCTCAGAATCAACACTCGTCCGTGTTCTTTGTTAACTAGTTGGCACTCGTCTGTATCATCATCTCTGAACATGCGTCAGCGTTTGTTTCTACTGATACTCGTCCGTATCATAGTCTTGAGGATGCTCGTCCGCATCTTTAGTCTATACACCGTGTCAAACACTTATGTCTTCATGAAATTAGACACTCGTCTGTGTCTACCATTCCCCAGAAGAGTCCCCAGCAAATCCCGATGATTTATTTTCTTTTTATCTGACATTCGTCCTATGTCATGATATTTCCGGCAGCCGTACCCTGCCAGGTGATCGTCCTTCACCTTTTTGATGATTGTCCTTCATCATTCCCAGTGGAGTCTCTATTCATTAGAACCCCTGCTAGGTGATCGTCCTTTACCTCTTGATGATCGTCCTTCATCATTTTATCTGATGGCCGTCCCCATCGTTGATTCGGTTATATGACATTCGTCATATGTCATGATAAATCCTGAGAGCAGTCGTACCCTGCTAGGTGATCGTCCTTCACCTCTTGATGATCGTCCTTCATCATGCTTATCCGATGGCCGTCCCCATCGTTGACCTTTTCATCCGACATTAGTCCTATGTCATGATACTTTCGGCAGTCGTACCCTGCCAGGTTATCGTCCTTCACCAACAGATGACCGTCCCTCACCTTATCCCCAACAGAGCAGCCGTCCCTTGCTAGGTGATCGTCCTTCACCTTTGATGACTGTACCTCATCATTTATTTCATTTATGCTTTGAACTGGATGGTCGTCCCCATCATTCACTATTACCTTTAATCCCCAGAGAATCTTTGTTACTTTATTTTGATGGCCGTCCCCATCATAATCTCTTATATCCCCAGCATGTCGGCCGTCCCCGTCATTGCTTTATCCCCAGCAGTCGTCCTCTGCTCGACGGTCGTCCTCCGTCGCCCACACTTTATAAACATACTTTATTTTCTTTTACAATCTATATCCCTTTTCTTCTTCATTCAGTGAGTGCAAATTTTGGATTGTCTTTGGTATTCAACCACAAGTTATCTTGTTTGCCTGCTAAGCTGTTGCTTACATTTTGCACGGCTAACTCATGCTTGAATAGGGGCAGCTGTAAACACCCCAAATTTGCCCTCACTCATTTCACCATGGCTTGTGATCTTTTCATGTGCATAAGTTCAACCATAGCATCTCATATTGCATTTTTGTTTCACTGCATTAATTCAAAGCCATCTGCATCTAGGGTTTGTGATCTGAGCCATCACTGGGCCATTTGAGCCACTCCAAAGGTCTTCAATCATCTCAATAGGGTAAATGTATGTTCAAGCATCATATTATATCCTCACAAGGTCAAAGAAGTCAAGAAATCACAAGAACTGAGAAAGGCATGGAAGCAGAGCCAGGTTTAACTACACAGATGACCTGAAATTAGGGTTTTGGTTTCAAAGGCCATAACTCCAAATTTTTTGGTCATTCTTGTTTCTATTGGTATATATATGATATGAGGATCATGCATATCAATTTTCATGAAGAAATTCAATGGGGAAAGCATCTGATCAAGAGGTGACTTCTTGAGCAAGTCAGTGCAAAATCAAGGCATCTGAGGCCCCCAATGACACAACCAAAGGGATTTCTCCATCATTTTGAATGTGTATGATCTTTATTTGATCATAGAAGATGTTAGAAGTTCACAAAATTGAAGAATTTCAAGCCATTTGCAAAGTTGCCTTTTTGGGAAAGTGACTTGTAATATAAACTTGCTATTTTGGGAAAGTTTTTCAACCTCCTCAAATTGATTCAAAAATGTTTCAAATGAGAAAACTTTGGTCATGAAAGTTGTAGAATGGATCCTCCCATTTCCAAAAAGTACAAGAACTCATTCTAATTCATTTTGGATCAAAAGTTATGGCTTGTCAAAGTTGGCAAAAATCACTTAATTCTCACTTTTGTACCAAAGAGGGAAAGTTGCAAAACCTCATGCCAAGGCAAAATGTGACTTCAAATGGACTTCTATGCATTAAACAAACATGAACCATGACCTAAAAATCAGAATGCACCAAAGAATCTCCAAGTTTCATGACTTGTGCATCAAGAAACTTCAAAAGGGCCAAAAGATCACAAAATTGCAAAACCACACATAAACTCTAATCCACTTGCAAATTGGCCTCAAATTCATTTTCATGGTCTGCCTTGATTCAAGCTGCAACAGACATGCTTTTGTTCTATCCCTAAAACAGCCCATACCTTATAGTACACCTAGACTTGACTTTTTGCAAAAGGGGCCATACCAATCAAGCTGTGCCACCAACAACTCTCTGCCCTATCACAGCTTGATATGTGGACTAAAAGAGACTCAAAACATACAACAAGCCAGCCTGAATCCACAACATTGTTAGAGTTCACCAAAATCCTCCCTTTTGCATTTTCTATCGAATCCCATAACTCAGTCATTCATTCTCCAAATTTCTTCCACCATTCATCTCAAAATGTCTCACTGATCATCCCTGACCCATCAAAGCAGCCTAAAACCACCACAAACAAAGATACGATTTTCACCACCCCTGAACTGGAAGCTTCAAAATCCTCCATATAAACTCATTCCAAGCTCACCAGAAGCCTCAAGGAGTCCATTAGAGTGGAAAAGCACAAGGCAGAAGGTCAGAAAGCCAGGATTCGAAAGCTCAATCTCAGGTAACATGATGAACAATTTTTCCAGAACTTTGATTTCTTGTTAAAATATTGTTCTATGTGTTTCCCTGATCATGGGGACGTATTTATTTTTGAAAATGAGCCAGAGACAAGCATTTTATGTTGCTCTGAAATTTTTGCCCTAAATATGTTCCTCTTCGATTCTCCTTGTGTGAGTGAAATAAATTGTTATTGATGGTGGATTCTTGTTATTTGAGGTTAGAGGAAGGTTTCTGGAGATTTTGGCATGTTTTTATAGCTTAGGGAGAGAGATATAAATTTTCAGGGAGGGATGTCACCGGAGAAGACGATCGGAGCTCTTCTCCGGTGACCTGAATGTGATTAGGGTTTAATCTGTGATTAGGGCAAAGTTTGAATCTGGAGCGTGCGATCTTGCTTCCCGCGCGTGAACCTAGGGCCAGGATCCTCTCATTAGCCATTAATCTTGATTATTTAAATTAATTAATTAGGGTTTAGGTTAATTAAGTTAGTTTGAATATAGACCACAGGATCTGGCGCGGGTCAACTCCCTCCAAAACCATTTGAATGCCAGCCATCAGATCTGTTGACTTCTCATAATTTCATTTTCATTTCATTTATTTTATATTTAACTTCCACAAATTATTAAAAATAGTAAAACATATTTAAAAATTCTAAATTTTTTTGTCAAACATTCCATTAATTTTCAGAACCCAAAAATATTTTTACTTTTATTTTTTGCATTAAAAATTATTTTTAAATCATTTAAATGTTTATTTTTAATTAGTTAATGAAAATTATTTAATTAAAAATGCATTTAGGTATTTAAAAATCACAAAAAAAATTCACATTGCATTTTAAGACATTTAGAAGTATTATCAAACTCTCAAAACAAATTTCTTTTTGGTTCTTGATGCATTTTGAAAATTTTCATTGGAATTAAATTCATTTAAAGGCAATATTTTTGTTCAAACTTTAAAATTGGTTTGAATTTATCTCTCATTTTCAATTTGTTTTGCATTTTTCCTTGTGAGGTACCTTGAAACCCTAGTTGACTTAGAAAAATCACAACTTCCATTAGGTTTAGATTTAGATCCCCTCCTTTGGGCAGTGAACTTGTGTAGGGTTAGGGTTCCTTTGATCCCATTTTCAATTTTTTATCATGTCATTTGCTTCTGATTTTGAATTTTGCTTTGTGTGTTGTTCATAAACCCTAATTCTTGCCTTCATTTGCATCCATCTCTCATATGCTTGCATTCAATAACTTGCCATGACATTTTGTGCATCCATGTGACATATAATACATCTTAGGACATATTAGAATCATGTTTGATCATTGCATCATCCATTTGCCATGTTTTGTATCCTTTGCATTACATAAGCTTTCATGAACTTTCATGGTTCAAAACATGCTTCATTTGCATCCACACCCTTGTATGATCATCCACAACTCTTGACATATGTTTGCATCATCTCTTAGCATCATTGAAATCATGTTTATGCTTCTGACTTTGGTTTGCATCATGACATTTCATCTCATTTGCATTGCATTTCATTTCCTTTGCTAACTTTTCAGGTGGTAAGTTGTTTTGAGAAGTGAATTTGCCTTCACTTCTCACAATATCTTCTCATCCCTCTCTTGCATCATTGTTGCATTTCATCTTGCCTTTGAGTGAGCTTGCTCATTCATGCTCTTTCCTACTTTCTTTCTTCAAGCAACGTGTCTTCTTAAGTGAAGCAAGTTGTCTTGTTTCTCTCTGCTTCTTTCTCCTTTCATCTGCTTCTCTCCTTGGTGGCTCTTTGAAGATTCTTTCTCTCTCAAGCCTCATAAACCCTAGGAACAACCAAGCATGATCATGATTAGGGTTTGATTAGTCCCCCCATTTAGTTTTACCTTTGAGTCTTCTTTGAGTCTTCTCTTCCCACCTCATAATCAAGGACTAAACCTTAAAGGTTTTAAGGCTTTGTGATTAAGCTTATGCCTGCATCCTTATATTAGGATGGAGTGTATAACTTTAATCCTAAGTGTTAAACCCTTAATGTGTTTAAACCTTTTAATCAATTCACTTAATAATCACTAAGACATCAAGCTTGTAATTTGGGCCTTGCATTAGGGTTCTAATTCTTCCTTAATTGGTTAAGAAGGACTAACCCTAGTGTTAATGGACAAGTCCCCCTCAAGTTGTCTTACAAACCATAAAAATCACTTCTTCATCTCATCATTAATTAAAATCCATTTGATAAAGGCTTTGTTTTTTCATGA